>CM033791.1:30293218-30433292 GCA_019656835.1 Rhododendron ovatum | reverse complement strand
TCCACCTTCGACATCGACGTCGGTAAGGTCTTTGACATCATCCTCACTCTCGGGAAACTCTTCAGGAGGGAGGGGTGCACACTCCTCATCAGTGTAAGGAAGAACGAGCTCGGGAGTTACCGGGGCTGGAATCGTTTTCGTCAAATTCATGTCAGCCTCATGCTGCAAGACTCCACAAGCAGCCTTCACCCTGTCCTTATATCCTGTAGGGAGGTATTCCCGAACAGATACTTTTAGTTGCCGAACACGTGATATTTGGAAGCACGTGGTAAGTATGACATGACTTATCGCCGAGCAGTATGGTGAACGGCGATATGGACCAATGATATGGGAAGTCATTGATCCATGCAGTCTGTTTGGCTAATAAAGACAAAAGGCATGTGAGGTCGTTGGTCAAAATAATTGATAAAGGACCAGTTACATGTGAAGTGACTAGTCTAAGCCGCCTGTTCGGCCATGAGATGGCCGAACAAGGAAAGAGCTCCAATCAAGAGTGGGAGCAGAGGGAATACTCTGGAAGATTCCAGAGTAGTCATGTCCCATAATGGAACAAGATCCCGAGAATATAGGATCTGGAAAAGATACCCAATAAGAATGGGATGTTCGGCCAGTAATGGAAAAGAATCCTAAAAAGACTCTTTTCTAAGAAACTGATAAAGGAAACGAGATTCCTTGATATGATGGGTTTCTTATACGAGTTGGGAATCCTAGGGCAACAGGGATGCTTGGGCAGCAAGCATATGCAAATCTATAAATATGAGGCAAACCTAAAGGTAAAAGGTACGCAATACATCGCATTTTTATTGCTTTTCTACTGATAATTAGGGTTTGACTGCTAGTACATGATACTAATTTTGGCATCGGAGGGCCTTTGCCATGAGAGGCAAAGGTGCACTCACCACTTGCCTATTTTGCAGATTAGGGCACCAACAACAAATTAGGGTTCCGGTGAGAAGGCACGAACAAGCCGTTACAATCCAATTGATTCGAAGCATCAATTGTTTCATCCCCCTACAATTGGCGCCGCCTGTGGGAAACGAACAATTTTTCAAAAAAATAATCACGATGGAAGAAAATCCAGTTACTCCGTTTAGTCCAAAAGACCAGTTGGGTGGGGGAAGAGATAAATCCCAACCAGGTGCTCTGAGAAAGCCCACTGGTAGACATGACAAAGATAACTCAAATCACTGAACCTATGATAGAAAGGTTCGTATGGAAGAGCATCATCACTCGCTTCGGGGTCCCTTACTCATTGATTACAGATAATGGATCCCAGTTTCAGAAGAAATTCAAGGCTTTTTATGTCCAGTATGGAATACGAAATTATTATTCCACCCCAGCCTACCCTCAGAGTAATGGGCAGGCAGAGGCGTCTAACAAAACTATCCTTGATGGGATCAAGAAAAGGCTGGATAAAGCCAAAGGGAAGTGGCTTGACCAGTTACCATTAGTGTTGTGGGCTCACCGAACAACGCCTAGGAGGTCTATGGGAGAGACCCCCTATTCATTGGCCTATGGAACAGAGGCTGTTATACCTCTTGAAGTTGGTCTTCCGACCAAAAGAACTGCACTAGTTGAAAGTGGGGGCAATGATAGGGCCCTTGAAATTGAGCTTGATCTCGTCGAGGAGAGGAGAGAAAGGGCCTTAATCCATCTGGCTTCTTACCAGGAGCAGCTAATGAAGAGCTATAAGCATGTGCATCCTCGAGAATTTGGTGTTGGGGACCTCGTACTACGAAAAGTGCTCGGCAACACTAAGGTGTCCAACGAAGACAAGCTGGGGGCCAACTGGGAAAGTCCGTATCGAGTGACCGAGATTGTAGGCATAGGGGCCTATCGATTGGCAGATCTGGATGGTAATCCAATTCCGAGGCCTTGGAATGTCCATAATCTACGAAAATTCTTTGTTTAGAAGCATTAAGTTCTATTTTAGATTTGCACTACGTGATTGTGTGGGAATTACGAATATAATTCCCTTGTTCTAGTTTTGTTATTTTAGTTGCAAAGGGTACGAATAACGCCCTCTTGAGTTTCATAGATTATGAATAAAATCACTTTTTTCAGTATCAACTATTGCGTTCTTGGTATTTGTCTTAAAAATACGAACTACGGGCTTGGTTTTCCTAATTCGTATTGGGGAGCAGGGAACAAACACTTATACAAGTATGAAACACTTGTATGAATTATGTTTTAAGAATACAAGTATGATACACTTGTATGGATTTTCATTTTAAAGTATGTGAGACTTAAACAAGTATGAATACACTTGTATGTCTTCAAAAATACAAGTATGAAACACTTGTATGGATTTTTTAAATACGTGAAATTTAACAAGTATGAAAAAGCTTGTAAACAAGTATGAAAACACTTGTATGTTTGTTCTTAAGTACGTGAAACTTAACAAACACTTGTATGCTTGTCTTTTAAGTACGTAAAACTTAACAAGTATGAAAAAGCTTGTAACAAGTATGGAACGCTTGTAACAAGTGTGAAACGCTTGTATGGTTTTTAAATACGTGAAAAGTACAAGTATGAACAAACTTATATGATCTTCAAAACAATACGAGAAACTTAGAAGCATACAAAAGATTGTTTCTAAGTATGTGAGAGAGTAAAAGAGATGATGTTCACAACACTTGCTAAACACTTATACACAAGCAAAGCATATATGATCAAAGTACGAAATACTTAGATTACTCTATTTGCATCCGAACAGATCCAACAACGAGGAGAGCCGAGCAGATTATATAGTTATGCCACGAAGGGCCGAATACCAGTATTATCAAAAGTATTACCATACTAAGAGAAAGTACTGATACCACGCAGGATTGAAATACTATGGTCACGCAGAACCAGCCACATTGTTTGAGCCAATAAAAACAAAACATATACTTGCCTGCCTTTCAATCTAGGTTCTGAACTTCTGGGTGAATATCAGTTCCAACCGAGCCACCACCACCAGCAGCAATCTCCTCTGGAACAAAAGTCTCAACGGTCACTTCCCGAACAGATAAATGCTCGACACCATCTTGCGACTCCACTTGTATTTCTTCATCGGCATCCGCAAAATTGTCGATTTGCTGATCGACATCATCAGTTGGAGAACCATCATGCTCTTGAGGGGCTGCTGCTTGGCGGCTTAGAAGATCATTCTCCACCCAGAGGGGGGAATCCTCGGCGGCCCCTACCTTTGTATGACAAGCCTCCCAGCAAGATGCCCAGATCTGGTCTTGAATGGCTGGCATTTGCTCCACATAGCTAGCCGTCGTGGCGTCAAAGCCCTTTTGATAGCCGTCTTCCTATGCAGCCTTTTTTGTGCTGTCAATCTCAGCTACAGCTTGGTTAAGACTGTCTTCAGTAGTATCAAGCTTACTTTTGGCTTCAGAAAGATCTGTTTTGGCCTTATCTCTCTCCCTCTCTAATCTCGAGACTGTTCGGAGCAGCCTCGTGTTGTCATTTAAATGCCTAATTCTTTCGGCCTCAGCCTCTTGGAATTTCTGGCCCAATACGACCATTTTTTGGATGAACTGCAGAAGTACCACACATAAGTTAAACTTTTTTTACTATTACAACAAAGTTGGGGTATATATAAAAAAAAAAAAAGAAGAAGAGAAGTTTTTTACCTTGATTCCACTGACGAGACCAGTGGACACAAGCCGATCAGGGGGAGACGAGGACTCCTTCTGCACGTCAACAGGTAGCAATAGACCCTGTGCCAAGGCCAGTGCAATTTCCGAGGAGCTGGCACTATCCCCAATGTTCACAAGCCGGTCCCCCCTCATGAGTTGAGGGGCCCAGACATCCAGATGAACATGGATGCTCGGCGCCGGGGTTTCCAGTGGAGCTGAAGTAATTGGAGCTTCAGCATTTTTGGCTTCTTCGCTCCTGGGACGTTTGTCCCGATGAGCGTTAACAGCCTTGAGGGAACTATCTTGTTCCCAATGAGAAGATGATGAACGTACAGATCCCCCCCCCCCTATTGCGACGTGATCGTGGGGGGGGTGGGCGCTAGTTGATGCCGCCCTGCTGGCAGCACCACGTCCCCATGTGGAGACAGTAAGAAGAGTGCTAAGATCAACTGGTTGACGAGTCATCGTACCTGGTGTTGGGGGAGATCGTGAGTAGCCGGATGAGGATGACTGGCTGGTAATGCAGAGAGGAACTGGTTATTGTTCGGAGACGACTTGCCTGCGTTCAGATCTTCTAAGTACCACACGTGTCTGAGGAACGCCTTCAGGGATAACAACTTCACCCGGTTGACCAGCAATGGTAACACCAGCTTGCAGTCTTGAATTACGTGGTTGGGGAGCAGTAGAGGTAGAGGCTGTACTGGTGCTTGAATGAGCAAGCCTCCTGTCAATGACACCTCTGTATGAAGGGTTGTATCCCAGCAATATGTCAGCGCCACGACCCCGACCTGCTGTTCGGGTACCAGGTTCGCCTTTATACTTCAAGATCTTGTTGATGTCTTCTGTTCGGACATAGCTTGGCTCTCGTCTAGGACGCCTGTTAGCGTTTTCAGCTGCAAGATCAAAATTCAAAGTTATAATTAGACACATAGATCAGCTACAATAAGGCAAAAAAATAAAGGAATTGCAAAGTCAAAAGCAAGAGCATACGTGGATAGCCCTATATGTGGGGGCAATGCAAACCCCATACTTGGCCGTCCTCCCCTATTGGCTCGAACGCTCCTGTTACATACAGAAAATCAGTCTCGTGGTCACGAGCAGAGTCTAGCAAGTTGAGCACGAAACGCTTGTCTGCTTTCCTAACCTTGAAATAATATGTGTTGTAATCGGGGTTTAGTACGATGCTATACCACCACTGGATGTCCCAAATCCCCAGTTGGGTCCCCAAGATCCTATTCAAGGCCACTACCCCCATCACTAACCTAAAGAAATTGGTCGAAACCTACATTGGTGTGAGTCGATACCAGTTCAGGATTTGACGGAGTAATGGGTGAAGGGGAAATCGAACTCCTCCCTCAATAATGGCCACTATTGGGATGCACATTCTATCCCATGAACCTCCATCTCTATCTGCACCCACGGGGGCGAGTTCAAGGCCAACATTGTCTGGAATATTATATTCCGTCCTAAATGCCGCCATGGCAGTAGGGGTTTCACATAATTTCCTAAACTTGCTGGGTTTCAGGGGATGCTCACCATCTTCCGCCATAGATATATCCGATTTAAAAAGAAAAATCTGGAAAAAGGCCTACGATTGGAGCTCTAGGGAATGGACGAATCAAAGCAAAGATATCCTAGTACGAGATGCAAGAAAGAAATAAGAGTCTTACGATGTTTGCAGCGGCAATAGTAGGAAGTGCAACCGAAAGCTTCGAGACAGCGGTTATGGCGGAAAGGGAGGAAAAATTTTCGTTCAAAATTTAGAGAGAGAAACACTGAAGATTCGAGTTTTTTGGGTGAAAACCTAAAAGAAGCCCTTTCAGGGGTTTAAGGGCAAGGAACGGAGACGAAACGTCTCCTCCTACACCGTTACAAGTTAAAGTAACGGAAAGCAAATGCCGTTCTGACGCCGTTCGATAGAACATCAGATCGAAATTAATGGTAGGCATACAAAACATGCCACGTGGAGTCATTACCTCGAAATGGTATATTGACAAAGGTGCCAAAGAGCATCAATAAGTATTGAATACTATGACTGCTCGGTATTAGAGGAAATGAAGGTCTAAACATTTGTCTCTAAAAGCTTCACCCATTGCCCCCGAACAGTGACAAGTAAATGAAGTTGGGGAGCAATTGTAAGGAGGTATTTCCGAACAGATACTTTTAGTTGCCGAACACGTGATATTTGGGAGCACGTGGTAAGTATGACATGACTTATCACCGAGCAGTATGGTGAACGGCGATATGGACCAATGATTTGGGAAGTCATTGATCCATGCAGTCTGTTCGGCTAATAAAGACAAAAGGCATGTGAGGTCGTTGGTCAAAATAATTGATAAAGGACCAGTTACATGTGAAGTGACTAGTCCAAGCCGCCTGTTCGGCCATGAGATGGCCGAACAAGGAAAGAGCTCCAATCAAGAGTGGGAGCAGAGGGAATACTCTGGAAGATTCCAGAGTAGTCATGTCCCATAAGGGAATAAGATCCCGAGAATATAGGATCTGGGAAAGATACCCAATAAGAATGAGATGTTCGGCCAGTAATGGAAAAGAATCCTAAAAAGACTCTTTTCTAATAAACTGATAAAGGAAACGAGAATCCATGATATCCTGGGTTTCCTATACGAGTTGGAAATCCTAGGGCAACAGGGATGCTTGGGCAGCAAGCATACGCAAATCTATAAATATGAGGTAAACCTAGAGGCAAAAGGTACGCAATACATCGCATTCTTATTGCTTTCCTACTGATAATTAGGGTTTGACTGCTAGTACATGATACTAATTTTGGCATCGGAGGGCCTTTGCCACGAGAGGCAAATGTGCACTCACCACTTGTCTATTTTGCAGATTAGGGCACCAACAACAAATTAAGGTTCCGGTGAGAAGGCACGAACAAGCCGTTGCAATCCAATTGATCCGAAGCATCAATTGTTTTCATCCCCCTACATATCCCATTCGATACGAGATAGGGATCCTCATCCTTATTGTGTCATTAACCATCGACCTAGCATCCCTCATATATTCAGCGCCAGCTCGGTCAAAGCCAGCCTGATAAGCCTTTTCGTCAACCTCCTTCATTTTCCTTTTTTCTTTCCTCAACACTTTTCCAAGATCACGCTCGGCCTTCTTTGCTTTTTCCTCAACCTCACCCTTCTCCTTCTCAAGTTCGGCCACTCGAGCATTGGCTGTTTTCAAGCTGGTTTTCAAAGACCTCACCTTTTCACGCTCGATTTTGAGGTCTTCATGATAATGAAACCTCTCAGCAGTAGTGAGCTTGGCTTTGTTTGAAGCCCAGAGCAAAGCTTGCCCAGCCTGTGAAACGAAAGCAAATGAACCTAAGTAAACTAACTAACATATACAGGCTCGGATAAGGTTAGAAAGGAACAGTTGGGAACGAGTTAGGTTCGGAAATACCTGGACGAGGTAAGCACTCGCATGCACCAAGCTCGGTTGAAGATCTTCTGGAATCTTCTGCACATCATTTGGCAGAGCCAGGCCATGGAGCATTGTGACAGCCAGTCCCGGTTCCATCTTGACGGAATCCTTCACCGTAACGACCCTGCCTTCGGCCAGAGCAAAGGATGGAGCAAACTCTTGAGCTGTTGGGCCGGCCGAGCCCTCTGACTTCTGGAGCCCCTTTGAGCCACTTGCAGTAGATGACTCAGTTATGTCCTTTTCACTCGAAGGTGGAGCTGACGGTTTGGTTGGAAAAAAGTCATGAGTGATTTTCTGCTTCTTCCCAACAGGCCCGGGTCCTTCAAGCTCTTTCTGAAGGACCACGGCACTGTCCCTGATGTTCACTCGAATGACATTCCTTCTCCCCATATCTTCTCCAAACTCGAATACAAGGGCTTGGAGAAGAACGTTTTTACCTGAAGATTGAGGCGGCTCGCTCGCTCGAAACCAGAATTTTGCTGGCTTCCTGAAGGTCGGTTATTTGACTCTCGGCTCTTTCCCCGTCGTGCCCGGCTTCAGCTGCTTGCTTTTTCCCACCTTTTGCTCAGCAACCTTTTTACTATCTCCTGCTCTCGAGCTCGGCACGCCTTCTTTCTCCTTCCTCTTTAACTTGCCTTTATACAAGGGAATGTAGCCTAACAGAGTCGGCGCATCATGATAGATTTGGGCCTTCAGGGTTTTGACATTCTGCTCAACAGCCAGCGATTGCTCTCTCTTGGTTATTGAACGGTGATCTACAAAGGGCATTAACCAGTCAACATTAGAGGCTCAAAAGGAAAAATCGAGCTTGGTAAAATACAGAAAGATAGACAACCTCGAAAATCCTTTATCTTCGGCACATGGTGCAGCCTCTTTGTCTGATCACCGAACTCATAATTTTCGCTGACTTCAACGTAAAAGTTGGCCCATTTGTTAGTATCGGGCAACCCCTCTATCAACGGCTCCCTATTACTACTTGTCGAAAGATACCTACGCTCGGTCTTGTCGTGCCTAGACATTATGTACGTATGGAAAAAGGTGGGCGACCGTGAACTCGAGGTTATGAAGTTCTTTCAACTTAATCACGGCCATCACTATCCTATAACTGTTGATGGCAAAATAATGAGGCACCAAGTCGAACCGAGCAAACAATTCCCTCAAAAAGGGGTGAAGTGGAAACCAGAGCTCGGCCTCGCAGATGGCCATTAAGGGAATCGTTATGTGCTCGGGTCGGTGTTCTCTCTTATCCCTTATGCGGTTGCTAGCCACCTGACTAATAACAACATCATCAGGGATGTTATACTTTCGGCAAAAACTCTCATATTCATGAGGGTCCCAGATAAAATAATGGGCGTAGGGACAAACCTTGCCCTTCTCATAAAGGTCGGCAACCTCCATATCCTCGGATGGGGTATCACTGGGCCTAGATCGGGACGAGGAAGTGGCTTCGACTTGCGAACGAAACCTGGACTCGGCTTCAGGCCCCAGCTCGGGTTCGGCGTCAGACCGGGTAAACGTGGTGAAGGATATCTCAGGCTTGGTATTAAACCCGCCGTCATATTCATGGTCACATTCGGCGTTGGAATCACTGAAGCCTGACGTATTTGAAGCAATTGAAGAGGTTTGGCGTTGGCTCCTGCACCTAACCAAGTACTCTCGGATGAACAATTCTCCAGAGTCGTCCCTTTAACTTTCAAAGTCCGATGAGATGATAATGATCGGGTGAGCCAGACCTAACAAAACAGAGGAAAATATGATGAGGAACCTCGTCGTCGGCTAGAAGACAAGGATCTCACTGCGCTCGGCTACCCTATTGGCCCCCCTTACATCCCACAATGACTCAAGCTCGGGAGACATACAGAGACACGAGTCGTGGGGCTTGGCCAACAGCGGCGTCGGCCAAACCCACCAGCATCTAAACTGGGGCTTGGAAGAACAGGATCAAGAAGAAGATGAACAGTCTGCTCATCTCGCCTTTTGTATTGTTCACTCAAAACAAAAACTCCCAAAAAAACCCGAGAAAAACAATATCGAAAAGCTTCGAAACAACAGAAATGTGAAGAGAGGCATGGAACGAAGCATACCTGGTGATCTCAGAGCAAGATTCACTGCAAAGCTGGATTTTTGGGCAAATCTGAAGCAAGGAAGAGGAGAGAGGGGCTCTGCAATGGAGGTTTAGAGAGAGAAACGTCACAAATGTTTCTATCTCCTCTCACCGTTCTTTATATAGGGGTGGGTTAGGGTTTCAAAACTCCCGCCCAGTACTACACCGCCAAACTAATGGCCATTCAACGATCGACATGTGGCAATGATAGGATGGCCTTGTAGGTTTTCAAGCGTGCCAGCCGTCCCCCCACCAGTCGTACTAAACCATAGAAGGACACCTGGCACCCCCCTCTCGGGACTTGTTTATGACGGTCGATGGAAAAATGATCGAGGCTCTGCCAAATCTCATCGTCGATTCATGATCGGCAACCGGCGAGTTCGGCCAAAATTCACATCAATCTCTACCACACGTTCGGCGTTGGCAGAGATTGAGGGGCTATTGTAGCAGGCCGAACGTTACCGTCCGCAACTGGTCGCCATGACTGTACTTGAAATTTGAGCTCGGCTAATGACCAAGGCACATCCGTTGACGCTATGCCTATTCTAAGCTCGGCATGGGAGACAGCTCAGGTTTGGCCACCGACTGTGAAGAAGTCTCGTCGGCATATTCTCCTCACAAATCTCTTAATGGGCTCGTCCAGGCATTGGGCTCGGCTAATTAAATGCACACATATCTCATCACGTGCTGAGACGGTTACGCCAAAGGATAACGATGAGCACGCGTGAGGCTGCCAGCTCACGCGCAAAACGATTACCAGATTTACTCAGTGACGTCATGGCAACATCACGTAGTCTGTGCAAGGCACATGCCCGTACTTAGAGAGCAAGCTAAGGAGACCCTATAAATATCAAAGGATAGCAACCCCAAGAGGTAGGGACAACGCAATCTCAAAACCCTAGTCTCTTACTTGATTCTCTACGCATTCTCATCCTCTCGCCGGAGGGCCTTGCCGGGCAACCCCAAAAAGGTTTTAGTCGTGCGCTCATTTTGCAAGTTCGGGGGAGAAGGTTAGGAATTGACGAAGGAGGAACTTGAATCGAAGGTTACGAGCCACACAACTATCTACACTCTTTTATTTGTCTTTTATTTGTCCTTTATTTGGTGTGAATTTACTATAATACCCCTTAATGTGTCAAAAAGTGAACTTATGAAAGGGTAAAAAAACTCGGACTCGTAGAGTCATCTCGAACTCATTTCTTGTTACTCAGTTAGTCCATAGATAGTTGTAGAAAGAGAGTCTATCGATAGTTGTAGAGAGAGAGAGGAGAGAGATGTAAATTAAGTGGCCTGGGATCAAATGTTAGAGAGAGAGAGATGTGAACACATTTTTTTGAAACTCAAAATTTTTGAATTTGTGTGCCAATTTTGCTGGGTTTCAGCAGAGAGTAAGAGAAGTGGGCCATGTCCAGTCAGCATGCTAGCTGCCACAGCCGCGTCAGGTCGGTTCATGGTCAGTATATACAGTCGGTCCTAATAGCAAAATTGTTTTACATTTGAGAGGGACTCCTAAAGTAACAAAATTGCTATGGGTACCGACCATGAACAGTAACAAAATTGCTATGGGTACCGACCATGAACATAGGAGTCTGTGAGATCCACTTATGGGTTCTACACGACAGATATGAACCGTTTAATATTTCTAAAACGTTTTTTTTTTAATGGAATTGGGTCAAAAATCAGTACAAATTACTATTGGTAAGTGCTTGATCAATACATCCAATTTTTTGTTCAGAAACACCTCTCTTTTTTTTCTGAATTAAAAATTAAATTTATGAATCAAGCATTTAATGATACTATTTTCTTTTTCTTCTGATCGTAACCCAACTCCATAATTTTATTTTTTATTTTTACAAAATTGAATGGATCAGTCTTGTCGCGTGGGACCCGTAAGTGGGTCCCACGGACCTATATGTTCATGATCGGTACATAGTCTATATAGTTTGCGTTCAAATAATAACGAAGTCCAACCTTATGGGCTCTGTTGGGCCATTAAATCCCGACGCCCATCCTTGATGGTTTCTACTTTCCAAACGCAATGGAAATATGGAATAGAGTTTACTAGAAAAGATGAAGCACAACAATAGACAGAATAGAATAGAGTGATCTCAGTTTGGAGGACAATAATTTTGAGGTGGAATGGAAATGTGGTGTCATTTTTTTATGTTTGGAATTGACTGGAATAGGAATATTATGCCTGATTCCATATTCAGTCAGGAATCACGTTCTCAAACTGGGGAGGAATATAATCTCTCATTCCCATGGTAATCTTTAGATTTCTGGCTCAATTCAACAAAAAAGAAATGTCTAACTCTAGTATATTTCCAAAATAACTGATTCCTGAAAATGATTATCGAAGTAATCCAATCGAAAAAGAATTACTCCAGGTACCGAAGTACTACGAATTTGATTCATAGTAATCAAACTCTAATTCGTATTGAATATTACGGGCATCCAAACACAGCCTTAGGCTCAGTTCATGGGGAGCTGGGGGGCTGCTGTCCCCATAGGGGCAGCAGCGCGCTACTGCCTCCGGATTCGGGGCCCACTCTGGTCTCGCTCCGATGATCGGAAGCGTTCACTTTGTAGAGTTCGTCGAGTACAACAACTGTGCAAAAAATTAGTTTAATTGGATATCATTAAGTGCCTGATCGGAACTTTTTTATCTTGAAAAGAATGGATCCGAAACACTGGATCAAATCCATTGTAACCCATGGACCGAGAGTTATATGGGCTCCGATCAGCCACTTAATGATATCCAATATAGCTGATTTTTTGCATAGTTGTTCTACCCGACGAGCTCTACGAAGTGAACGCTTCTGATCATCGGAATGAGACCGGCGCGGGCCCATAAATGGGCACAGCAGCCCCCCGCGTCCGCAGTTCATGACAGTTATCTTGAGGAGGAAAGAGAATGTGATGTAGTATTTTTCATCATTACTACATTCGGAATTGATTGGATTGTGAATGTGATGCAAGATTTTCACTATTCCTAAGTTTGAAACCGTATGGAATGTGAATGTGATGTAATATTTTCGTGAATATTCCTACGTTTGGAACTAAATGCAATGGAAATGTGAACCATAAATCACATTCACAAATTATCAAAATTCCTAAGTATCCCTGGTGAGAATCCTAGATTCATGACTTAATCCATCAAAAAAAGTAATGTTTGACTCTAGCAAAATTTTCAAAATAACTTATTTTTAATAAGATTTTACTTACTAGTTACTACAAACATCGGAATAGAATTACTCCCGGCAACGAATTACAAGGGATTTGATTCTAACCAAAGATTACAGGACGGCATCCAAACATGGCCTTAAAAAAAGTTGCAAGATTTTTGCCATAATTGTGAAAAAGTTGCAAGATTATGCGGTGAACGTTACCGAAACATGTTAAGGAAATAGAGTCTCATATTACTTGAGAGTGAAATAAGTGATTATTTAATAACATTTGAGTCATCTCCACTCATTACCAATTAGTTTTGATATGGATATAAAGTTTTTACATGGTATCAGAGCGGGTCCCGTTTCATCCCAAAGTAGCTACACGTGACAGATCTCAAACGCGGCTACACGTGAGGGGAGATGTTAAGAAAATAGAGTCCCATATTGCTTGGGAGTGGATGAGTAGTCACTCAATAACATTTAGGACATCTCCACTCATTACCAATTGATTTTGAGATGTATATATAGTTTGTACCACATGGTGCAGCCATCAGAAGTGTGCGTGACGCAGAAAAGTCTTAAATAGTAGCAGTAATAGTAATTCCAAACGTTTTTTTGCTCAGCAACTGTGAAAATGAACCTTTTCTTACTACCACAGTAAATGTCATGATCACTAGGGAAAAAAATCAGCCCCAAATATCTCTTCCTTTAGCAGAAGCTGGTAAAAAGTCATGATCACGAAGGGGAAAAAATATCAATGGGTCACAATCCCGGAAGAAAAGAGCAAAACGACATGATAAATTAGTTATAGTACAAGTGAGGCCTTGTCAATGTCTGCCCGTCTTTTATCATTTGGAGCTTCATGCCTGAGATGCCACGATTGGCAAACAAATTAGTATTTGGCCTCCTTTGCCACGAAAGATTATTCGATGCCCCCGGAACATGGTAGATAGATGTCCTAATCGTCCTTCTCACCGTACATCTGTGCAGAGCCCACCAAAAAGTATGGCGTGAGGAGGGAGTTGGGTACCTACATGCCTCATGGCACTGAATAATCTCTCATTTGCGACACTAACACGTGTCCGTTTTTGGAGCATCACCGGCCTATATTTTTGACTGCGTCAAAACTCATAATTACGACACAAATTTACTGGAGTGATCGACAAGTATATTCACCTAGTGTTCTTAATGATCCTGAAACGACAAATGACCATGCTTCAGGACCATCGACCATGGATAATTAATTAATCGTTCCAAGCTGTAATTCCACACATGGGAAAGAAATAGGGACGGAGCTAGTATATTACCTTTAGAGGCGGCGAACCTGTGTAATAAAATAATAAATAAATGAAAAGACAGACCATGGTATAAATATTTATCGTCTTCGGACAAAAATCAAAATAACATATGAATAAGAACTACAATAAAACCCATGTCACTAACAAAAACTATTAAAAATTTAACGCATTTTATTATCTCGTTTTTACTAAAAAAAAATTTAAAAATTTAATGCATTTTACCTACTGATTTCCACTAACAAAAAAGTTTTTACCAATTCAACAGTTTTTTCACTTATATATCCTGCAAATGGTTTTTCAAAACACCTTATTCATTACCAGAAGCACGGAACAATTTTTTAACCACAAATAAAAATTTACAAATTTTTCATTACCGGAAACGCCTCCGAAACAAAGTTGGTCATATGCACGCATAGAACACAGATAGTGGACGTCCCTTGACATGCTACTTTTCTTTCTCCCTAACTGAGGTTGGCCAGCACATTAGTTTGGGCCTCATATTTCCAAATATTTTACTTGCTCCATTAACTTTGTCTTTGGACTTTTTTTTGCCCTCCTTTATTAAAACAATAGCCGACGTCTAAAGACTTTCCATTTAACAAAAAATAATGAAAAATCTAATGGTGACAGGTGTACAATTTCGGATTAGTTTATTATTGAATATAATAATAGGATTTTTTAAAATCGTTGTGGTACCAACTGCAATCGAGGATAGTGCTGTGCAGTATTATACGTAGCACCGTGCTGCACATTTTCAATCCGTCGGATGCACAGTTCGACGGTTCAAAGATGCGCAGCACTTTGCAGCATCAACCCGAAGTCCATATTAGCTGTCGCCTCTTATACCCCGCTCCATCCTTGGATGGAGAAGTGACTTGTTGAAATGAGATGCTCTAACTGTTTTTGGTGGGAAAGAAGGAGTTTGGCTTTAAAAGTCAAATAGTAACTTATTTTGTCTTTATTCAAAAAAAATTGCATTTGTTAGTGTTACGTCAAAATTTTATGACTTTTGATTCGTTTCGACGAGAGGTTTCGGAAAAGTGTAAAATTTTGATCAAAACTCATAATTTTTTTTATCTTTTTTTTTAAAAAAGATAAAAAAAAATTTGTCTTTTTGACTTATATTTGTCATTATTTAAAAAATTATGAGTTTTGATAAAAAAAAAATTTACTCATCTGATTTTTCTCATCGAGACGAATCAATAGGTCACAAAAATTTAACGCAAAAAAATAAACAAATGTAAAAAAAATCAAATAAAAACAAAAAGAAAGTTATTTACGGAGTAACTTTTTAATCTAAACCCATATACCAAGGAATTTATTACGCAGGATGGAAATAGAAATAGACATGGGCCCATATATGGAAATTGCTATATGCAGTAAACACATATAGTTGTGCCGACTCTTGCTCACTTTTGTTTCCACTACAAAGACACCGTCATAATCCTAAGTTTGACAATCTGTCGAAGGAATATCTTAGCCAATCTGGAAGCCACTAAATTTTTTTTTTCCCTGATTAGGGGTCTTTGGATCAACTTACGCACACGTTGACTATTTCCTTCTCCAATCCGGTCGAAGGCATACCATCTACGCCGAGTCTAGGGCATTCGCAAGAGATTTCTTTTTTGTGATCTGACCTCAAGAAGCTGATTGCCAGATTTCAAACTCGAAATATTTAGGTTTATATCTCATCCTCTTTGTCATTTGAGCTACCCTTTGGGGTTTGGAAGCCACACGTACTAAAGCTGGGCAGTGGGTCGGTATCAAACCAGAGTGTTGGAGATACTACTTCCTCTATCCCTAAATAAGTGTTCGACGCGCAAAATTAAGCCTTTAAAAAAATACATTTGTTTTGTTAAAAAAATTAAAAAAAATTTCACAAATGAATAGATAACAATGAGTTCTATTAGATTGTGAAAAATAAAAATTTTAACGAAAAACATGCATCTTTTGTAAGGTCTAGATTTGCGCACCGGACACTAATTATTTAGGAACTGAGGGAGTACATCATATGCTTAATTATTTTGCCTGGAGCACGTGTAAAAAGATTTCTATATTTCTGTGTGTGTGTGTTTTTGGTAATATGGTTGCATATAATGGCATTCAGCTCAAAAAACACACAGAAATCCATGACAAACCTCCATGTCTTCTAATTGCTCCATGGAATCCTGCATTACGTTCTATGTTAGGTTTGTGAACTCTTGTAACCTCTTCATTCGATGCATAATAAAAATTGGCATGAACTATGAATTTACTCAACTATACATTTGGGGAATCGTGTAAAAAACTTGCGTGTCTTGGATTCTTTGTTTCTTGCTCGATTTTTCTTCGAGCTAAGTGTGTTTGTTCAGTTGGTCAATTTCTCAACATTACATACAGGAGCAATGTTTGTGTATGCGGTGCTAGCACAATTAGTCAAAAACCCTGCGGTTCAACAAATTAAGTTTGGGGTTCAAATCCCACACTATCCCCTCGTAGATATCTCCTTTTATAGCTCTCTCTCTCTCACTTACAAAAGGAGCAAAGTCAAGTGGCCGATCCGGCCACCCATCTCGGTATGGGCAGTTTGGATTTAATCTTAGTGGATAAAGATCCGAGCCGTCTGTTGCTTGGATTAAGATTCAAACTGTTAATTGTCGAGATGAAGGGCCGGATCGACCGCTCGACACCGTTGCTAAGCGGAGTGTGCTTGGCAGCATTCCCGGGTCCACATTAATGATACCCTGTACCTAAGTTTCATCGTAATTTGTGAAACTTTGGGCTTTGTGGTAATGTGAGATATTTTATTTTTATTTAAAGTATATAGGATACCATCCTAATCAAAGAACATCTGGTCAATTCCATCAACTGAAGCATATCTCAAGCCCCCAGTCACCTCCTAGAATGGTTTACGGAGATAAGTGTATTCATAATTTCTGTTGGCCCGTAGTGCTTCTATAGATTTCGTCAAATAATATTATTCGGAAAAAATTGATGTAGAACACGTGGAGGCCCAATTCTATGATCAGTTGGATCATGCCAAACCTCGGAAGTCCAAATGATGTATAATTTTCGATTACCTAATTTGGTAAAATTCTGACGAGGTCAGAATAGGCTCAAATTTAATGGGCTGACTTATTTTCGCGCTCCGATCAATACACACCATCCTAAGGTCATGACGCATGGTGGATTTCACCCTAATTCATCTTTTTAGGCCTTCAATTGCGTTATTTTGCCGTTTTGGAAAAGTTTTGATTCGTTAATAACTCTTAAACCGTAATTCTTTATTAGTTCGTTTCAGTTGGGAAAGTCGTGTTTTTGTTTCGCGTTTTCAATTTTCCTATTTTCTCCAATTTTTGGAAATATTTATTTTTCAGCTTTATTTCTAGGATTTCAAGCCTATATAAGGATTTGTAACCCAATGTTTATGCAGCTTTTATCAATATTATTCACATTTTGTCTCTTTCTCTTACTCGAGTTTATCAATCATTTGATTAGTATGCAACTAATCTCTCTTGTTAATTCCGCTGCGTCAAAAAAATTGGTTAAAAAATGTCACTCTGTGCAACTATTTTAAAAACAGACTTGCTAGTGCAATGTCGAAGGTACTTAATTGAAGCTTTCCCCAATACCAATTAGTTTTAGAAGAGATTGGTGGAAAAACGATCTGGCAATTTCCTCTATCCATGCATCTGAAATTCACTACCGGTGCAGAAGTTGCAACCATCCAAGCCATTTATTGAAATTGGGGTCTTCTGCAAAAGACCAGAACACATACAATATTTACACGAGAAAAGACTAATGCATGGACTAGATTCAAACTGGTGCAGCGAATACCATCTCTGGAGTCTGGAGTAGCATTGCTCTTTTTCTCTCTTTAAAGTATTGCAAAGGAGGCCAAACATTTTATTCCCATAAAGACCAAACATTTCAAATCTTGGAGTCACTGGAGGTTGTGCCCAGTCGTTACTTTCAGGGCCCAGAATTAGTTGAGGTGTGCGCAAGCTGGCCCGGTTATTAAAAAAAAAATTGCAAAGGAGAAACTTCTATGAACAAATGCACACCTAATGAACACTAACATATAGTAACTTATAGTAGTTATAACCCTATAAAAATGGCTCCTCAAGTTGAAAAGCAATCTCAAAACCTGAGAGCTGCAACCATGAACCATGACAGAACTCGATTGAATGATCCATTGAATCCAACAAAAGATCAGGAAGATCAAACATTAAGGCCTCATCGATCTCATCACTAACTGCCACAGGGGATCCACCCAATTCTTGCTCTTCACATGAGCTTGTACCTGCAACCCGGCTCGGCCCAGCTTCGTTGAATTCATCACAGGCAGCCGCCAAAGCCGCAGCAACTTTGATGTCTTTCGGGGTGGCGGTGGCGGGGCAGGGGAGCTTGTGTGCCAATTCAGGGAAATTGAGGGTTGCTGAGGGGCCTCTCATGGCCAGCGCAGCCACGTCGTGAGCTCGAGCAGCCATTTCGGCCGTCGGGTACGAGCCCAGCCATATTCTTGATTTCTTTCTCGGCTCACGAATTTCAGACACCCATTTCCCCCAAGTCCTTAGCCTAACTCCCCTGTATGTTGGGTGCTTCCCCCCATTGATTACGCTCTTATGGTTCTGCTCCTCTGTTTTTGGTTCTTCATCGATGGCGGTGGTGGTGGTGGAGGAGGATGAACAGGGGGTGGATTTGTGCTTCATTGTCAATGCAGAGGATGCATTATTGTGGGCATTAGTGTGAGAAGAGAGAATGAAGTGATGCATGCATGTTAGAAGGGTGTGCATTGCTTTATAACATTCCTCTATCGGCCCTCATAGCCGTACTATAAATATGCTGTTTCTCTTTTTCATAGCAGATGTCCGGGTCTGTTTGCAGTTTGTACGCGCTTCGATTAATTTGAAATTTTAAGGTTAACGATCATGCAAGCCTTCCAGACTTCCACTGATCCCAAGATTTGAAATGTTTGGCCTCCGTATGTTAAAGCATGAAACCTCATAGTAGACGTATAATTATTGAGAAAATCTTATTTCTGGAGCAGCCATAAACAAGAGTTTACATTGCTTAATCGCGACCATCCAAAAGTATTTTGGACAGTCTGGATGTTAATAAAACTTTTCCGGAGAACTCTTCGCCAAAAAAATTTTATTAACATCCAAAACCGTCTAAAACACTTTTGGACGGTCGCGATACACTGCTACCATAAATAAATTGTTTCCGGCTGCTCGGGATTTCTCATAATTATTTGCTTTCTCACGGTTACCTAAACAAACCCCTTCGAGTTTACTACAAATGTACTGTTGCAAGTAAATTATGTCGGCTTCCTACTCTTCCGTCAGTTTCGTGGCCCACCACCCCTCTCAAAGTGGAAGTATATGCTGGTTCTCATAGTATTACCTATTCGGGGAAAAAAAAGTTTCCACTGTAACATGTTTGGTAAACTCAAGAGTTTGCCAGAGTTCTCCTAGTGGTTAACACTTTACGTTTAGAGATTTGTTCATATTTGCGTCGTTTCAGGTTCGAAACCTATTAAGTGCTATCCATTCGTATAGTGTCAATCTTTGTAGGATTTCTTCCGGCTTCAAATGAGTCATTTCATTAGTAGATAGTAAAATTGATCTCTCACCCCCCCAAAACGTATAAACTAGCCCGAACACTTTGAATTACATTAGGAGGAGTCGTAGCATGTTTGGAGCAATGCACGGGGTGGCCGAGCCACGATTAGAACCGTGAGAAGTGCTTCATTAACGGAGGTTACTGACTTGCTGTTCGAATGCCCACTTGTGGCCAGCAAGGCCTTGTGCCCCTAATTATTGGCTATAAACGGGACAGAGGACTCCACCTACCCGAGACAAAGGGCCAGAATGAGTTGAATAACCTCGTTACCGACAACAGTGATAAGGACAACCCTACAGCCACAGAAAAAACTTTGGGGATAGACGGGTGATGTAGTGCGTGTCGACCCTACACATTTGTATAAGTTTTCGTGTAAAATGTGTGCAGTGATAGCATGATTCATGATTGTAAAATAAGAAAAACCTTTTAATAAATAGGAGAATTATGGCAATATCACGTGCATGATCACATTGCACTGATGAGATTCCATGGCTTGGGTCAACCTAAAATAGAGGACGTCCTAATCAATACTACTCCATCAAATAACGAACCTACGCACAACTATGTCAAGTGCACCACCAAGTATTTGCACTATATATGGATCGCAATTGGCCCCTCCGTACCCGTCCCGATCGGGATGTGTTTTCATCAAATTTCTTTCAGATATGAGGGCGAGATATGAGGGCGAGTCCAGGGAAAAATTAGAAAAATCCGATTGGAGTCGGATAAAGACTGTTTTACAATAGTGTTGCGTACGTGTCCGGATACAAATCTAAACAAAATCGCTCTCGTCCCCACTTAAATTCTTGAAAATATATAAAGCTTTTTGAAAGTACTAATTATGTCTTCTTAATAAATTAAAATTTCATGAAAGAAGGGATTTGTTTAGATTTGTATCCGGACACGTACGATAGCACCATTGTGTAGTGACTCGGGGTGCTGTAGTGCACATGTAGGGCGACATTCAGCCGTTGATCTCATCAATCAACGGTTCAGATTAAAAATAATCCTTTACTGATAAAGATACTCCATCTGTCCGGATTTAATAGTCTTTCGTTCAATTCTAACTGGATAAAAAGTGGATTATATCTTTAAATTGATAATGAATTTTATATATAATATAAATTTTATTTGATAGATCTCAATTAGTTTTATAACATAATATTTTCAAAATTACATAAAACATTATAAATTACAATATCTAATCGATTGAAAAATGACACGAACTCCACTATTAAATCCGGACGGAAGGAGTATTTATTACCGGTCAAAGATTAAAAACACATCACAATCGTTGATTGACAAGATCAACGGTCCGTGTTTTGCACTACACGTGCATTACATCGGGTGCACTAGAGCACCTCTGGTTCCCGACAGCACTATCTTAGAGAAAGTCTTGGAAATTGAAAATAAGGAACCAACTAATAAAGCTACCTTGACGTCGTTCCCGGGCTGCTGCTCCTCCTATCTGTGTCGAGTCTGACGACAGACATTCGGCTCTTGCAACCTCCACCAGGCCACCAATAAACTGCTGCCCACTCATTCTGGATTGCGTAATTTTCTGCACGCCCAAAAATGGAGATGAGATTATGGGACCACTGTGTAGAAGAAGCACTTTCGAAGTTGGAATCCCTCAAACTTATCAAATCTCTCAAACCCATTCACCTCCCAAGCGATGAACGACGAAGATTCGTTGAAATGGAGCAGGAATTTGGTCTGATTTCCTATGAATTCGAGGTTTTCGACGGATTACAGGAATGGGATAGGGCGTCGGTGGCAGTAGAGATGGCCGAGAGTACGTTTCGGAGATGGGTCCGTGGCGTCCCCAGTTCTGGTACGGTTCTTTTAACTTCAATTCCTTTTTTATTATATCCCGAAGTTAACAAACACGCAAACTTTAGTACTTTCGTAAAAGTTGATAGTATCTGGAGGTACAAAACTCTTAAATCCGGATTCAGGAATGTAATTTAGTGGGGACACTTTGGCCGTCTTCTTTTGCACTTTACTTAAATTTAATTTAAAATGAGTTGATTTGTCATTATTTGAGTTTTTTCGCTTTTGTTAGTTTTACGTCAAATTTTTGTAGATTATTGATTCGTCTCGATGAGAGCAACTGAAAAAGTAAAAAAATTATACTTTTATCCAAGTATTTAGAGAAATAAACATTTTTTAGCAGAAAAAGTGAAATACGTTTAATTATTTTGATAAATAAGTGATTATTTTTCAAAATAGTTGAGTAGAAGTAAAAAAATTTTATTTTTTCGATTCCTCTCTTCAAGACGAATCAATAATTTACAAAGTTTGGTGCAAAACTAACAAAAGCGAAAAAAAAACTCAAATAATGACAAACCAACTAATTTTAAGTTAAGTTTAATTAGTTAAATTCGAAAGAACGCAGCCTTAGTTATTATGACTTTGTTAATCATAATAGCGAAAATTTATTTTTCTAGTTAACCACAATAAAATCGGATACAATTAAGGCATTTATTACAAACTACAAAAGTTTATAACACATACTTTCAAAACAAAATCTTTAACAAATTTTTTAAAGTATGTTTTATATGAATATCGACAAGTTTTAGAATGATAGAGATAGTTTTATTAATGACATTATTTTAAAATATTGCTTTTAGACGGTTAAAAATAAATACAATTAAGAAATAATTGTTTCAAACAGATAGACAAACAGTTCGAAAACCAACAAGTATAAATGCACCATATGACAAAATTGAAACATAAAACTAATTCTATATGTATATTTTCGAGATATATATGCAATGTATAGTAACACACTTTCATAGTTATGTTAAATATATGAAAATATAACAAAATTACTTTAATTTCGAGTGGGGGCACATGGGGGTAGAACCGTCGCTGGTCCCGGGCCTTGACCACCAGGCCAACCCTTAGTTCTCCAATTCCTACTACGGACGCCTGTTTGTTTCTTCGATTTCGTTAAGTTTTCTGTTAAGTCTTTTTTTGGGGTTTATGATTTTGTTTGTAACTGAGGCATTGTATATGCAATGGCTTTCGTGTGATTACAATTTTATTTGAGATGAGTATGCTATAGTGGACGTATAGTTCCTGCCACACATCTGTACATATCCACGCACATACGTGTCACGTAATAAGAACGTTAGTTGTAAAGATTTGAATTCGAAGGGTGGGAATATTTAAACCGCCAAATTCAAATCAATCAACTGTGAGCAATAAAATTATTATTTAGTACTAACTACTAAGAAAAGTACACATGTTCTACAGTACATCATCCATGAACGTCGAACAAAACTACTTTTGGAATCAAGGTTGTAGTGTTGGAAACATGAATAAGTCCAAAAAAATGCTCACAAACAAGGCTCTCTTGTTGACAAAACAAAATGTACTAATTAATGATCACATAACCAAAACTCAATAATAATTTAAGGGTGAGTCGTTGCATCATACTTTCTCCTTGACAAGCATCACAACAAAACAAATTGGCACAATTTCAGTTTTTATATTCTTGGACTTGGGACACGAAAGCCAAAATGGAAAACAAAGTTAGAACCTAGGGGTGGAATGTGTCACCTTCCCCCACTATAAGCCTCCACACGTATCTGTAAACAGCCTTTACACCTATTTATCCGCCATTTTGATTTGTTGTATGTGGTAGGAGATGATGCTGACTGTGGCAACCAAGAAGTTGGAAATGAAGCAGGGGCTTGCTCTCATCAGAAGTTTAGAAAGCTACTTTTTTTTTTCAGGAAATGAATATTTGGGATTGAGTACACATCCCGCGATTTCAAAGGCTGCTGCAAAGGTGTTGTATTTAAGGGTCATCATAACTTTGGTCTCTTTGTCAAGCAATCAGTGACCCCTCTGCATGTGGGTGGAAATTTCATCAGTGGAGTGGAAATGTGCGACATCCCTTGACTGTTGAATCTTCTATTTTAGGCAGCCTTGGCACGTGGAATGGGACCGAATGGATCTGCGTTAATCTGTGGGTATACCAACTACCATAGACTCCTGGAGTCATGCTTGGCATACTTGAAGAGTAAAGAGGTATGGGTTCATCTATTGCGTTGTCACTGTTCCTTGGAGTCAGAACAAGTATATTCCGTCACCCATTGTCTAGATTCAATTGAATTATATTTCTCCCTGAGTTTCAAAAATGTTGCTTGTTTGAAATAGTTGAACGTTTCAAGAATGGGAAGCTGAACAGGCTGGTTGATAAATAGCTCCTTATGATGCGTATACCTTGACTTAGGACCTTCTAAGTTGAGCTATGGTGTTGTACTGTGGTCAGGCCGTGGTTAGCACCCTGTGGTGCTCTCTTGAAGGTTCTTCTTGTGCAAGGCTGGGACACTAGACATGCAAGCTGCCTTGATGGGGATCTGTATGGCCCGCCATGCGGTCGTGGTTTTCATTTACGGAGAGAACCTGAGTCAATCATTGTGGGCTACGCTAAGTGTCTAAGCACTGTATCTTCCAAATGTATGCTTAAGTGCAGAAGCCAACAGAGGAGTTTAAGATGAAAAGGTTAGCTCTTTAGGCATATGCTAGGAATAGAGTTGAAGTTCAATTGAAGCGCTAGTATAGTCGTCTCGCACCATTATCATTCAAGAGATTTTAATTGTACAAATGACTGATACAGAAACTTGGCCATAATAGTTTTACTCAGCTCACTTAAGTTAGTTTGTTTCTGCTCGATTATTAGTTTACTAAAGAACTGATCCATTGTTTATCTACATCAATGCTACAGGATTGTCTTCTTTGTCCTAGCGGTTTTGCAGCCAATATGGCCTTGATGACAACATTGGGAAATGTTGGTTCTCTTTTACCCAAAGGCTGAAAACCTTTGAAGGATGATAGGTCGCCATATTTTCCGATGCTCTGAACCATGCTTCCATAATAGATGGCATTTGTCTTGCTGAACGACAAGGAAGTGTAGTGGCATTTGTCTATAGACACTGTGACATGTCTCACATTAATGCATTACTGTAGGGTCACGCTTTTGGTCTTTCTCCTTCCTCTATCTGATTCCCCCCCCCCCCCCCCCCCCGGTTTTCATCTCATGGCTATGCAATTTGTGTTTTGACAGATTGCGATGCCCGATGAAGAAAAAAGTTGTTGTGACTGATAGGTAATTCGTGGGAGAAAAAAGTTGTTATCCTCATAATTCTTTGTCTCGCTAGAATTTTGAGTAACTGCCAATTCTTTGTATCTTGAGAATTTGTTGAATGGGTGGAGACTTGTTTCTGTTGTTTTACCAGCTTATTCAGTATGGATGGGGACTTCGCACCAATGGGCGAGCCTTCAAAGCTTCGGAAGAGCATGGATTTTTGTTGGTTATTGATGTGAATATGATATTATGCGAACATAGTTCTTAGCCCTGCATCTTTTCAATTGTAGCCAATATCTTATTACAAATTATTCCGGAAAAAATCTCATGATAGTAAATACGGGCCCTCACCACCCATCAATGCATGGCATTTATTGATTGACCGGATACCGGAAAAAAAAGAAAGTTTTACTGAGCCTCGGGCACCATGGGATTGTATGAAGCTGTTTGGCAATATCTTACATTTGAGTCTTGACTCTTGACAGTCCATTATTTTCTGAATATTCCCTTTTGCTTATCATACCTGTGTAGATTATCTACTTTTTTAGACAGAAATTTGTAAAGTACATATTGGAAGAAATAGGATTTACATCTTGCACCTTTTCTGTTAGAATCTTCCACATTGAGCTGATCTCTTAGCTGTCTAGCATTCCTTGCTCGTTTAGTTGGTCTGTCCCCTACAGTTGAAGGGATAGTTTGTTCCTGTTCTCCCTCTTCTATACGACTTGTCAGCCTAACAAATCCGCCTTCCTTCAAACCACAAAAGAGAGAAATAGAAAACTATGAAAGGGGTTCAATCCATCCCGGTTTTATGGACCACTCTTATAGATTCTACTTATTCAGCTACATGGCACCTTCTGATTTTCCTTTCATCACAATTTTCGTCCATATTATTAAAACTACTATTACTCTGGACTCTGGATTTCTTTTCAGGCTTATGGAACATATGTTAGTGGCCAAAATGGAGGGGGTGTGGCTGAGGAGCTTAATTGCGAAAGTGATGTTGATATATGTGTGGATACTTTGAGTAAGGCTGCAGGTTTGCCATGGTGGATTCATAGCATGCAGGTAATCCTGTTAATGTGCCTCTCTTTCCTGTATAGAACTTGCATGGAAACAGAAGGAGACCAAGCACATTCAGCATGAGCAACTCCTTGGAATTTTGTCGGTTGAATTAGACTTGCATTGCACACAAGCAATGATATGAACTTCCTATACTTTTTTTTCCCGTCACTTGTCGGAACTCATCTTTATAGCAATGTTACAAGTGCAGTATTAACTCAATTAACTATACTTGATTCACCTTAGCTTCCTTTTTGGGGTTGTTCAATCATGAAGTGAGAAAGCAATGAAATAACTCCTCACCTATTTGAATTTTGTTAATTCCCAATTTCTACTTTGGAAATAGCAGCTTTCCAATGGGTCTGTTGCATTGTTATTCGGTTTTATGAGTTTGGATTATTACAGGCATTGATGTAGTGACGCTTCTGACTCACAGTTGTCTTCAAAATCATCACTCATCTGCTCAGAAAAAAACAGTTAATGATGATAGTTTTGAGAATAATAATTAAATAAAGTTTTATTGATTCTGTATTAAGTTGTTCCAATACATGTTTGATGGTTTTTTAAATGTAACAGCAAGAGGTGGAAGCAGCTCATACAATCCACGGGTCGTTCTTTTATATTTTCAAGTTCTACACCAGTGCCCATTGCTGCTGCTGCACATGGTATATAGTAACCTCAACATGAGGAATATTTCAGGTGTAGTTTTCCCATTCTAGTGTTTAGTTTCTATATGAATTTGTTTCTTTTTGGTAACTGGTAGCTCCATGGTGCTCATTTTCTCTGTTTGCCTGCTCACAGACATGTGGAATGACACATGCACACTAAAGTAAATTAGAGAATGACATTCTCTCTTTAACAGTTTTTTTACACTAGTTGGAGGATCATGAACATATTTCTCTTTGATTCGTTCTAGGAAGACTATCTACCAGATAATGATTATACTGTACTGCACTTGTAATGCTTATGGCCTGGGGATTTTCTATGATTTACTTCTGTTGTTATATCTACCTTGTAATGAAAAACAAGAAGAAAGAAAGAAAGAAAGCAGAAGACGTGGCATGGTGCTGCTGAGTTGTTATAGGGTTTGCTTTCACTGGGCTTAGCTTCTGTTGTTAACAATTTGATTATAATTTACCAGCTGCTATTATTGTGGCCCAAAAGGAGACTTGGCGTCGAAGGGCCGT
The DNA here is from genome assembly GCA_019656835.1 of Rhododendron ovatum. NCBI lineage: Eukaryota > Viridiplantae > Streptophyta > Magnoliopsida > Ericales > Ericaceae > Rhododendron > Rhododendron ovatum. The sequence continues at coordinate 30,406,702 of CM033791.1, read as the reverse complement.
TTGGAAACAGGTGCAGGACTTCCATGCTCTCACCGGAATCCCTGGTACAAGTCCCATCATCTCTCTTGTCATAGGGAGTGAACAGAAGGCCCTTCAAGCTAGTTGGTCTCTTTCAATCCCTCTTCTTAAGTGTACTTTTTACAATGTTCAATGTGTACTTAACTGTCTCAATTGTGGAACAGCTACCTCTTGAAATCTGGGTTCCATGTCACTGCAATTGGACCCCCAGCTGTTCCTCCTAATTCCTGCAGGTTTGTTGGACATGTACTCGTTGGTTTTGTCATATTGTTAATCCTTTATTATTTTCCTCTTTCTCTTAATACTTATGCCTGATCTGACTGGGATTTCATGCTCACTCTTGTGGAGTCATAGAAATGTGAATCCCGTAGGATCCTCCTATTTACCTCCGCTTTTGTTCAAAACGTTTTGGGTTTGAGGTGAAGAACTGTTGGCAATAAACGAGCCAAAGTATTTATGGTTTTGTTGGTTTGAGTTTTTTCTTGACGTTTTCACGACGGTGGAGTACTTCCATGCATGTATACTTGGATATATACCTTCCCATGAATCGAAATTTTTATGTCGTTCAGGTTAAGAGTAACTCTGAGCGCAGCGCGCACGCTGGATGATTTGATGAAGCTCACAGCTGCACTCTCTGAATGCATCAACTTCCGAGATATCATTGCCCACAGCACAAATGGACACACAAGGCTATAGCGATTCATAAGAATGAATGCTCTGGTTTAACGGCACGTTGGAGGAATATTTGAACATTGAGTTGTAAGGAGAAGAAGTAACCTGTTTGGAGCAATGCAAGGGGTGGCCAAGCCACTGTGACAAGTGCTTCATGAACATAGGTTACTGTTCCAATGCCACTTGTGCCCCTAATTGTTGGCTATGGAGACAGAGGACTCCACCTACCAGAGACAAAAGGCCAGCATAAACCCTCTTCTTTTTTTTTTTTTTGAATAACGACAAGGAAAACCCTACAACCACAAAAACTTTGCAGATAGACGGGTGGTGTAGTGCGTGTGAACTCTACACATTTGTATAAGTTTTCGTGTACATGTGTGTAGTGATGGCATAATTGTCAAAATAAGAAAAACTCTTTAAATAGGAGTTTTATGGCAATTATGGCAATATCACGTGCATGATCACATTGCACTGGTGAGATTCCATGGCCGAGTCAACCGAAAATAGAGGATGTCCTAATCAATAAATCAAATAACCAACCCATGCACAACCAGAGGTGTCAAACGGGTTAGGCCGGCGCTACAAGCACTACACATTTATTGTCGGCACAGCATGACACGAACATTAAGGTGGGTTGGGCTAAGCCATCGTTTTGGAGCCCACAACACGGGCATGGGCATGGTTAGGCACAGAGCACAGGACGGACACAACACGAAGTACGACACGAACATGTCATGTATAAAGGATACTAGTAAGAAACGTAAAAAAAACTTGGACAAGAAAGGACAAGAAGTTGTGCAGCTCAAATACCCACCCTTGGATCACCTTCGATGCCAAAATGGGAATTACATTGGGCATTCACTTAATCAACCCCTTATTTCTCCAACACACCAGCTGTTTCCTTATGATTGGTGGGAAAACACAAAAATGCTACTTGCACAACCGTTATGTTTGTTGTGTGCGTAATTCTGACCGTTCAGATATATTTGGACGATATAGATTTTAAACAAACTCTTCCAAGAAAAAGTCTAACTTTTATGGAAAAGAGTTTGAGTGAATCCTAGCCATTTATTACAGCAATAGACGGCTAGCGATTGGTTGTGTATCGTGTTTTACACAACCGTTGTGTGTGTAGCACTTTTCGGGAAAATATTATATTCATTTTGTATTTTTTGTTTTATTTTAAGAAATGTACTATATGACTATAGTTAAGTAGGTGCCACTTTAGTTGGAATATACTGTATTCAAACTACAGTGATGTATTTCTTTTTACAATTATTACATTCATTGTATTACAAAATTTAATTAAGTAAAATATTTTGTATTTTTTGAATTAAATGTGTTAAGTTTTAGTTGTTACTGTCAATTTTTAAAAAGGAATGGCAATTTTTTAGAAGTATTTTTAAGCTTCACAAGGCTCGATTGGGCAAAGACACGAAAATCGGCATGGCACGGCACGACGCAGATTGCAATGGGCTATGGCTGGGATATTTTGAAAAAGCACGGCAAGGCACGACACAATTATTAAATGGGCACGACACGGCATGAAGCACACTAGACACAGAAATAAATAGGCTGGGCCGGCAGGACACAGTTCATTCGACACCTCTATGCACAACTATGTCAAGTGCACCACCAAGTATTTACAGTACATTACGGATCGGCAATTGGCCCCACTCCGAACCCGCCGCAATCGGGACGTGCTTTCATCGAATTTCGGATACCAGGACGGGTTTGGGGAAAAATTTAAAAAGTCCAATCAGAGTAGGGTGAAGACTTTTTTAGAACAGTGCTGCATACGTGTCCGAATACAAATCTAAACTATAATTCCCTCTTCGTTCTCACTTAAATTCTTTGAAATGCACAAAGCTTTTCGAATGCACTAACCTAACTTAAATCTGAAATTTTTGTCTTTATTTGAATTTGTTTCTTATTTGTTAATTTTGCGCAAAATTTTTATGGGTTATTAATTTGTCTCATTTTTTTGCTAAAAAGTGATTATTTCTTAAAATACTTGGATAAAAGTAAATTTTTTTTAACTTTTTCGATTTCTCTTGTCGAGACGAATAAATAATTTACAAAAGTTTGGCGCAAAACTAACAAATGCGAAAAAAATTCAAATCAGGACAAAACTCACATATTTAAGTTAAGTTCAAGAGAATGCAGTGTGCTGTTTGATACTGTTGCTCGCTTTTTTGGAGGAGAGTTGTGTGGTGGCCGATTGTAGTTGGTGTCCGGCGCGTGATCCAGCTGCTTGGTGGTGCTGTGGCAGTTTGAGTGGGTGGAGGTGGTGACAAAATAAGGCTCCGAGGCGTGGCCTTAGGCCAAGTATCTTTGTCAGCTGTGGGGGTGATCTGCAGGGGAGATTTCTCGGCCATCGGCGCCGTGTGGCCGGTTGATCGGCGATTCAGCCCAAGATTTGTACTTCGATCTCTGTGCCCGAAGCCTGTTGTGCCGGCGTAAGCTTGCCGAAGAAGATTCTCCTTTACTTCAGCTCGAGATCCAGTCGGTGTCGGGTGGTCCTTCTCGGTTGGAAGTGGTCGGCGTGCTTTGTGGAGTCCTTCCACGATGGTCATGTTTTTCTATCTTGTTTGCTAATTACCCATGTTTCCATCGGTTTGTATTGTTTGTCTCAAATAGGGTTCCTACTTGAGGCCGGGGCGGCTAGTGGATAGATTGATGGTCCCTTGTGTCTCAACCCTTTGTGGCGGTGAGTCGTGCTTAGGTCTAGTCACTAATTTTGCGATTCGTTGTGACTGTCCCTCTTGTCACCTGTTTTTTTGTTATTAGCCTATTTTGGCTTTCATGAAATGGGTTTGGGATAAAAAAAATCTGTCTCCTTACTACAGTAAATTGAAATTTTATGAATCCAACTGGGAATGAGGAAAGAATTTGTTATGATTTGTATCGGACATGTACGCACACAACACTATTTTAAAGGAAGTCTTGGAAATTGAAAACTACTTACCCGTTCCCGGGCTGCTCGCCTCTCTCTCTCTCTCTTGTGACCTCCGCCAGGCCGCCATTAAACTGCTGCCCACTCATTCTGATTGCGTAAATTTCTACACGCCAAAAATGGAGATGAGATTATGGGACCACTGCGTAGAAGAAGCACTTTCGAAGTTGGAATCCCTCAAACTCATCCGATCTCTCAGACCCATTCACCTCCCTAGCGATGAACGACGAAGACCCATTGAAATGGAGCAGGGATTTGGTCTGAATTCCGATGAATTCGAGGTGTTCGACGGATTGCAGGAATGGGATAGGGCGTCGGTGGAAGTAGAGATGGCTGAGAGTACCTTTCAGAGATGGGTCCGTGACGTCCCCAGTTCTGGTACGGTTCTTTTAAATCCAATTCATTATTATTTTTTTTATCTCGAAGTTAACGAACACGCAAACTTTAGTATCCTCGTAAGAGTTGATAGCACTTGAAGGGAGCAAACTATTAAGTCACAGGCCTTGATTCTTGGTTCTCCAATTCCTACTACGGGCCCCTATCTCTTTCTTTGATTTCGTTAAGTTTTCTGTTTAGTCTTTTTCTGGGGTTTATGATTTTGTTTGTAACTTAGGCATTGTATATGCAATGGCTTTCGTGTGATCACAAATTTAATTGGGATGAGTATGCTATAGTGGACTTATACTTCTTGCCATACATCTGTATATATCCATTGCATATATGTGTCACGTAATAAGAACATTATTTGTAAATATTGAGTTTGACGGTGGGAATACTTAAACCGCCAAATTCAAATCAATCAACTGCGAGCGATTAAATTATTTTTTAGTACTACGAAAAGTACACGTGTTCGAAGGTACATCATCCACGAACGTCGAACAAAACTACTTTTGGAATCAAGGTTGTAGTGTTGGAAAAATGAATAAGTCCAAAAAAAATTGCTCACAAACAAGGCTCTCTTGTTGACAAAACAAAATGTACTAATTAATGATCACATAACCAATACTCAATAATTATTTAAGGGTGAGTCGTTGCATCACACTTTCTCCTTGATGAGCATCACAACAAAACAAATTGGCACATTTTCAGTGTTTATATTCTTAGACTTGGGACATGAAAGCCAAAATGGAAAACCAAGTTGGAACCTAGGGGTGGCATGTGCCACCTTCCCCCACTATAAGACTCTACACATTTCTGTAAACATCCTTTACTCCTATTTATTCGCCATTTTGATTTATTGCATGTGGTAGGGGATGATGCTGACTGTGGCAACCGAGAAGTTGGAAATGAAGCAGGGGCTTGCTCTCATCAGAAGTTTAGAAAGCTACTTTTATTTTCGGGAAATGATTATCTGGGCTTGAGTACACATCCCACGATTTCAAAGGCTGCTGCAAAGGTGTAGTATTTAAGGGTCATCATCATTTTGTTCTCTTTGTCAAGAAATCAGCACCCCTCTGCATGTGGGTGGAAATTTCATCAGTGGAGTGGAAATGTGTGGCATCTCTTGACGGTTGAATCTTCTATTTTAGGCAGCCTTGGCACATGGAATGGGACCGAAGGGATCTGCGTTAATCTGTGGGTATACCAACTACCATAGACTCCTGGAGTCATGCTTGGCAGACTTGAAGAGTAAAGAGGTATGGGTTCATCTGTTACGTTCTCACTGTTTCCTTGGAGTCAGGACAAGTATATTCCTTTCCATCACCCATTGTCTAGATTCACTTGATTATATTTCTCCACAAGTTTCAAAAATGTTGCTTGTTTGAAATACTTGAACATTTCAAGAATGGGAAGCTGAACAGGCTGTTGGATAAATAGGTGATTATGATGTGTATAAGTTGACTAGGATCTTCTAAGTTGAGTTATGGTGTTATACTGTGGTCAGGCTGTGGTTAGCACCCTGTGGTGCTCTCTTGAAGGTTCTTCTTGGCAAGGCTGGTGCCTAAGTTCTAGGATTTTCAGTCCCTTGTAAATCTGTTTGGGTTTGTTGCTTTGTTCGTTTCGTTTTCCGCTAGTTGGTTAGGGATGGGATAGCCTTGTTCTGATGTATGGGTTTGTTCCCAAAGATTCTAGTTTGGTTGCATTATAAAATGGTTGACTTACACACACACACACACACAAAAAAAATAAAGGCTGGGACACTAGACATGCAAGCTGCCTTGATAGTGATCTGTATGGCCTGCCATGCTCTCGTGGTTGTCTCTTATGGGGGAACCTGTGTTGATCATTACAGCCGCTTACGGTGTACCTACACTAACTGTCTGTCTAAGTACTATAGTCTATATCTTTCAAATGTATGCTTAAGTGCTGAAGCCAACAGAGGAGTTTAAGATGAAAAGGTTAGCGCTTTAGGCATATGCTAGGAATAGAGTTGAAGTTCAATTGAAGCACTAGTATAGTCACCTGGCACCATTATCATTCAAGCAGTGTTCTAAATGGCGGCCGCCCAGGCCGCCTAGGCGCTTGGAGGTACCCTGCCGCCACGCCAACAGCCCTTGGCATTTGATTTGGCGCCCAGGGAGGTTTGGCAGTGTTTGGCGGCCTTGGCGTCTTGGCAGCCTTGGCGGCGTCTTCGGCGGCGTCTTCGGCATCTTTGGAGGCCTTTGGCGGCCTAAAAACAATATATATAAAAATAATAATACGAGGGAGGTGAGCGAAGCCCTGCTGCTTATTGTCTTATTCAACTATTTGCTAGTTGCTACTACTTAATTTCATTTGGGTTTATACTTTGAAGTTTGAACTTGCATTATGGATACATGGAATATAGTTTGATTGGATAATGGTTTGTTAAAAAAAATAAAAAATAAAAAAATCCGCCGAATTGCTTGGCGCCGCCTAGGCGGCTTGGCGCTTGGAGGTGGGTCTCCACCCTACTACTGCTAAGCGCCATTTAGAACATTGCATTCAAGGCTTCAAGCAATTTTAATTGTACAAATGATTGATACAGAAACTTGGCCATAATTGTTTTACTCCTTGGATCACACTTAAGTTTGTTTGTTTCTGGTCAATTATTGGTTTACTAAAGAACTGATCCATTGTTTATCTACATCAATGCTATAGGATTGTCTTCTTTGTCCTACCGGCTTTGCAGCCAATATGGCCTTGATGACAACATTGGGAAGTGTTGGTTCTCTTTTAGCCGCAGGGGGAAAACCTTTGAAGGATGATAGGGTCGCCATATTTTCCGATGCTCTGAACCATGCTTCCATAATAGATGGTATTCGTCTTGCTGAACGACAAGGAAGTGTAGTGGCATTTGTCTATAGACACTGTGATATGTCTCACCTTAATGCATTACTGTAGGGTCATGCTTTTGGTCTTTCTCCTTCCTCTATCTGATTTTTTTTTCTCTCCCGTTTTCATCTCATGGCTATGCAATTTGTGTTTTGACAGATTGAGATGCCCAATGAAGAAAAAAGTTGTTGTGACTGATAGGTAATTTGTGGGAGAAAGTTGTTGATATCTCACAATTATTTCTCTCCTTAGAATTCTGAGTAAATACCAATTCTGTGTCTCGGGAATTTGCTGAATGGGTAGAGAGTTGTTTCTGTTGTTTCACCAGCTTGTTCAGTATGGACGGGGACTTTGCACCAATGGGCGAGCTTTCAAAGCTTCGGAAGAGGCATGGATTTTTGTTGGTTATTGATGACGTAAGTTCTTCAATATCGACGATTGAATAGGAATACGACATTATGCGAGCATAGTTCTTTTCAATTGTAGCCAATGTCTTATTCCGAATAATTCCGTTAAAAATCTCATGATAGTAAATATGGATCCTCACCACCCATCAATGCATGGCATTGATTGATTGTGGTTACTGGAAAAATTTAAGTTTTACTGAGCCTCTGGTGTCACAGGACTGTATGAAGCTGTTTGGAAAACTCTTACATTTGAGTGACAGTCCATTAGTTTCTGAATATTCCCTTTTGTTTATCATACCTGTGTAGTTTATCTACTTTTTAGACAGAAATTTATAAAGACATATCGGAAGAGAGGATTTTTTTGGTTAGATTCCTCCACATTGAGCTGAGCTCTTATCCACGTAGCATTCCTTGCTCATTTGGTTGGTCCGTCCACTACAGTTGAAGGGATAGTTTGTTCCTGTTCTCCCTCTTTAAAAGACCTATGAGCCTAACAAATCCCACTTCCTTCAAAACAAAAAGAGAGAAATAGAAAACTATGAATGGGGGTTCACTCTTGGAGATTTTACTTATTCAGCTACATGGCACCTTCTGATTTTCTTTTTATTACAATTTCGTACATATTATTAAAGCAACTATTACTCTGGACTCTGGATTTTTGTTCAGGCTCATGGAACTTTTGTTTGTGGCAAAAATGGAGGGGGTGTGGCGGAGGAGTTTAATTGCGAAAGTGATGTTGATATATGCGTAGGTACTTTGAGCAAGGCTGCAGGTTGCCATGGTGGATTCATAGCATGCAGGTAATCCTGTTAACATGCCTCTCTTTCCCGTATAGAACTTGCATGGAAACAGAAAGAGACTGGGCTCATTCAGCATGAGCAACTCCTCAGTATTTTGTCAGTCAAATTAGACTTACAATGCACTGGATATGTCTTCTATATCAATGATATGAACTTCCTATACCTTTTTTTTTCCTGTCACTTGTCTTGACTCATCTTTATAGCGATGTTACAAGTGCAGCATTAACTCAATCAACTATACTTGTTTCACCTTAGCTTCCTTTTTTGGCTTGTTCAATCTTGGACTGAGACAGCATTGAAATAACTCCTCACCTATCTTGACTTTTGTGATTCCCAATTTCCACTTTGGACATTGCAGCTTTCCAATGTGTCTGTTGCATTGTTGTTCCATTTTGTGAGGTTGGATTTTTACAGGCATTGATGTAGTGACTCTTTTGATTCACAGTTGTCATCAACATCATCGCTCATCTGCTCCAAAATAGTGAATGATGATAATTATGAGAATAAAAGTCTTTTTGGCTCTATATCAACTTGTTCAGATAAATGTTTGATGATTTTTCAATGTACCAGCAAGAGGTGGAAGCAACTCATACAATCCAGGGGTCGTTCTTTTATATTTTCGACTTCTACGCCAGTGCCCATTGCCGCTGCTGCACATGGTATATAGTAAACTTGACATTAGGAATATTTCAGGCGCTGTTTTCTCATGCTAGTGTTTATTTTCTATATGAATTTGTTTCTTTGGTAACTGGTAGCTCCACGGTACTTGTTTTCTCTGTTTGCCTGCTCAGACATCCGGAATGACACATACACAATAGGGTAAATTAGCGAATGACGATCTCTCTTAACGGTTTCTTTACACAAGATGAAGGATCATGAACATATTTCTCTTTGATTCGTTCTAGGTCGACTATCCGTCAGATAATAATCATACTGTACTGCACTTGTAATGCTTATGCCTGGGCATTTTCTTTGAGTTACTTCTGTTGTTATATCTACCTTATAATAACAAAAAAGAAAACAGAAAGAAAGCAGAAGACGTGGCATGGTGCTGCTGCATTGTTATAGGGTTTGCATTCATTGGCTTAGTTTCTGTTGTTAACAGTTTGATTATAACTTACCAGCTGCTGTTATTGTGGCCCAAAAGGAGACTTGGCGTAGAAGGGCCATTTGGAAACGGGTGCAGGACTTCCATGCTCTCACGGGACTCCCTGTTACAAGTCCCATCATCTCTCTTGTCGTAGGGAGTGAAGAGAAGGCCCTTCAAGCTAGTTGGTCTCTTTCAATCCCTCTTCCCAAGTCTACTTTTCAATGTTCAATGCTGTTGTGTACTTAACTGTCTCAATTGTGGAACAGGTACCTCTTGAAATCTGGGTTCCATGTTACTGCAATTAGACCTCCAACCGTTCCTCCTAATTCCTGCAGGTGCGTTGGACACGTACTCATTGGTTTTGTCATGTTGTTAATCCTTTAAATTATTTTCCTCTTTCTCTTAATACTTATGCCTTATCTGACTGGGATTTCATGCTCACTCTTGTGGAGTCACAGAAATGTGAATCCTGTAGGCTCCTATATACCGCTTTTGTTTAAAAAAAAAAAAAGGGTTTGAGGTGAAAAACTGTTGGCAATAAACATGCCAAAGTATTTATGGTTTTGTTGGTTTGAGTTTTTTCTTGATGTTTTCCTGATGGTGCAGCACTTTCATGCATGTATACTTTGATTTATACCTTCGCATGAATCGAATTTTTATGTCGTTCAGGTTAAGGGTAACTTTGAGCGCAGCGCACACACTGGATGATTTGAAGAAGTTAACTGCTGCACTCTCTGAATGCATCAACTTCCGAGATATGAGTGTCCGCAGCACAAATGAACACTCAAGGCTATAGCGATGCATAAGAATGAATTCTGTGGCTTAATGTGTCATTGGAGGAATAATTTAAACTTTTTCATCATTTTTGTTTGAGCAAGAATTGCAGTCCTTTAAGGGAGGCTACGCAACCCAAACTAGTAGCTTGGTTGAAAGTGATTTAGAGATCATCAACATTGTATATTCAGTTGCCGTTCAGTAGTTAGCTGATCTAGAAGGTAACAATAAATTCTCTCTTAAGTAGAAGGGTCTTCTAATTCTAAGCCAATAGATGAGGATATTGTTTGAACCTTTGCATTTATTGCATCCGGAATTTCATCTGGAATGATGTGCCTTAAGTTAAACAATTAAGCAACAATTAAACCTGTCTCATACAGCAGCTAATTTCCGCTAACGGATTTTTTGTTGTCCTTAATGAATTTTTTTTTTGCCTTCGTTCATTTTGCAACAAATATTTTACCCTTATTGATTCGTCTTGACAAGAGGAATCGGAGAAAGTAAAAAATATTGTATTAGGGTAAAAGTAAATTTTTTTGTTTTACTTTTCTCATCCCGCTCGTTGAGACGAATCAATAGGTGTAAAAAGTTTGTCGCAAAAATGTGCTTGATACCGTTTGTGGAAAATGTTTTTTTGAATTTTCGGTTAGCACAATAAGCTAGAATGCTGAATGGTTAATCATTGCTTAAGTTATGTTTATTTACACAAGTTTCTGCAGAGTTCATTTTCCCAGCAACATTTTTATTTACACAAGTTTCTGCAGAGTTCATTTTCCTAGCATAATGTTGCTCGATTTCAAAAGAAATCAAACACAAGAAAAGCACCACCATATGCACACAAAAAAGAGAGAGGAAAAAAAACATAGAATATCATTAGCTGAAATCATGCTTATATTGCCATTACAACCACATAAAAAGGGCCACCACAAAAACAGGAATAATTCCTAATTTGGACCCTCAGCTCTTCTTACAATCCAACTGAACACTTACATCAACCCACAATAGTATCTCTCCTGGACATGATACAGCTAAACCATAAACATGTCATAGTATCATCCAAGAGCATCCGTACTAAACCAAAAAGACAAGTCCTCACATGGCTAAAGCCTAAAACCCAGATTAATTATCCACGGGTGGAGTCATTAGGAGCAGAGGTGGGCGTAGCCAGAGCCAGCCGTGTCCCCACTCTCTCTGGCAAGCATGAGCTGGCCAATGAGGAGGACAAGAATTGGGTCCTACAAAATCTGTCTCCAGGGTGGGACGGGAAGTCATTGAGGTTCATGAGTGAGGTTGTGGTCTTGTTTGTGCCAGCTGTGGTCGTAGTAGTAGTAGAGAAATTTGTGTCCCCAATGGAAGAGACAGTGACCTTAAGAGCCAATGGCTTAACGGGGTAGGGTCGGTAGTGGTGGTGGTGGTAAGGTAGTCGGGGAGGAGTGGAGGCGGTGGAGGAAGAAACTGAGGGTGGCGTTGGGACCATTAAAAGATCTTCGGCATGGACCACAACCTGAGATGAGGCCATGTTTGGCCAAAGGAAAGTGCCCTGGGGCTTGCAGATTCTGAACCCACTCTTCAGCCTTTGTATCTTTGCTGCTTTTTCCTCTCCTGCGCCTGTGCTTACTGCTTCTTTCTCTGTTACGTTTGTCTTCCCCTGATCACCCCTTCCCTCTGTTCCCACTGCTTCCTTTTGCTGTGCTACTACCAGTGGTTTGCCTACTTTCTTTTTCTCCTTTTCATCACAACTTTCTGCGGATACCATTAATGCGGAGTCTGACTTTATTTCTTCTCTCACCTTGGACTTCAGCTTCCAAATCTCTTCCTGCAACCATTACCATGCACACCATGCCATGTCCATATATGATCAGCATCTTCATTGTCAAGATTCATGCATGATGTTCTTGACATTTCATGTATATGGTAGTGTAATTTGAAAGTGGCCCACCATATGAACGTGCATGAGGTGTGTGCTGTGCTTGTGTTGAACCAATAAATGGAAGTACCAACCTGTTAATGCCTTGTACTTTTAGCTAAGCAATTGTCATTACTTCACATTTAGAGCTAAGGTGCAATTCCCAGTTAGTTTCAATTAATGCACTACAAAGAAGTATTCATCACCAACCCGTTACGAAGTACTAGAAGTTTCAATTCCCAGTTACTTTACGTTTAAAGTATCTTTAGTGCCATCGATTGCAAGACGTCCAATTATCATTACAACAAGGGGGGAAAACAGTTGGAAAATGTTTTTACAGTTCGTTTCTGCGAGTTTAATGCATCAGCACCACTATGGAAACTAATTCAAGAAAGCCCCAAACATGAAATAAATCTTTCAGAACTAGCTCAGTTCATTTGGAAACGTGATCTGGGGGGAATTGGAAAGAACAAAGGTAAAGTTGTTGCCAATTGCTTAGGTACCTCAATTCTGCTCACGTATCTTGAGACACCCATCACTTCTTCCATATACTTCTCCTACCAAAGCAAACAACAAAATGGAGGATTCACTAATATGAACTGAAATAAAGATTAGTGAATCAAAAGAAATTCCGGATTCATTCACTACGTACCAATGTGATCATTGGATTCATAGGCACAGTTTCTTGACTTTCCTGCTGCTGCTTTTTTGATAACTCCTCCTCTATCTCCCTGTTTGATAGACGACAAGGTCAAAAAACTTGTAAAAACTTAAAATTCATAGTCTTTCTATGAAGGATAAATGAAATTTGTAGGTCCTTACCTCCTCAGTTGGGCAATTTCCTCCTCCATCTGTTTCTTGGACACTAACTCCTCCAAATCCCTGTTAACTCAACCATGACAAAACATTTCAAACAGACCCAAATGAAGATTTCAAAACCAGAAGTAAGGAGTTCTGGTTTCATAGTTGACCTTTCCAATTTAGAGGTCTCCTCCTTCAATTCCTTCATCTCCTTCGCACAAATAGGATCCTGACTAGGATAATCCCCAGTCTTCCAACCTGGTGGTGGGGTCCAATATGGATCTTGAACTCCAGCCTCCCTCCTCATATCAACAAGATCAGCACTCTCCAACCAATACTCCATTACCCCTTCTGCATTGTGCCGCCGCCGGAACCGCTCAGCCCCACCTGGTGCCACCTTCCCCGCCATGTGCTTGAGGAGGTGGTCCAGCAGACCCGTGTCCCCGATTTGCTTGCGAGCCTCCAATCTTAGTTCTGGCCGGAGAATTGGGCTTTTACAAACAGCACCCTTAGCCTTCATCACCTCCAGAAGATTTTTCTCAGCCACCTTGTACCTTCTCATATATAACAATCCAACAGTTAGAATGTGAAAACAAATTTGTTAGAGCATCTCCGGCCCTTGATCTTTTAACTGACTTAGAACCAAATTTCCAAGTAAAACACCCTCTAAACGCACTCGACTTCTTGACTCAAACTCTTACTAGATTGAATTTTACTCAAAATCTTCACCAAATTAAGGGAGTACCAAATTTTAACTCAAATTTTCAAAGGCCTGGTTTGCTCTTTCCAATTTACAACTATGCCATTGATGAAGCTTTTACTCAAATTTGTGCTTCCGTTTGGGTTTGTCAATTGGAGTACTTCATAGTTCATACCATGAAGCTTTTGCTAAAATTTGAGTAAGGGCAGGAGATGCTCTAAAAGAGCTAAGATTGACATTGTAACTCAGAGTTTCAGTTTTACCTTTCAGCAGACCACCTGCCTATTTGCTTACAATTCTTCTTCCTAGTCTTATTGATCTGGCTTTGGTTTTCAAGTTTTGCTTTCTTCCCCTTTGGAACAAGTCTGGAGCTACGTCTCTTTCTCTTATCATTCTTCCTACTCTCATCGGTTTCCCCATTGTGTTCTTCTTCAGCTTCTTCGTTTTCTTCTTGTTCGTCTTCATTGGTTTCTGTATGCCTGTATACGAACTTGACCTGGTGACGAATACCCCATCGCAGCATTCCGTTGCATTTTAGCTCCGATAAACACGATCCAGCCTCATTGGAAATCACAAAATCCCCAATTCCACAATCGGAGTTGGAAATCAACTGCCAGAAATCCTTCGAGTTCTTCTTCTCCGTGAATTCTCGAGACCAGACATGTCGGAAAAGCACTTTCTCTGCAAGCTTTGTTCCCATAACGAACCTCTCGTCCAGCTCCGGACACATCTCTGTGATTCCTTTGCTCAAGTACCTTTGAAGCGATTGTGTGCTCGGAAATCTCACTGAAATATTCAATTCCGTCTTCTCACTTACCTGAAATCAAAAAAAGAAAAAAGCAAAAAAAAACCCAATTGAAGAATAAAAAACATACCAACAACAAATAACATAAAAATCCACAGATGTACACAGAAAACTATTATGTAATCGAATTTAAGGTGTAATTTCTTACCACGACGACACGGGTGGATCTGAGTTGAACAGGGGTTCTGGGCGGGAGCTTGCTATGATCAATCTCGTAAACAGAACCCAGTTCTATGTCTATGTGGTCTTTGGTGGTTTCTGTGTAAGGGCCAGACCAATACAAACTGTCATTCTAATTTCGTTAACAAACTTTTTCTGAGCTACTGTATGGATATATGGGAATCATGGACTTATTAGGTGTCGAATATGGCTTAAATTGGAAGGATACATACATGGAGTACTAGTAGGCTAGAGACAAAAAGGGTTAAAGGAGGAAGACCTGTGTCAGTGTCGGTGTTGAGGGTACAGTGAGATGTACAGGGGAGTAGGTGTCTGGCCAAAGCTGGTGTTTCTCCGCCGCCCTCGGTGCCCTGTTCCTGTTCCTGCATTTTCAAGTACACAATCTCTCTCGTCTCTCTCTCTCTCTCTCTCTCTCTCTCTCTCTACATGCAACAGAATATGAATTCATTTACAGAATATGAATTCAAATGATGAATCACTTGCTACCCACGGCCTCTCAACTTAGAGAGAGAGAGAGAGAGAGTAAATAACTGTAGTGTACAGGTTGTAACGACGGCATATGCATGGTCACTCCATTCATGCGGTTAGGAGGGAGGAAATCTTGTTGGATGCGCAGAGACTGAGCGCGTGGTTGACATTTGCACAATTGTCATTCGCTTCTCTCTTCCTCTTCACTTCAGTACCAACAAACAAGCACAGATACAAGGCGCGTGTGGAGTCTTGAGAGTGTAAGACCAGAATAACAGAAAAAGTGTGTGATTACTCATGCAACTCATCCCATGTGTCCTACTATAATGTACATACAGCGGTCCCCGCGGTGAATTTAATTCAAGAGACAGTCTTTTTCATTACTGTATTTCGCTCTACGGTCTTGATGTAAATGTGTTTCTTCTTCTTTTCTTTTTTTTGTGGGTGGGTAAATCTTGATGTACTAACTAAATGTTATAAGCAGCAAATGGAAAATAATTCAAAGAATTTAGCCACCATTTGATGAAGAATCATGCAATTGGAGTTAAAGCACCTCATAATTTGATTGACTTCCCTTTCAACCTCAATTCTTCTTCAGCGCCACCTTAATTTGACAACAACAGTTTTTCTTTTCCCAATATTTTGCAGTGCTAGGGATGGTTTTGTCCATAGTCTCAACCTCTTGTACTTACTGAATTAGTTAATAAAAGGAATGGGATCAACCTAGTTATATTACATAATTGATGTTCCCAATAAATTATAAAAAGTGAATGATTTCGATCGTCGTGTTAGGTCGAAAAAAAGACCTGCAAATAGACCAAACAAGACTCTTGTAGTATCTTACTAGGGCTAGCTCAGTTATAAAATAAGAAGTTTGAATCTTCCCACCTGCCTTGCGCGTAGGTGTTCTTCCTTCGAAATTATTTCTCCCCCTAATGAGGGCTTGTAGTTGGATTGGATTTACAGTGATTGAGTTATTAGGCTTTGTTATCTCAGAGACTCTCACATAATTGATATAGTGTCTCGTGATTTGTACTTTGTAATTGATACTTGATGTAAGGTTATCTCCTATCGATTGGGGAAAAAAAAAAGAAGACCAAACAGGACCAACCTCATTCTCTGGGGGACCAAAGAGGATTCCTCTAGGCTCTAATGAAATGCAAATGTTATACAAATCCAATCCAGTTGCGCCATCGAACGAAGGTTTTCAGAAAGAGTACATAGAGCAGTTTGACAGGAAATGAATATTCCAGCATCGCAACCATACCTTTCTTAGCGAAAGATCAGAAAAGTGTCCAAGTATTGCAAATGCAAAATCAAATACCAAAAAGATCAAACACATCCACAAGGAAAAAATTAAAACCGCCACACGTGACCCATCATTTTATTTTTTCACAATAGTTCTCAGATGAACACATTATCTGAAGCAGATATCTCCGCCTTTGTCATAAAGAGAGTACAGACGACTTGAAGAACAAATATACACCAATACAATCCAACTCCTCCAGCCAATACGTCCATTCAGAAAGAAAAACACCAAAGTTGGACGAAGAAAACTCACTGCTCAAATACTCCGTCGGGTATCAACACCACAGAACCAGACGTTTTCCGACCCTCAAGGTCTTCATGGGCCTGTGCTACCTGAGACAAAGGATACTTGTGGTTTATGCGGACTCGCAAGATGCCAGAGGCAACATTAGAAAAGACCTCTCCAGCAGCTTGTAGAAGCTCATCCCTGGTGGCAGTGTATGACAAAAGGGAAGCCCTTGTCAAGAACAGCGCCTTTGCAGCAAGTTCTGACATAGGGAGGGGGTCTGGCATACCAGACGACTGCCCATAACTCACCATGTATCCACGAGATTTGAGGCACGCTAAGGATCCCTGAACAAGATAAATTCTCCATTAAAGACTGTTAGAATAGAGTTCTAGTCTTTAGTCTTTATTCCACATCGGCTAGTCGAGTACACGAGTCATATAATATGTCACTCCATAATATAAATAAAGCTCTTTTGTATTAGGGTTAATTAACACCCTATACACTTTCTCTTATCTTTGACAACATGGTATTAGAACTAGGTCTTGGGTGGCCTCATCTCTCGTGGGAAAGTCTCTATCATCTCTATCGCTTAAGTTAATCGCTTAACTCCTGGTCTGTCACCTCCACGTGCATTCGGGCTGCACGTGAGGGGTAACGACTTGTCCCATATCGCCCATTTAAGCCACCCAAGCTTGGTTAATATATTCTAGAGGTTACTCCAACTATTGTCAATTACTTTTAGGTTAGAACCCTCCAAGAAATCTAACAAAAACTACTTAAAAGGGGACTTAAGTGTGTTAGAGACTGTTTCAAAAGGAAGTATTTTTTGGCCAGTTAATACCAGGAAGCTCGCCTATTAGACTTCTCTATTTTAGCTCGAAAACAAGAAAAATAGGCATAATAGCTCAATGAACTTACCTGAAGGCCAGCTTTTCCAGTCCAACTTCTACATCAAAAAGTTGGAAAAGAAAAAAGTTCAACTAAAATTGCACAAACAGCTCAGCTAAAAGCCAGTTTTGTCACTTGGCATTTTTAAGCAAAAAGCCGAACACATCTTTAGTTTGAGGACTACTTTTAAGTTCCACTTGGCTCTAAGTTTAAGCCTACCCTTTAGGCCATTGGTTTGATATCAAGCAAAGAGCTGACTTGGACCAACTTGCACCTCAAAGAATACAGGATATATCTAACAATATAAGGAGCAAACTTGTGTACTGCAAATACCATTAGAATATGTCATCCGAAAGTTTTGACGCAAACCATTACACTAAATGCCATCTATTTTCAGTGAATACGTTGGCAAGTTTTTATTGGAGGTTATGAGTCTTGTGATAGAATATCCATTACCTGAAAGGTGTCTTTTCCAACAGAATCATAGACAACATCTACCCCTTTTCCTGATGTTATCTCGTTGACACGGGTCACAAAATCCTCTTCCTTGTACATTATCACATGGTGGCATCCATCTTCTTTGGCTTGAGCCGCCTTCTCTGTGGTTGAGACGGTTCCAATGACAGTGGCACCAAGTGCATTTGCCCACTGGCATAAGAGAGACCCAACTCCACCAGCTGCCGCATGAACAAAGACAGTGTGTCCAGGTTCAACCTGTAATAATAAGCAATAGAGTCGTATCCTACACAAGATGAATATACAAGCTGAAATATTTTAAAATAACGAATACAAGTTGGAAACTGAAAGTACCATAACTAATGACAACTGACAAACACGACTATTGTGCAGGTCCACTATGTTGAAGTTTCAACTTTCATGTGACATACTGACATGGACTATCCCATATTGATGGATATGGAAGGGTAAAATAGATGATCACCGCAAGTCTGGAACTATAAGTCTCTTAATATGTCAGGTTTGCCAGCACGCACACACTTGTGCGCTTGTATTATAAACAAATCCTGATTACCAGTTGTGGAAACTGGAAAGTGGAAGCTCCAATGCTAGAATGGTCTTTCCCTTGCTTGCAATGCCAAAATCTACTCACAAGCCTCAAAGATATATCTTATTTGTGTTTCGCACATACGACTACATTAGGGAGAGACATGAGGGAGAGATAATACAGCCCGGGTTACTGAGATGAATTGAGGAGAGGCAATGATAAAGATGGATAAATACTATAATCGGGGTGTGTCAACTTTCTCTTTACATGGAAAAAGTTGGTGTAGGCATATTTTGGAGTCCAAGTAGCACAACCCTACATACGTGTGGAAGTAAAATATGATACACATGTTTTTATGATATGTCAAATTTCTAAGGTCTGAAGTGTAAGAGAAGAGTGTAAGGTACCTTAAAGCACCGGCGAACTAGCATATGAGCTGTCATTCCCTTGAGGATGACAGATGCTGCTACAATTGGATCCAAGGATGGCGGAACAGGGACCACTCTCTCGGCTGGTAGGATCTGCTCCTCAGCATATGAACCCATTGGACTACCAGCATAAGCCACAACATCTCCAACTTTTCTACCCGTTAATCCCGGGCCCACAGCTGTCACCACACCAGCTGCCTCCATACCTGCAATTGAAAATGGAAAATCTTGACCAACAAATCCTCAACTACAGCAAACCTTGCATCAACATGTACTGGTAAAATAAAACATCATATATGGTCATAGTGATGCAGAGAATTCAATGAAAACAATGAGTTTCTCCGGTATCATGAAGGTGATGACCCAGAGGGATTTATTCCAAACAAACAACAGTTCGGATTCTTAAGTCTTGGCAAGAACTGGCGTCAAAGGATCAAATGCAGAACATTCAATTTCAACCAAATAGCATTGTTGAAGGTATAGATAATAAAGTTACCCCTCTCTCTAACAACTTAAGCTTTTAGATGAGTTGCTAGTTAACAATCTAATATGATATTAGAGCAGGCAATAGATCCTATCTTCAAACCTCAACACCAACCTAATGTTAAAATATTTACACGTGTTTAGCCCGCTTATGGAGGAGAGCCGTGAGGGGGTGTGATAACGGTATAAATAATAAAGTTACCCCTCTCTCTAACAACTTAAGCTCTTAGATAAGTTGGTGGTTAACAATCTAATATGCATATTCTGCCCCTTAAAAAAGAAGAAGGCATAAACTAAAGAGCCATAAACAAGCAACGCCGGATTATTTTGAAACAAGGACACACAAACTAAGGCTGTGTTTGGGATGTCTAAATGAGACCAATCCCAAGTTTGCTTCAACAAAAAGAATTGTGATCTCAAGAGAATCAAGCATGTAAGGCTTGTAGTCGTATTTGAAATCGCTAAAATCCTACTAACAGAAAGATTCTAAGAAGGATTATTCATGCTGAGTCCTTATCTTCTTCTTTATTGTATGTGTTTCTATTTTGTTCTATCCCTTATTATTTTTACACAGAGACAATCGGAGGCACATTTCTCCAGGAGGCAAATACAACTAGCTAACAACAGGAATTGTCAATTGACTCAACTCCATAAGTGAAGGGTTATTTGCCAATGGTCGATGTCAAAAATCATAAGCCTACACTCTACATGGTACTTTGACATACAGATATGAAGGCAAACCTGGAGTAAAGGGCATTGTGGAAGCCTTATAAACTCCTTTGCGGAAGTAGACATCGATGAAGTTAAGCCCAATAGCCTTGTTTTTCACTCGGATCTCACCCTCCTTTGGCTCTCCTATTTCCACATCTTCCCACTTCAGAACCTACCATCATGTTGATTTGGAAGTGAGTTAACAAGGTCCAAACTGTAATGGGCAGCACGTCTATCAACCACATTTTTGGGTGTGCCACACAAACAACACTGCAATAGGAACATAATGAAAAACTTCTTATTGTTCACATGTAATCACCAATGACATAGAGATTAGAGGCCGACCCCTTGTGTGCAACTTTGATTGTAGCCCTAACCACTAAAAGGCTGCATATCTTATTGCAAGTAGGATGTCAAACAATTAAACCCATCCTAAATTAACCCCAGGCACATGACCAACATATAAAAACACGAAGTAATATGCACCAAACCCAACAACTAGCAATAGCTAATTACGAATATATAACTGGGCTGCCCGGTCAGATTGCGGAATTTTTACTGCAACAAGGTTTCTCAAAGTATGAATAATGAACTACGCTGCTGACATAACAAGCTTAAAATCTCACACATAGTTGACGCGAAAGAGAGTTTGACTAGGCAGCCCAGCTAAAATTCAGCTAAAATAAACAAATATGGAATGGGATTTTGATAAACATTGCTAAGAATAGATATGACCCAGAATCAGGTGCCAATAAGTTTGCTGTCTGTAGGTCCCTGCTCTTTCCGATAAGCGGATAAGTTGAGGGCTTGCTTCCCAAAAGAAACTTCCCTTGCCTCCTCCTGGCCTTGACTACGCGCTACGGCTTGACTTTGAAGCTACTTAAATAAAAGACAAAAGGATTTCGTCCTCTTCTCTGCATCCCAGACATCTGTCCACTGGTGATGCCAATCCTTGATGTCTACTGGTGATGCCAATCCTTGAGAAGACGGGAACACCTGACTAAGAGGGGGAAGGGACAACAAAGAGGGTGAGCCTCATTCCCAGAATTTGATGTGAACTAGCTCATGAGAACGCTTGGTTATGGGTTTTCACCGATTCATTCACAAGATTCATTCCAAGGAGCGGAACTCGCCTATTTAAGAATCTTCTGTGCGAGTTGCACTCTAAAAGACTAGGGTTGCTCAATCAAGGCAGAGGCTTATTCGGATTCATCTTTGAGCATTTCCCATAACATTCTGTCACAAGAGACAGTGTGAACGCTGCACCTCTACCGGGAGGAATTGCCCATGCTAAATCATCTACTTGAATAGAGTTCTTGAGGCGCCATACCAATGTGTGGATACTGATAACTACACGGGATCCCTTGTCAGTGTTTGCGTATATTCCGAAATTTGTTTTGCAACGATGTACATTGCGCTAAATCAAGAAATTAGCCAAAAAGGAACGACAGGAACAGGAACACGACGCCTTTCAAAGAACATTTCAAAAGTCTTTTTTGGCTCACAATAACACAAATCCTTTTAAAGAAGACTCAGTAGAAGTTTTTACAAATATGACAACAGTACATGAAACAGGTAGAGACCCCAGGACCACTCAGTTCATGTGCCCCAACGGCTTAGACACCACCAGTATCTTGTAATCAAAAAAGTAGCCACCAAGACTAATAATAACACCAAACCTAAAGCAAGAAAAAAAAATAATTCGGATCGGAATGATACCACTTGACGCAATCAGTACTTGGTAATAAATAAAATGAGCCAAAAAAAAGGACAGACAATAACACCAACCTTCCCACAAGAAACACTTCAAAATTGAACACCAGTTTTTAATGCAGAAACAGAAATTGTGTGCAATATATATACAGAGAGAGAGAGAGAGAGAGAGAGAGAGAGAGAGAGACCTCAGGGCCACCAAGTTCATGAACCCTAATGGCTTTGACCATAGTTGCTGCCTCCGGTGCCGATGCAGAGATTGCTCTGTCTGTTGCTTTGATTGTCGATCTGGGTATGAAGGGAAAGCTATGATTTTTCTGCTTTTCAGTAGTATTTCTTGTTGTGATGGAGGTGCGGATGTTGCTGGGTATTTGTAGTTGTAGACTGGAAGAAGTGCCACGCCAATGGCCAGAGGCAAATGGGTGCGGTGGAAGTGGTAATTTGTTAGGGTGGTGATTATGACAGAACAATTTAAATCTAACAAGTTGTCCCATTTTTAAGTCAGAAAATTAAATTGTTAGCTGAAACTGACGGGGATAGGAAATGGGAAACTTGGAAGGTCGAGAAAGTTCGGAGATAAATAAAAGGTTGGTGATCTCATTGCTTACGCTTCAAGCCCCTTTTCTCCGTCGGATCAGAGATAAAACGTTGTTAAACATTACTACTCCGTTGTTTAGGTAGATTTTTTGACGGGTGTTAGGAACAAAGAAAATTAACAAAAATATACACTTCAAGGATTTTTTCCTTGTCTATTTTTTTTGCGCTTAGCATTTCTCGATTTTTTTTCCCTTGCTTTCTTTCTTATAGGCTGATTTGCGATGTTCAAATGAATTTCATCAAAATTGAATCGACTTGACAACTCATCGTTTTTCAAATATAATCCTTTTGAAACAAGTTAGCTTAAACCATTTTCTCAACGAGAGGAATTAAAAAGTATAAAAATTTGGACCATTTTGAAAAAAACCAATATAAAGCGACACTTTGTATGTATGTGTGTGTGTGTGTATATATATATATATATATACATATATATATATATAAAGATAGTTGTTTGGTATTTTTTTGTCTTTATTAAGTTTTTTTATTTCTGATCATAATTTTTCACTTATTTAGATTTTTCTTGTCGAGACGGATAATTAATTAAAATATATAACGCGAACCTAATAAAAATTCAGAAAAGACGAATAGAACACAAAAAAACAAAAAGAGACCAAAATATTTGAAGAATGGCCCTTAGTTGCTTTTAGTTTGTCAAACATAAGACAAAAAAGAAATATTTTTTGGGGAATTTCTATTTACACCCCTTCAACTTTAATTTTAATTTTAGGTACTTACCCTCACCCCCCCGATCAAAGTAAAATGATTCGTTAAACATAGGAAATTTCCACACAAAACATGCTTGGTAGTAAAATCCCCTCCAAAATGCATTATCAAATGACCAAATCATCCTTACGAAATTTCATATCAGTCGTCCCACTATTCTTCGACTATATCTTCTTCCCCCAATTTCACATCAATGACCCATGGTCCCAATCCCAATCCGAGCAACCATGGGCATGAAGTTTTTATAGCTATATATATAGGAGATGAATGCTTAAGGAAATATGTTTAAGTAAGCAAGTTTTCCTCTTTCTTCCATACCAAACCATCTTTCACGGACTATAAATAGTTGAAAAAAGCGACAGGAGATTGGCCGTTGTAGTAGTTCAACAATTATTAACATCCTATCGCCTAGCTAAAAAATAAAATTTATAAACCATATATCCAATTTAATGTACACAGGCCCGGCCATCTCTAGGCTAACCACCAAATTAATTAACATATGGAATTCCGAAGTATTATCAAGCGCAATGTTCTCATCCTTGAAACTCCATGTTCTGTGGGATAAATAAAAGTTACATTACCATTTCCAATTTATTTCTTTGGTCTAAACCGCCCTCATACATCATTCAGATTTATTGCTTCCACAAACACACATACCTACATATAGTGTCATAATACGAGCAACCACCATTTGTGAAATAGTAGTTCAAGTTTATTTTAAGGGTGTGTTTGGCCGGCATCATTGAGGTTAATTCAGTGTCAATGACACAAAACCGAGGACAGATAAGATGCACCCGGTCGCCACCCGTCTAGGATGACGTTTTTTGCCACCTGAATCTGAGAGGGGCCATCGGTCAGTCGGATAGAAAATGGAGCTCGTAACGGCAACCCACCAGAATCAAGCGCCCAAGAAGAAACCATTGACGGTGTAAAGCGCATAGGTTTCCAATTCTGATTGTTGGACGATGAATCCGCTAGATCAACACCTTGATAATTATCACACGGAGAAGATTTGGACCATTTGGTTCGAATCTCCACGGCGAAGTAGTACGGGTTAGATAACGGGTCAATATCGAATACGATCGTCTCTCCCTCTCTCCTCTCTACATCAGATATTCCATCACTAGATGAAACACAAGAACAATTAGCCTTGGGTGAACATATTGCTTAAATAAATCATGTAGCTGAGGGTACTTCTAATAAATAAAGAGGGAAAAGAATAGTTTTGGCATGCAACCACAAATTGTGAAGAAAAACGTATCACGTATCATAGGTATTAAATCGATAACAAATTACTCACAAAACCAAAACAATTTTGCTTTCTATTCTTATCAGAAATATCATTGTCGCATCATTTTAGACGGATTTTCTGATGGTAAGTTATTTTTCTGACATAGAATGTCCAGAAAAAACAGGCGGATCAAACTGAATAATATATGGATGAGCCTATCTGGATCAAAGTTCGCACTCTAACATTTTATTTTATTTTCAACTAGAATTTCGCATCGTTCTCAAAAGACACTAGCTAGAGTTTTGTATAGAATGATGCGGCTGGAACTTCCTTACCATGTTGCATTCGTCGGGGACCATCCGACAGCCGCAGTTGATCGACAGAAGCAAAACTCGGAGAAACAAAAGAAAGCCAGTAAACAAGAGACAAAGAGAGGTGACAAACGGTATGAAGCAGCCATTTCTAATTTCACAATACGTTGGAAATTGGAATAACCTATTTCATTCTCTTTGGATATGTCATACTTACACATTGCCACTTGAATTTATAAAGTAAAAACTTGTGTCAGATCAGATGTGAATGACCTGCTTTTGATTAGCTGCCCGAATTGACACCCCTCAGTCCCTGACCGTCGGGAAAAAAAGCATGTGCCAGATAATGTTGGACTCAAGCTGGGAAGCAACTCATATGACTCGATGTGAGCTAAATGTTATGTTTATCCAAATTATACCAAGGGCGAAATGCACTTTATGCATAACACAACCCACGATAAGTGGTAGGTAAATGACATTATTAAAAGTTCCTAGGTTAACATGTGAAATGTTCATTAATAGAATTTGTTTCTTTGCTTTTATCTTATAATGAGCTTATTTCTTGTATTGGTTGAGTTGTTGGGCTTGGTTATCTCATAGACTCTCACAATTGATGTAGTGTCCTGAGTTTGTATTTTGTATTTCATATCTGATGTAAAATGATCTCTTCTATCGATTGATAAAAAAAAGGACAAGAAAATTATCCTATGTTCTATTGCAATTCGCTTGAGAGGGCTTTACTTCTCCTGGTCCTTTTAGTGAAATACATTAATATCGATCTGCAATAGTAGTACTTGCTCTTCAATTCAAATGGTTAATAAGGCACGTCTATAAGTCTTTTTCCTTTGACAAAATCCAATACATGTCCAATTTCGAAATTATGATCATAAATCTAATAATTCTCACCCCAACGAATGTCATAATTGAAAACAAACACATGTTCAATTGATCTTATGTAAGGCTGGACATCATGTCGTATTTGTGTTCATGTCATTTCGAATTCAGTGTCATTTTAGATTCGTGTAAAAATATACCCCATATTAATTTAAATGTGTCACATACCTGATCTGAATCCGACATGCTTAAAATCGTGTTTTGTTTGATCGGTTGATGTTTTTCTGTGCTAGTTTTTTTTTGCCAAAAGGATAACAATTACCATTGATAAACATAGAGAAACATACAAAGAGCATATCCAACCCTAATCAAAGGCGTGGACAACGATAACAGAAGGTAGGCTTTCCAACCAAAGACACCTAACCTCCAAACCCTTACCGACCAAGCAGTGAAGCACACAAATACCAACACGTACACCTGATAGAAGAATACTCACACACACAAAAATAAAACACCAAACCACCATCGGACAACACTCACAAAGGGGAGGAAAGCTATCTACAAAGGAGAGAGAATATTTGTAGACACCTTATTTTGGACTTTCCAGATTAGTTTACTTGCGGCATTTGATTCCCCGATGATAAAACGGATCAAGAACACCCAGGAAATGTTAGTATGTTTGAGTTTTGAGCATTCCAAAACCCTTTCAGATCCCTTTCAAACTCTCTAAACCAGAACCAAAAGGCCTCAACAAAACCCAACTTGCATACGCTGGTACTCAACTTGCGTGCGCTGGTCCTCTGCCACGTGTCAGTCATCGGTCAACTTTGACCGTTGACCAAGCCCGAACTGGAGTACGCCAGTTATTAACTGGAGTACGCCAATCAAACTTGTGTTTTTAAGCGTGCAGAAGCCATGGGTAGGGGTCTACAGCACTTGGGAACCTTCCAATCCATTGAAAAAAAGCATTCTCCACTGGGGGACATTTTCTTACACCCATCCCATCACCTTTCTCCTCTCATCCAATGAGAAGGAAGGCTTAAGGGCTCAGGCTTCAGTCACTTTGACTGGCCTTAACCCCTCTCTCTCCCTCTTCCATTTGAAAGGGTTACCAAAACTTGAAGCATTCAAGTCATCTCTCTCTCTCCATTAGTTCTTTGTTCTTTCTTTCTTCTCATTGGGAAAGAAGCAGCAAGAAACTCTCCCATTCACTACAACATACATCCATCCACATTCACCATTCATCATCCAATCTTCAAGCTCAAGCTCAAGCACTCTTTCAAGCTCAAAAACAAAAGGTATACCACTTGGGTATATTTCTCTATTCTGATCCCTGAGGGGAGCTGACAGGGTCAAGGCTGGTAATCAATACCAGTCCTGGCCCTAACGCTATCAAGGTTTCAAAAACAAAAAAAATCGTTTCTGACTAGAATCGGCGTGCGCCGGTCATAAGCCCGCGTACGCCGGTCCGTGGCAGAACGTACAGTTTTAAATTTGATCTGTCTGGAGTCTGTCTGGAACTGGCGTACTCCAGTTCTAAGCCCTCCAGAACTGGCGTACTCTAGTTGTGAAATGGGGTCCAGATCTTTATTTTATGCTTTATTTCTTGTCTATTCATCACCTTATTGCATGCTAAAAACTAGTTTACTGCTTTCTGTATTTAGAACTGTTTAGTTGTAGCATACAATATTTGTTCATATCTGTTTTAGAAAGCCTCTGGGATGCTTTCCGGTTATGTTCCAGAACCCAGATGATGCAAAGCCAAGCACTGGGTAAGGGGTGTAACTAGCGTACAGTCTCATACGATTGGCGTACGACAGTTATGCCAAGATCCAGTGGTTGGCCCTTGCATCTTAGCTTAATCTTGGCCTCTTTTATGTTCTCACACTGTTTATGGGGTGTTCCGTTTATTTTCATGGCTTAAAGCCATTTCATCTGTCTGTAATTATAAAACCGCTGATATATTGACTGCGTGGTTTGTCCTGGGTGTGCGCTGGTCCATTCCAGAGTCCAGAGGGTTGCAAACAAAGACTGTGAGTTCATGGTAAGTGGAGTACGCCAGCGATGAGGTGGCGTGCGCAGGTTGCGATAGTATGCAGTGGTCTGGCCGGTGCATACTGGTGCGATATCTGCTCACATCCCTTCAGAGCAGCATACTCCATCTTACTCAAACTGCTCTCGGTGCTTGTTCTCAATCTATATTTATTATTGTAAGCAAATCATCCATAAATATTTTATTACATAAATGCAACTTGTTACAGTTTTAATCTCCCTTTTAACTGTTTCCCCTCCCTAACTGGCTAAAAAATGACTAAATGAGAGAAAAATGCAAATGCTTTTACAAAAATGCCTGAGTAGAAACCAATCTCCGGATTGGGCGAGAGGGGTGCCATAAAACCCTTCCCCTCTCGTAACCTGGCTCCCGAACCCCAGATATCGAAGGTGACGACGGACCGGTCTATGCCTTTTCAAAATCAAACAAACGTGGCAAACGTTTTCGAGTTCAGTTCCTTGGGTGCTTTCACCCCTAAAACCCGAGTGGTGACTTTGAATCGAGACGTTTCGCCGCGCTCTTTACAAAAGGGGCCGCACCTAAATTTTGCATAAATAAAAATTTCCAGGCGTGTGCCCACAGTGGCGACTCTATTAGGGACTCATTGCATTGATTGGTATTTGACAATTAATACATAATTGAATAATTTTCAAAAGTCTGTCAAAACAGTACGCTTCACGTTGCTGAAGAATGGAATGGTAACGTAACAGGATCTCAGCATCCGACCAATCCGAACTGGGGCTTTTACTATTGTTCACTTGTGTAATTTTCTCCAAGTATTGATTAATAAAAGTGAGCCAAACTTCAAAAGGTATTTTTTCCAAAAGCATTGCATTTCTCTCTCGTCGAATCGTTCTTTGGCATTCTCCGTTCGCATCGATGGTTGGTCAGCCCCGTTGAGGTGTTTTAGGTAATCGGCACAATTTATTAGAGCCCGGGGTCCTCGAACGCCCAACAACCTTGGACGATGATGAGTCGTGCTACCGTTCAACCATTGTTTTGCTCTACGCATTCCAATGGGAGGTATATCGCGGCTCTAGTCAGAGGAACCCCTTAAGCCAAAACTGGCCTCTACACGCTTACAAAGCACTAGAACCTGTCAACCTAGGACAGGAACCCGTAGGGTAGGATTATTTGCAGCTAACTCCCATATACTGTCTACGTGTTACTGCTTTCCATATCGCATGCTTGCACATACATTCATACAGTTTTGCGTAGGAACATGCTAGGGCGGCTTTTAGGTAGTCTTCCATCGAGTCTGTCTCATGCTTAAAAGGACGTTGTCTTGGCCCGATGACAAGTCGTGCATCTCGATGTTGCACGTTATCAATTTTCAAAAGTCCTTGAATCAACGAGACTTTGAGAAATCAATGTTCTCTAAGCCCTTGTCTAAACACCCGGTCGAAATTTCAAACAAAAAATCAAGAACAACGGAGAGAATGCCGTGATGCTCACACCATCCAGGTTAAAAGTGCTAATCACTTACACCACTCAAGGCTCCGGCACAGTGTTGTTTACGCCACCCCGGTTATGATATCACGTCATCTACACCAAGTTGTTCCGACTTCAAAAGTTGAGACTTCAAGAACGAGATAGTCAAAGGCTAAGTCTACGTTGACAACTCTTAGTGATAGTCGAATTAAGCAAGGATACATTGTCGAAAAGAATATCCGAGGATCTCTGGGCAACGTCCGAATGGCACAAGATAGACTCCCCCTAGTTATGGAGTCTAGGAGGACACCGACGATGATGACATGCGCATTGCATTTCTTCAAATTCTTTCAAAAGCTTGTTGCAGGAATGCCACTGAGCTCTCATTTACTTTGCTGTCAAAGCTCTAGGCTATTTCATCGAAGGAAAGAACCAAACCTACTTAGGAGCGTCTGCCAAGGCTATTTCACCGTCACTTCCGAAGCCATATCACCCTCCTCACTCATCAATCCAAAATGGCAGCACAAACAGAGCTGGCTGAGCTGAAAAGGGCTGTTCAAGAAATGAACCAGAAAATGGACAAACAAATGACTATGGTCCAGGGACTAGTTGACCTTTTACCTCTGTCATGTCAAAGCGGGATCTGGGGCTAGTCAAAGAACCTCCTTAGGCCCGTTACACTGCTATTGTCGGAACCAAGCTGTGCTCGAACAATATGTTCAAAGACCTGGCTGAGTTTCATGAAGCCAGGACTCACCCGAAGGAGAATGTTGAATCCTTGTTCAAAGCCAACGATGAAAGGGAGGATATGCACGACAAAGAAATCAATCCCAAAGGCAAAAGAGTGCATCCAGTGGATGGTGCAATGTTGTGCAGCTACAAAGCAAGCAAAGGTTCCACCTTGAACCCCTAATCCAATCGCCGGAACCCACCAAGGACCTTCTCCTGCTTCTCCACACCTTTGTCCTCGGTTTATGAGAAGCTCCTCGAAGTTGGCTTCCTCAAGCCACTCCTTCCAACTCCTTCGCCTCGAACATTCTCGGCATCCTACAATCCAAACGCCTATTGTGCTTTCCATCAAATGCCCGGCCATCTCACCGATGCCTGCTTCCGTCTTCGACATGAAATTCAAAATCTCATTGATAATGGCACCATTCAAGCTCCGCTCCCATCAAAGCCCAATGTCATATCCAACATCATGCCTCAACACGGTTCCAACCCATGTGTTAGCCAGATATCCACCAGCTCTACTCAAATCAACTCAAGCTCCACTCAAATCAAACCTAGCTCCACCATATTCAATCCAACCCTTTTCATTATCCCAGAAAATCAAACCAAGCCAATTTTGTCTCTCCCATCCGAACCCGAGGTTAGCCTGATGACCATAGGTGCAATCGAGGTCTTTACCACCGATACCTGGAAGCCTACAAAGGAAGAATTCAAGAGGAAGCTTAATCAATCAAAGGAGAAAACGGACTGGCTAAGATCCTTCAATCATGAGAATTTGGGGTTGTTGTTCAAAGAGTTCTCTCAAGTGGGTTTGGACGAAGAAGCTGAAGAAGCCGAAGTGCCGTTACTTGAGCCTGTTGTCCTCTAGCTCCCACCTCTCTGCGAGGAAGTCAAGGGTAACTATAAAAGTTGCATTTTCAAATCGCGTCTATTTTGCATTGACACTTTCAAGTCTGAGTCTGACACAGTGTCTGTCAAGTGGTCTAAGTCTAGCTCCGAGTAGGAGTTTATGCCTCTTGGCCCTCCATGTCGTAGCTTTTATTCTCAATTTGAGTCTTTTTGCTGTACTTGGCAACCCCGAGGGTTCTTATGATACATTATCCTGCTTTTAAGTACTTCGCTGGCTTTTGAATAAACCGTGTCGACCCCGACGACGAAGGGATAGATTTCGATGGGATCATCCCCAAGGAAATGTGTTCCCTCGCCGAAAGGGAAGACGAAAAGCATGCTCAGCCTCTAAAAAGAAGAAGTAATTTCAAATAAACTTGAAAGATGGGGCAGACCCCCGGATGGTTCAAATTGGTTCAGCGCTGTCCCCATAAGAGTATTGCGCCTATTAAGACTTGTTCAAAGAATTCAACAATATCTTGGCATGGTCTCACAAAGACACGCTTGGCGTTGATCATGGGATAAAGAAGTATCAAATCCCCGGCCGCCGGATGCCAAGCTAGAAAGTAGAAGCTCAGAAGGCTCCAGGCCTCGTACCATGTTCAAAACAGTAACAACAGTGTTCCATCAAGCGCACATTAAAAGGGTGCAAAAGTGGCCTAGAGCGAGGCATTTCCAATTGTAGCAGTCAGGACCTTTTCACTATCAAAGCCGCTCTATCGGACTACAATCAAAGATCATCGACCTTGACAGCAACAAATTCAATACCTTGGTCAACCCAGATCAACTCAAGCGTTATTATCCCTGAGAGATGCTCTTTGGATCGGAAACCACAAGGGTGAGTGATTCCAAACAAAAGTTGGAGCAGCCTGCTAGACCGAAAACCTATGGAGGCGATCTAGGCAAAAATGAATTGGCAAAAAGTCGAAAGCTCCCTAGACCGAAGACCTGAAAGGGCGGTACTAGGCAAAAGTTAGAGCATAAAAGGAGAGGTAAAACACACGAGTGAACCTTTGCTTGAACTACGTTTTGACTTGATTCCCAGAATAGGATACGTAGGCAGTCTCTCTTCGAGACTCTGTCATACTTCATCAATTGGACCAAGGTTGACGTTTTGGTGCACATCAAGGGTCAAGAAAGGTTAAGAACAAGACAAGCCGAAGTGCTGACTGGTAGGCTGAAGTCCATTGATTCATTGGAGAATCAGAAGGGGGAAATCATTCGTCTTTCAAGTTTAATGCAAACTGTTGTTTCAATTTTAAAGCTGAGCAAAAGCCTTAAAATAATTTGAAGCATCAAAAAAACAGAACGAAATGCTTATAAGGCCTAACAGCTTCCGGTTTATTCTAGGTTCAGCAACGTTTATTTTAAGCGGCTACAGCAGCTTTGCAATCTTACGCGCTAATTGAAGGCTCACAGGCACTCGTACAAAAGTGACGCGCGTTGATCTCAAGCTTGCGTGCGCTTCTTCAATCCCTGCATCAGACAGCAGTAGGCAGCCACCACGCCTAACAGAGATTTTTAGACCCTCGGGGGCACATTTCAAATTCAAAGCACCTCGAATCTCGTTCAAGGGGCTTTTACCAAGTCTTGTCATGCTGTGCAAGTCATATAGTCCTAATGTGGCTACACAGGGGTGTCGGTTTCAGTCCGGGCCTATATGAGTCATCATTTACGTCTTTTGTCCATCTTTGCGACACTTTTCAAGTTTTTCAATCCATTGTCATGTCGGGATGATTTTTCTAATTTTACCGATGTGTACAGGTCAATGTACATTTATTGGACCTTATGCAAGTGTCAGTTTCACTTGTCTAAGGGATACTGTGAATTTTGGCACATTAATGCCCAAAATTTCATGGTCTTCCATATGGCTAGGAGTCCGTGATATATCTGGGGCTCTTCTTCCTTTCTCATTTGAGCTAGGCGAGTTTGTACATATATGTGTCTGTTTGTCAATGCAAATTAGATATTAGCGATTTGTTTATGCATTCTTTTAGGCATTCTCAAAAGAGAGTCAAATAAACTGAAAAATGCAATTTACATTGCTATCCTACCATCTGTGGTCCACAAGCAGTGGAATCTTGTGAGCAGCGAGGGCATGTCAGCTCAGGGCCAAGCAAAGCTTATCTATGGGGCTCATCCGCCCAAGCATCAAGGAAATGGCACGCAGGCCCAACACCGTTATTAAATGTCAACTGGGGACATGTCAGCCCGCTCAATACCCTTCTATTTTGACACGTAAGCCTGAAACTCAAAAGTAGAAGGCCAAGTAAGAAGGCTCAATGGTAGTCCTCCGGCGTCGTCGTCCTCTTAGGAGCCGCCCTTAGCTTGCATCTACATTTTCAATTTGTGCATGCAATTTAGTATATATTATTGCATTTTGTATATCAACTGTTGAAAACAGGGAAAATCTATCCAGTGTCAAAGTATGCTTGTCCAATATCGAAAGTAGCAAGTAATTAGGATTTTGGGGGTTCATACCTGGGATCTAGTCACTACTGTAACTGGAGCCAGAGCCGCTGCTCTGGGATAGTGCAATTGTAAAGCAGGGTGCCACATGCCGCTCTCCCTGTCCATTTCTCCATGGCAGATGTCAAGCATATAGCCCACTCTGCTAGCACTTGGAGCACACTTTGGGAATCAGAATACAATTCAAAGCAGCAATGGCATGTGCAACTCAAATCCAAGTTCATCGACGGCACGTTCATCCTGAAGAATGATCTTCCGGTCCTAACGACAATCTACCCATCCTTCAAATCAATTCAATCAACGACGGTCAACCCGTCCTTCAAATCAATTCAATCAACGACGATCAGCCATGTCGTCCTTCAAATCAATTCAATCAACGACGATCAGCCATGTCGTCATTCAAATCAACGACGGTCAACCCGTCCTTCAAATCAATTCAAATCAACGATGGTCTTCTCGTCCTTTAAATCAATTCAATCAACGACGGTCAACCCGTCCTTCAAATCAATTCAATCAATGACGATCAGCCATGTCGTCATTCAAATCAACGACGGTCAACCCGTCCTTCAAATCAATTCAATCAACGACGGTCTACCCGTCCTTCAAATCAATTCAATCAATGACAATCAGCCCTGTCGTCCTTCAAATTAATTCAATCAACAACGATTTTCCCGTTCATTATCAAATCAACGACGGTTCGCCCGTCCAACTTCAAATCAATTACGGTTCGCCCGTCCAATTTCAAATCAACGCCGGTTCGTGGCAGAACGTACAGTTTTAAATTTGATCTGTCTGGAGTCTGTTTGGAACTGGCGTACTCCAGTTCCAAGCCCTCCAGAACTGGCGTAGTCCAATTGTGAAATGGGGTCCAGATCTTTGTTTTATGCTTTATTTCCTGTCTATTCCTCACCTTATTACATGCTAAAAACTAGTTTACTGCTTTCTGTATTTAGAACTGTTTAGTTGTAGCATACAATATTTGTTCATATCTGTTTTAGAAAGCCTCTGGGATGCTTTCCGGTCATGTTCCAGAACCCAGATGATGCAAAGCCAAGCACTGGGTAAGGGGTGTAACTGGCATACAGTCTCATACGATTGGCGTACGGCAGTTATGCTAAGATCCAGTGGTTAACAGCTTAGTCTTGACCTCTTTTATGTTCCCACACTGTTTATGGGGTGTTTCGTTTATTTTCATGGCTTAAAGCCATTTCATCTGTCTGTAATTATAAAACCGCTGATATATTGACTGCGTGGTTTGTCCTGGGTGTGCGCTGGTCCATTCCAGAGTCCAGATGGTTGCAAACAAAGACTGTGAGTTCATGGTAAGTGGAGTACGCTAGCGATGAGGTGGCGTGCGCAGGTTGCGTTAGTATGTAGTGGCCTGGCCGGTGCATACTGGTGCGATACCTGCTCACATCCCTTCAGAGCAGCATACTCCACCTTACTCAAACTGCTCTCGGTGCTTGTTCTCAATCTATGTTTATTATTATAAGCAAATCATCCATAAATATTTTATTACATAAATACAACTTGTTATAGTTTTAATCCCCCTTTTAACTGTTTCCCCTCCCTAACTAGCTAAAAAATGACTAAATGAGAGAAAAATG
The DNA here is from genome assembly GCA_019656835.1 of Rhododendron ovatum. Lineage (NCBI taxonomy): Eukaryota > Viridiplantae > Streptophyta > Magnoliopsida > Ericales > Ericaceae > Rhododendron > Rhododendron ovatum. The sequence goes on along the minus strand of CM033791.1, from coordinate 30,372,252 downwards.
CAAATGCTTTTACAAAAATGCCTGAGTAGAGACCAATCTCCGGATTAGGCGAGAGGGGTGCCATAAAACCCTTTCCCTCTCGTAACCTGGCTCCCGAACCTCAAATATCGAAGGTGACGATCGACCGGTCTATGCCTTTTCAAAATCAAATAAACGTGGCAAACGTTTTCGAGTTCAGTTCCTTCGGTGCTTTCACCGCTAAAACCGAGTGGCGACTCTGAATCGAAACATTTCGCCGCACTCTTTCCAAAAAGGGTCGCACCCAAATTTTGCATAAATAAAAATTTCCAGGGCGCGTGCCCACAATATTCTACTGACCAAGTATGATTTTGGAAGATAAAATATTTTAGGGCCGCTCAGCGGATCAACCAAACCGTCGAAATCGATCTGTCCGTGAACCAAACTGAGGTATGTGACGAATGGGTGTGGATGGAAAAAATAAGAATCCTCCGTGAGCAGATTGGATCCCCCCAATCCGCTCAAACCGCCCAAAGTAAAAAACAAAAAAAATGTGAGAAAGAGTTAAGCCATTAACAATAAACTATTAGCCCCACCAAAATAGTACTGGCAAATTCGACAGTACTCCATCTACCATGCTGCTTGTTATTGACATAGAAATTTTGTTATGTCAATACGAAAAATTATTGGTTAGTCTTGGGGCAATACAGAGTGATATGATGTTTTATTGTGCTACTATACTTTTTAAATTTTTGGTATTTATAAAAAATAAATTACAAACTTAAATCCGCCCAAACCACATCTAAACCAATCCGACCGAATAATGCTTACGGACAGGTGGTGGATGAGGTAAGTATGAATGTATGTGTTTTGCTATCTGATTTTTGGGTTTCAAAGAGCTTTTAAGAGCAGATATGAGCGTGCTTTATTTTAAAAATGTTACTACTTGAGTAATGTAACATTTTTACAGATGCAAAGTTTTGGAAACGTTTTAGATTTTTTCGAAATACTTAGACTGTTTTAAATCAGCCCAAACCGACCAAGCCGAACCGCCTAAACCGCAAACCAAACCGACCAAACCATGAAACACTCATGGACGGTTGCAAATGGAGAAAACAACAATTTAGCGGATGCAAATCCGCCTAAGAACCGAACTAATCCACCCAAAACCGAACTGCGAACAGCCCTAAAATATTTTACTGATTGGGCAATCCAAAAGATTTAAGATCTTTAAGAAACACAATTCCGGTCTATGGTTTGGCATCTTCGACACCACTAATGAATAGACACAAAAAATTACTGCCTTGTTCTCTTCCCTTTTCAAAAAGAATTTTTCAAAAAATTCCCCCTACTTTCAACATTTCTCTCTATATCTCTTTCCACTTATTACCTCTACTATTTTTCAAAATACAAACCAAACAAAGCATAAATGGTTGTCCGTGCACTGATTGAGTATTGACTTGAATCCAACCTTATTCATCTCTTTCAATTTTTGTGTTACGGGCCAGATCATATTCATGTCAAAAAGTAGACGATTGAAACAATCTAACTTTGTGTTAAAAAAGTTTGTGTTGTGTCAACGAGTCGTGTTCAAAATTTCCACCCCTAATCATCAACATCTAGGAAGGTGAACGTATTGTGGCCAAGGCGAAAGAAATCCCAAGTTGTTCGTTTTCCTTTTCCTTTTCAAGTTTTGAACCAGTCGTAAATTTTGTTTAGTACACATTTGTGATTATCCTTTCTACTTCGATTATCCTCCATATACCGACATGTACATTTCCCTGCATCATGTTTCTTAGTACTACATCATAAGGCTTTACTTGATCGAAAAGTCTATGTGCCCACCCCTCTTTATCTTACTCCACCGCACTCAATTGAATTTTTTAAAATGTGGGTCATTGATTGTCAAAACGGACAGTGAAAGAGAGCGGTGAAACCGTGCGGTAGGCATATCACCGCTGTTGATAGGCTGGGATGGAAAATCTATCATAAATATGGAGACTATTTCATTAATTAATTTGGAGAAAAAAAAAAAAGCAGCTACATGTTGTAGCTTACATGCATTATTATTATTACTCTTTTTTTTAGTCTAAACCACACAATCACCACTTTATTGTTTATATAATTCGATTCCCGCAAACAACCACTAGTACGAATTCAGCATCCAAATCCCAAATCAGAGGTAGTTAACCAAGGATGGATAAATAGCACCAGGCTGCCAACCAGCTGGTATCACGTCGTTTGCCACGAGGATCCTGCCGGTGTTACCGGACGTCAACCGGATAGAAAACGGAGCTTGTAATGCCGACCCGGATTCGAGCTTCCAAACAGCACCCCAAGATTGCTGCATGGGTTTCCATTCATCTGGTCCAGCAGTAGCTGACGTAGCTTCCTTTAGATCAACACTAGCAAGATCACCATCCCCCTCTTCGAATTGAGGTGCTACCGCGAAGTAGCAAGGGTTCGACCCCGGGTCGACCCGGAAGGCTATGGTAGTTCCTGCGTAATCGCGTGGAACACTAGAAGAAGCACACAAAAAACAAACCTTATGAGGTGAACGAGTCATTTAATTTATCAATAGAAGGGGTTACCATTTGAAAATATATATATCGGTGTCTTGTTTGGTTGTCAGTTTTGACATAACAAGTAAAAAAATTATTTTCAAAACTAATTTTGTTTAAATAACGGCAAAAAATAATTCAAAATGAGTCTTCAATTTTGAGCATGAAAGATGTCTTTATTTAGTCTCGAACTTAATTTCTACATGTAGAAGTACTTGCCGTGCGTGATCAATTTGCAGGACTCCAGCACCACGGAGCTTGTCTTCTTCACCAGGCTTTGCCAAGGCACCAAATGCAGTCCCGCTTAGATCAAAATGTATCGACTCGGGCACGCAGGGGCCTCCGGGGCAAAGATCTGTTACCACCACCCTCACCGGATTGCCCGAACACGACGGGTTCGTCGTACATTTCACCTAGTTGTATATGATCACTGGAGTCATTAATTAACGTAAATATTGCATCAGAGTGTTAATGAATGATTTTATAGCTCCGGATTTCTTGGAGTATTACTGTTTGTGTATGAAGTTTTATAAGATGGTGTCATCGCTGCAATCAAAAAAATTTCACTTTTGTGACCTTCTATAGATAGCATAAAGATTAATTGGTTGTTTTTTTAGGAACTTGAGATTGTATTTATATATACTAGATAATGCTATGGTGTCCCCTACCCAAAAGTGGATACCGGTTATAAAAAAAACCACAAAATGACATAACATTTTGTCATTGTGCGGGTCATTTTTTAAAATGATATAACATTTATTATTATTATTATATTAGGTCATAACACTTTTTCAAAAATGGCATAACAAACCACTCGAAAGCATAACACTTTAATGTAGGGGGGAGCATGGACCAAATTGGTTCAGTTTTATAGTAAACTAAGAACCAAACCCCTACCTACGGATTATGAATTTGGGGAACCAAACCAACCCACAAAAAGTATAGGACCAAACCAATCCAAACCATTAGCTATGGTTCGGTTTCGAACCACGATTTACTTCAAACTGAAATATCTTCTTCATACTCAAAATTGTGGAGATAACTGAGAATTGGTTTTCATTTATAAAACTATAGGAAAATTTAGGAATTAACTGAACCATGGAACCACTATTCATCATTATATATTTATATACCATATACTTTTGGTGTACCAAAATTATATAGGAATAAGTTTTTTTTTTTTTGAAAACATCATGGGATTTTAACAAGCAAAACTAGGAAAAGTCCTTAATCAAAATAGAAATAAGCGTGGGTAGAATACAACCCGTAAAATAGAATATTTAATTATATGAATAAGTTGTGATATATAGAAGTTTATGCTAAGTAACTTTGGCAGTAAATGAATACTGAATAGGACAGTAGATTGAATAAATTATTAATTTAAGAAATTAGTTGACTATACACATTACAAAAAATTGAGCTGTCACTATAGATAAAAAGTTGTCACTATAAATTTTTAGTAATACACTTTTAGTGACAGCTCAGTGATAACTGTTTTATCACTATCACTCTTCTTTTTTTTTTTTTTTTGTGTAGTGATATAACTCTCATGCATACTTGGTGTATCTCTAAATTAAATGAGATGTATACTTATGCGGTTCAGATCGGTTTGAAATCAAAACCATTAACGTAAATCCACAGACCAAACTATTTAACGCGGTTTCTAATTTTTTTAAACCGAAACCAAACCACCCTACTAAAAAATCAAACCAAATCGTTTGGTTTGGACAGGATTCGTGGTTTGACGGATTTTTTGCTCACCCCTACTTTAATAACTTAACATAACCACTCGAAGGCATAACAAAAAACCTTTGGGAGGCATTACCGGTGTCCCCTTTTGGGTAGGGAACACCATAGCATTTGCCATATATATATACTAGTAATTGCCCGTGCCTGAAGGCACGGCGTAATATTCCAATTTCAGTCTAAACAAAGTATCCTTCTTGATAATCATGCCCACCCGCGCACCCAATTCTTTCCAAAGTCTACTTTTTCAATGAAGTGACAAATAGGTCCATCATAAATTCTAGCAAGAGACAAAAGAAAAATATGATAATAAAAAGAAAATGAAACCAATGCAGTCCAATTCCACTAATGCATTTCATGTAACAAATGCATTACATATAGCAAAAGCTCCCTAAAAGAACAATCTTGGTAGGTTGTTTCTTCACATAAGTACGATCGGAGTCAAGACACATGCCTTGCGAGAGAGAGAGTCAACACCACCCTAGGAATTGCTGGCACGGTGCAACACATTTTGGAAACAACTAACTTGAATTACCCTTTTTTTTGCAATTGACCACCCCACCAACAAACACGAAATCTCCCAAAAGTCACTTTCTCAAATAAACTTCGAACAGGGTACAACATTTATTCAAAATATACACATGCAATTGGAAAAAGTACCACCCTCGATTCCACCCGCTCTCCCTTGAGACTACGGGTCATTAAAAACACTTTACAACAACCAATGACAGTATTGCCAATCAGAAAAAGAACCACCAATGGTAGCTAAACTATCTAAATTCAGTAAATACATGTAATTGGTACTTATGAACGAAGTAAACAGTAACTAAAGAAAATACAAATGTATAGCTAAATTCTCGTATCAACGACCACCAATCAACCAGTACAGATACCACACCAAGGATAATATTTTCGTCCCCCAACTAACCAAGCAAAATGGGCAAAAAAATGATCAAAACTTCTGGCAAAAGACACTTGAGAAATTTCACAATTTTTTTTGGGTACACCATTCACAGCTTCACTTCGACCCACAAAACAAACATAATTTTAGCAACCCACAACAATGGGGAAAGCATATTACAAAGTTCAGTTCATACCCACTACTTAGAAATTACCTTTGGGATCCAAAGATAGATCACCATATCAAAGATGCTGAAACACAAAAAAAGAAATACATATTAGAGGCAGCACCACACCAGATAAAAAGGAGATCACTATTCTTAATAACATAGAAAAGGAAAAATGTGATAATGAGATAAGCTCAAACCATGTCCCAAAGCCCTCAAAATCAGATCTCGCCAGGGCAATCAATTTGAATTCCTGTTAGGGAAACAAAGAAAGAGCACTTAAAAAATAAACACTACAATTGGAAAGAACTTGGAGCCGAAAAAAATAGCTGAGCACTTCCCGAATGAGGGGAAGTAGTGAATGCAGGACAATCATCATCTAGAGCCTTGCTACCTCGATGGTAGGCATTGAATCAATAGAAACTCCACCATAACATTAATTACATCGTGAACACCACATACACAGTTTTTTTTTTTTTTTTTTGGGGCATAGCTTGCTGTGTGTTTTGTAACCCATGATTCAGACACTTGGCACTTTTGCGGTTAAAGGGAAGACATGTTGCACTCTTTGCTTGTGAAGAGGGATTTTACCTTCTTTTTTCTTGAACACTCGAGTTACCTTTTCAAAGAAAACAATATAAGCTAAAACTATATTATGCTTCATAAAAATTTGTTTCGTGAAACTGAAATAAGGCTCATGAAACTCCAAACCAATTTTATATTGTGAACAGGGAACAATTTCTGATGCCAAGAAATGGCATATTAGAAGCAGCGTTAGTTTAATACCACTCATACAACTCTACAAAAAAAAAAAAAGAAAAGAGAACCTAAGTCATTGTTTTGAAAAAGGCTGCTAATGCAAACCCACACCTGAAGTATTTTGACACATGATATTTCATTTGGCAACCATATTGTTTCAAGTTAATTGTTAAAATACGCTACCAGATTAAAGGCAGTAGAGGAGAATCCATAATCAACCTTGAAAGGAGAATCCAGACCCCTAACTTCTCATCCTATCTTCCTCCAAATTTTCTTGGATAGAAACCTGTTTATTTGATCAAAATGTGCCAAGCTTGAGTCGCAACATATAATTTTGACAAAAAGATGTATTCATGAGAAAGAGAGTGTGTGGTGAGGGAGAACAGTCTCCTCACTTGTGAAGCTTCCATTGTCTGATAATTGCTTGGATTTACCTTTGTAGAGTACCTATGCATGTTTTGTGCGTGATTGGACACAACACAGTTTATAATACCTTCGATGTTCATTGTGGCCTTTTATCAAATAGTTAGTAATCATGAAAGGTAGTCAATAGCCTAACTTGATCCTAAGCAAAAATAAAAAATAAAAAAAATAAGCACAAACAAACAAAAGTGCATGTAGAAATTGTCCATCATCACCTTCCTAATAAGAAAAGTGCAGAAATTAACCTTATTCGTCAAAGTAGGTATGGGTCGAAGTAGGCAGGGGAAGAAAGAGATGAGTCTGTTGGTGGTGGTGGCGCGACGGTTGTGGGTCAGTGGGTAGGTCGGTGGTGGTGGGTGTGGGGGACAGAGACGATTGAGTGAGTGAGGGAGGGGATTTGAGAGAGAGAGAGAGAGAAGAGAGGAGGCGTGAGGGAGAGAGAACTGGCAAGGAAACAAAATTGATTAGTTTCGGAAAAGGAAACATAATTTACATTATTGAACGTTTCGGTTGCGGGTCAATTGGAAAAGGAAACAAAATTAACGGAGGGGTATGTTAGGAAACGTGTAAAGTGTTAGGGCAATAGACTAATGATTAGAAAATGCTCTGAAAATATTAAGTATTTACGGGCCTGCCATAGTAGAATGAAGGATAGAGATTTATGTAGATATGAGGATAAATCTAGATCGTTGGTTGTCTTTTGGATTCAAACACAGCTCTGTTTTATTAAATAGATATATATATATACCTGGTAACAAACTCCACATCCTTTGCCGGATTTGTAGAGAGATGGGCTAATAGCTGTAATCATGGAATTGAAAGGTGGCTTTAACACTGCATCTCCATATCCACAAGCTCCTCCTGAATTAAAGGACAGACGCAGGATTTCAACATTGAGGTGGAGGAATATATATTTGTAGCCACATATGAAAGGTGATACCAATATTTGGAAGAAAAAAAAAAAACACTAACTACTGTCGGAGATATTTTCGAAAAAATATACAATAATAAAAGTATGGTATATACTTATGTGGATCAGTGGATGGATACAACCTATATCCATTCTGAAAGGTAGAAAATTGAAGAGGGTTAAATTTTGATAGCTATATGCATAGATCTTAGGACGACGTTCGATCATTGAATTTCTCAAAAATATCTTGGACAGGGAATGTTAGATATTTTTGTTAACGTGGGCGAGCGAACTTGTGTAATTTTGATCTTTTTGAGAAAAAAAAGTACAACGGTTCTAAAGAATTTTTAAACTCCAGTACGGCGGTCGCCCGGACTCATCTGCCCCTTAGTCAGTCCTTGGCTGTATGCACAATTGCATACATTACCAAGATACATCAATCCACACAACTCTCTCTCTCTCTCTCTCTCTCTCTCCATTACCATCACTTCCAGCTCCATCAGGACTGCCGTACCAAGTTGCACCGGCCAGTGACCATTCGTCAGCCGCAGTTGACAAATTCATAACTTGTTTGGGGTGGAAACAGAAGCAGAACTCACAGAAGCAAAACAAAGTCAGTAAACACGAGACAAAGAGGTGTGGCAAGTGATATGCATTATTAGTAGCCATTTTAATTTAGTTCCCCAATACTGTTAAAGATTTTCAAACCCTATGGAATTGTTTTTGGATACCGTTGTTACAAAAATTTCACTAGCATTTATAGGATGATCCATGCATGCATCTGTTTATATTAGTGCCCTGAAGCTAAGGCAAGTCACATGGATTAATTCCAGCTGAATGTTAGGTCTATCCAAATTATACCAATTGTACAATGCATATATATTAGCTATGCATAACCCCAAGGGTTGGCTGGTCAAGGCCTAAAACTTAGGGCTGAGGCCGGTTTGCTTTCTCTTAAGGTTAGGTTCGAAACATCTCAAGTGCTATCAACTCCTTTGGGGCCAATACATACAGAACTTAATTTGTTCTGACTTTAATTGGAACCCCTACAAGTGAGCAGTGAGATTGGTCCCCGGAAGTAGTCGAGGAAGCGTAAACTAAATTGGACACATGAGTTATCAAAAAAAACATACTCCCTCCGTCCCATAATATTTGTCTGGTCTGTAAAACAAGGTCTCAAAAATAATGCATTTCTTTCAAGAAAAAATTCAAATTTTTTTTTATAAGTTAAAAGAACTCATAGAGATCTAGTAAATTGTTGAATTTTTTTCCAACTTTTCTTATAAAAGTAGTATTATTTTTACATATCCATTTTGCGAACCGAACAAATATTATGAAACTGAGGGAGTATTAGCTATGTATAACATGGCCTGACAAGAGGTGCGAAATGTCTTTTTACTGTAAAAAAAAAAGTGTGGAAAATTAAGTTACTGTCGGAATCAAGAACATGGCTCAACTAGCGTTGGGTATAAATTAAATGAAATTAGTAAATATTTGTAGATAACATGTGAAATGTTCATAGTTAGTAATTCTTAATCCCAAGTACAATATAAGTTTTCATTGTGCACAGAGAAATTCCATCAAAATGTTTTCAATTGTTTACGAAAAGAAAAGCCCATTGGAAAACATATTAAGCTTCTGCTATGTCTGGAGTCCAGTTTAACATGGATCAACAAAAAGCCCTAAAGCTTAACAATAGATAGTTTCAATCTAGAACACATGCATTGGGTATATTCAGCCCATACAACACGCAGTTATACAGTGTAAACCTTTTTAGATTGGGCCTGACCTTCACGGGTCAGACCCATAGTATTTTCTTCAATTTAGTAAGGAGTACAATTTCTCCAACTTCTTGATTCAAAGTCAACCCCAAGGGTTTGGTCAAAGCAAATAAGTGTTTATCTTTTCTTGAGGTCAAATATTCAAATCTCATTCATATTCGTTTTGGATTTTCGTTTTGGGATTTTGGATAATGAGTGAAGAGAGATAGATAGAGAAATGAGAGTAATAATTGATAGAAAATTTGTTGAAGAACGTGTGCAAAGAGAAAATCCCAAATCCAAATTTTCAAAACAAACATGGTCATGGAGTCCGAACATTTCGATCCTTGGGGCTATTGAAGGGTTTGCATGGTTGTTTACTTTAGGACCCCGAAATAAATTGAGGTGTCCACAAGCTAACCGAGACATTTAGTTATAACAAAATAAATAAATTCTTAGTTCAAAGTCTCTGTCCTAACAGAACTATCATATTTTAGTTTTGGTTTGTCAAGTTAGATTCTTTTTTATTAGGGGTTAATAGTGAAGTCTTTAGTACGACTACAAAGCTTCCAACCCAATAGGTCTCGTTCCAGAAATTTTTTTAAAAAATAAGCAGCTTATTTTATATTTTCAAACTCAAAAATAAAGTAAATGAAAAATAATTTTTTAATTTTTTTTATGCATCGTAGAAATCTTTCAAACAAGATCCATATTGTATATTTTTAAATTTCAATAAACCCATAATTTTTGAGCTTGAAATTGCCTTCTTAAAAAATAAAGACTATTTTTTTTTTGTTCCGGAACGAAGCCTATCAACAGCCACAAGCTACTCAAAAGGTCCAACTAATTGAGACATTTTTGTTTTTATCCCATGACTACTATATGGATGCTGGTCTCTAGCAGTCAGGGACAGAGCCAGGAATTTCACCATGCAGGGGCGGCCGTGCATGTAAGAAAAAAATATAAATACACATGCATAATCACGTAAATACATTAAAACTCAAAATTACATAAATACATAAATCGGTTGTAACTAATGAGATCGATCTTGATGTATGTGTCTTGTTTTTCTTTATTGTTCATCTTCTTTTTTTCATTCATCACAACTGGACGAATTCGGTACATGGACTTTCATGTTACTTGATTTTACCAGTCATAAAACAAAGAATTAGGAGAAGTCTAGAACAACAATTGGAAAAAGACATACCTACAATTTAAATTTCACCAAAATTACTAAGGGTTTTCAAAATTTCTTCTATTGTCTCTATTTTTTCAAAATTGCCTTTGAAATCTTAACAATTGGAAATGTTTGTGCTGGGGGGGGGGTTTGGAGATTTGGTGTGCTATTGAGATTTTAGGGTAAAAAGAAATAAAACCGTAAAACACTAAACCCATCTAACAAAAGATGAAAGTTTATTACTTAAACATTCATAATATTAACCCTATAGTTTTATTTTTTGTTATATTTTAGCCCTTAGCCTTTAGTAATTAATGTTGGTATCTTCGTAGTTCAAAGGTTACAATTACATTTTTTTTTCGAAACTCTATACAGGGTGAGCTTATATATTTTCATAGGAATTTTTTTTTTACATATAATAGTAGTGTTTTCTTTTCTTCTTGCAGGGGCAACCGCCTCTATTGGCCCCTCCCTGGCTCTATTCCTGCTAGCAGTTATGTTGGACTGCTCTGTCTCCCTCTCATTTTTCATCTTTGAAGTTCCCCTCTCTCTCTCTCTCTCTCTCTCTCTCTCTCTCTCTCTCACACACACACACACACAGCTGCAGGTATGGCAGTGGGAATAGCAATAGGGAGTGATCAAGGTGCAGCAGGGGATTACAATGGGAGAATGACGTTATTAGTGGTGTTATCTTGCATGAGGGCTGCCATGGGAGGAGTTATTTTCGGCTACGATATTGGAAAAAGAAAAACAAGAGTGTGGCTTTCAGGGCTGCTGCTGCTGCAGTGGCCTTATCAATATCGACTGAAGGTATCTCCAATAGAAACAGAATTCTATTGAATGAATCCCAAGCTGTATGGCATGTGAATAAAATAATGAAAATTGGATACAAGGGAAGTGAAGATGAAGTGATTAGCAAGATAATGGAAATGGAACAAGAGGATGATGACAGGGCTGCACTATTGGCAGCCAAATCAAACGCATAAATTAACTTCTATCCACCGCGCTTTGTGTCTGTGGTAGAGTGATCTTTGCTCTCTCTGTGGGGTCTTGTCTGGGCTTGGTGTGTCTCTTGTTTGAGGGGTTTGTGTCTTCTGGGTTTTTTTTAGTGGCTTTGAGGCTGGGCTGTTTTCGGGGTTATGGCAGCAGGGCTTGGTCTTCTCTCTTTTGTGAGCTTGGGTGGGTCCTTGTGGGGTGCACTTCTCTGATTCTCTTTGTTAGATTTCTTGAAGGGTTCCAACCTAAAATTAATTGGCTATAGGTAGAGTAGCCTATAGAATATATTAATCAAGCTTAGGTGTCTTGAGTGAGCAATGTGGGACAAGTCTAACACTCTCCCTCACATGCAGTCCGGATGCACGTGGAGGTGACAGACCAGAAGCTGAGCGATTGACTTAGGCAACAGAGATGACAGAGACTTTTCCACGAGAGGTGAAGCCATTCAAAACCTAGCTCTGATACCATGTTAGATTTCTTGGAAGGTTTCAATCTAAAACCAATTGGCTATAGGTGGAGTAGTCTCTAGAATATATATAACCAAGCTTGAGTGGCTTGAATGAGCGATGTGGGACAAGTCTAACACTCTTCTCTGGTGGTTCTGAGGTTTCTTCTTGGCTATGGTGGGTCGGGGTTGTTTTCGGGGTTTCTCCTGGGAGCATATCTTGAGGGGTGGGAATGGTGCATACCTTTCAACTGCTTTACTACTTGATGGGATTTTCTCCGATTGATCTCTATCAGTTGTAGCTTTACTCTTGAAGACATCAACTACCAAGTTCTTTTGAGCTGATTGGTGTCTTGAATCTTCTACAATTCAGTGCTCAAGGGATCAGTTTACTCTCTGCTTTGGTGGTTGTTATCAGTTGGATCTCTACTCTTGAAGACACACAGTTTCTGCCAGCATCAACTACCAAGTCCTTTTGGGCTGGTTGTTTTGAATCTTCAATCTTCTACAATTCAGTGCTCATGGGATCAGTATACTCTCTGCTTTGGTACTCTATTACTGGAATCATTTTCTACCTACTGGAATCAATCAGCCTCTTGCTTTGGAATTCTTGAAATTGTGGGATCACGTATTACCTCTATCATTGCTTTGGAGCAAAGGATCCCTATTCAACAATGGCAGTATGAGGATTTTATTTCATGAGGCTTGCTGGACCATGTTTGTTTTGGGGTTTCTGTTAGGATTTTGGTTTTTAAACTCTATTTTGGGTTCCTTACTTTTATTCTGTATGTATTGGGTTGGCCCCTGGCCAACTGTCTTCTTTGTTTCCTCCTCTTGGGTCTTGGATGGCAGATAATTGTCCTGAGGCTTATATGCGAACTTTGTTGGAATGTCTGCTTCGGGTTGTGATGCCGGTTATCCTTATTTCTTTTAGTCTTTGTAATCTTTTTTCAAAAATTAATAAAATTTCTTTGCTGTTCAAAAAAAAAAAAAAAAGTAGGAAAACAAATTCCCTATAAAATGGAGGGGCTAAAATTATTTTTCTGATGAAGAAAATATGGTTCTTAAATCAACAAATACAATTTTAATCAACCCGGTGTGTTTAATTTTTAAAATGCCAGAGAAAAGGTGGAAAGAAGATTTAAAATGGCTATTAATAACTAATAAATACGCATGGACATTTGGCTAAGCCCTCCCTTCCTCATACTCTCAATTTAATTCCAAGGGTTAATGCCTTGTTTGGATGGTATTTTGACAAAAAAAATTATTATTACCTTTACATCAAATCATTACTCTTATTTCTTTCTCTGCTCTCCAATCATTATTCTCATTTCTCTTTATCTATCCCAATCATTATTCTCATTTCTCTTTATCTATCCCCACTCATTACCATATCTCCAATTATTATCTTAATTTCTCTTTTCACTCATTACCTAAAAACCAAACTCAAAAATTTTCAAAACACTATCCAAAACAAGGCATAAGCTTTTGAAAGTCAAAAGGAATAAACGGTGATTGTAATTACTACTTAGAACCAACTCTGCGGAAGACTTCGTCGAAGAAAAGGTATCTTTCATTTTTCTCTACGAGAAATCCGTTCTATGATATAAATTCACTAGTGCATGCCCGTACAGCTTCGAATCAATAGTCAAAAAATTATTATTGAATATCCCTCTAATCTCTTTAACGCAAAGGCAAAAAAAACTCAACATAGCATCCTCTTTTACTTATCAATTTATTCAAAAAAACTCAAAATAGTTCAGTTTTTATTCCCCCGAAGAAACACGTAGAAGAATTTTGTGTATCCTTATAAATACGGTTGTTTTCTTTTCGCATATAAATCCAAAAATGATTGTTTCTTTTTTTACTGTAGGAAAATCAACCTAAAAGAATCAACTTAAAAGCAAATATTGAATTGAATGCAAGGAAATCAACTTTAGAGAAATTAATTAAAAAAGGAAGGGATGTATATTTCTCTAGGAGGAAAACGTGTAGCTTTTTTTTTTTACATTAGTGTAGGTGGATATAATAGGAAGTATTCATTCAATCCGACAGCTATAACCTTATCAGAAAATACAATCGAATGGCTATAGATGTTACTTTATTTGTATGCCTAGACATTTTCAAGAAAATCGCTCTATTTTATAATAGAAATAGAAATTGTCAGTTTTTTCAAGTTTAATTTTCAAAATGTCTTCTTTTTCTTTTTTCTTTTTTTTTTATACCTTTTTCCATTGCATTGAAGTGTGGGAAGAGTGGATATTTTGCCCGTGCATAGTACTACAAAATTGTTGGGAAGAATCATTTGAAGGCAGTGTGAGATGACGTAAAACAGAACTTATATATGATTAGTTTGTTAGAACCATTTGACTTATTTTAACACATTTGGTATGACTTCCTCTAATTTCATATCTTATAGGCTTGTCACATGTGTAGGAAAAGAAAAGAAAAGAAAAGACTCGTAAACAGAAGGGTGTATAACTCACCAAAATATAAGTTGTTGCAATGGATAAGATTCATTTGATTCAATGGTTGGGACTTAAGCTCCTCCTTTGAGTAAAGTGCCCACATTTTAGGAACATGTTACACAACTAGCGAATGCTCGTGCCTTCAGGCACGGATGAACATAACGTAATATTGCTTCAATTGACAAAGCCAACTAATTGACCAACGAATCAAATTTAAATTGATGACTGGGTTGCTTCGTTGGAGGTCGTCTGGATTGCTTGGTTTGAGAGAGAGAGAGAGAGAGAGAGAAGAGAGAGAGAGAGATTCATTCTGGGGGAGGGAGAGAAGGAGAGAAAACGTGTGGGGATGGGATGAATAAAAGATTTGGTAAATCTTGGCAAATAAAAGGAATGAATAGCAAAGATTTCTAGGAGTACCATCATTTATTCGGAAATAAGAAATTCCAATTTTAGGTTTCCCTTCTAAATACGTATATCGCTAGGTTTTCTAACCTGTAATCTCAACCATTAAAAAAATGTGCACCGATCCTATGGTTGAAAATATAAGGATTCAAAAACTACTTTTCCCAACATGAGATGTAATTAGTGGCAATTATGCAATTAATATTGTTTGAGCGGAAGAGCCGTAGGATTTATGGAGCAAATCAATAGTTATGATTTATAGAGAGATAAGATTCAAAAACTCTTCTCCCTTATTATGTAGATTGTCACTATACTTTTTATAAATGTGGAGATCCTACCTCCCAAAACACAATATTAATGAACGCAAATTTCAAACTAGGCTCTTTTTTACTCTCTCTCTCTCTCTCTCTCTCTCTCTGATCATATATTTATTTTTTTATTTCTCTCGCGAACAAATTAATTAATCCTTTTTTATCTCTTCCTAGACCTTTTTATCTGTTCCACTGAATCCCTCCGAAACCAATAATCCAAACACAACCTTATCGCACACAATTTAATTAAGAACACAAACATGAATATAACTATTGAATCTCTTCCCAATTGTGGCAAAAATTCACATTGATGAGTCCTAAACTCTTACTCCCTCTATCTCATATTGCCCACCCCTATGAAAAAGTCGTGCAATTTTTGGATTAAAAAATAAAGTACTTTCAAGCGTCATTTTTTAAGTTTCTTTACACCAAATTAAGGTACTTCATGTGCCCTTTAATATGGTGCAAAGAAATTTTTTAAATGTTTTGAGCCATCATAAACATTCAAAAGAAAATTTCAATCAAAGTGGGAAAAGCCTACTAATTTTCTCAGGGAAAATGACGGCAAATGACGTGTTTTGATAATTAATATCTGTCAATGACATTTTCAGCATTAACAAATATTCTTAGTTTGTCCTTGGCGGACATTAATTATCAAAACACGTCCTAGGCCGTCATTTTCCCAATTTTCTTACATGGTATAAGAGGGTCTCAGAATCACAATTTATATTATCAAGCCTGAAGTACAAAAAGTTAAGAAAAGATGAATTTAAAAATAATGAATTTCATTTGGGCAGACAAAACTCACATTTTAAAAGAAATAAATAAATAAATCACAATAACGATCTTCCCAAAACCCCAAGGAAAGAACTAAAATGCGTTGTACAAAACCCAAGATCAAGAAAAATGATACTCCTATAAACAAAACAGCAGCACTCAACATAATGTGGAAACCTTTCCATTGAACCAAATAAACAAAACAACAGCACTCAACTTAATTATATCAAAACTCACCTTAATTAAATATTGTATCAAACCACCGATGTACGTGGGATATTAGAGAAATACTTAGTAGTAGTAAACAAAGGACAAAAAAGGTCCGAGGCATAATATACACCGTGATATGCTAACTTCGTGTTTATCGTGTGGTTTTGCGGCAAAGGACAAAGGTCCGAGGCATTAATACACCATGATATATGCTAACTCCGTACTAATGTAAATTAATACTAAATTAATTAGGATGTCAAATCTAGATGCTAATTAAGGTCGAAACAAATACTAAGTAAATTAATTAGGATGCCATATCGATCTTGAAACAAATAGATAGTCAACGAATTGGATTATCATCATACCCTCTCAAATTCAATACAATTTTTATGCTGCTAAACATTCAACACAACAAGATTAAGCTGCTAATGTTGGGGAAAAACTACATAATCTTAGGGATATCTCACAAGAATGAGGGAGAATTAAGGAAAAATCTTTGCACATCCCTGGAGTGAAATTCAATATCGTGTTCAACAACCTAGAGAGAACTACTCTCCTTGTTAAGGTTACTTCTAGAATCGATGGGCTAAAAAAAAACAAAAGGTATAGTCCTCTTTTTATAAAAGAAAGTGCGTACACAAAAATAACATCACACGGAACGATTTCTCTACAACGTATACATCATATGTTTCCCTTCCCAATGTAGAAACAATTAAACTAATGGTAGTGATTTAATCTCACCAGCAGTTATTGAGAAACCACTACCCAATAGAAAAAAACTTATGCTTCCAACTAGATCAAATAAATTGATTAGCTTGATCCAATATATTAAATACTGTTTTAGAAAACATAGTACATGGGACCACATAAAAATAAATACTGTTTATTCTCCCAACAGCAAAACATTGAACACAAATTTTTTTCTTTTCCCGTCGTCAAGAATAAGAAACAAAACACTTTTAATCCAATGAATACGGTAAGTAAAGATTTACACCTGCCCAAGCATAGCCCCTCTTCCGCCGCCGCCTGTTCCTCCTCCTTCACCGTCCCGAACTCCGGTTCCTACTTCTCTGCTGCTGCCACGATGATCGGTTCCCCCTCCGCCATCACCACTGGTCCCTCCTCCTCCACCACCACCACCGTTTTCTTGTTCGTGGTGTTCCTCGTCCCAAAAGTTCCTCCACAGTATGACGTAGAAGGAATATAAGCATATGGGAGTCACGTACTTGTTAAGCTCCAACATCAAGTGAACTCCGAGTTCTAAGAAAAGCACAGGCAGGTTTAGGTCATCTAAAGGGCTGATTATCCTTGACCAATAGAGAGTGTATGGAGCCATGGCCAACATCAAGAAGACCAACCACTGGTCGATTATTTGCTTCCCCTCTTCCAAAATAGGGTGTGTGACCCTATACAGCACTAGGGCTGTGCCAAGACAACAGACACAATCAAACATGGTTTTGAGTATGAATCGACCCCGGCACTTCACCAGGCGTCTCACAAAAATGGGAGAAAGAATTGAGATCATCACCCCAAGAAGTACATGACCAAAGAACATAACCAGATTCGATTTCATCGAGTTCAAGATCGTGAGATGGTAATGCTTGTAAAGATCGGATTTTCTGAAGCAGCAGCCACCGATGATCACGAAGAGGTTGAGCATGGTAAAGTCTTTGTATTTCTTGAAAAGTGTTTCTTTGAAAAACCCACTTAAGCCGCCGGTTGTGTCAATGTCAGCCATTGAAGAGGGGGGTGTAGACTATAGAGTGGTGCTAGAGGGGGAGAGATTGAGTCGTGATGGGAGTATATTTTGGTCGAGTAGGTATATTTCAGAAGGTTGTTCATTTATAGGCCGGGAAGATGGACTCGGATGGTCCAATTTCGACTTGCTGTGGGAAGCTTACCCCGGGCAGTCCTTTCTATCCGAAGTGGCGAACTGACGTATTTAAATAAATTCTAGGAACAGATTGTATATAGTGAAACAGTTATTCTAATCCGCGTCATCATCCTACAGTTTCCTACAGTTATCCTACAGTTATCCTACAGTTATATAAAAAGACGGAGGGTTTCGGTTTGCAAATTTTCAATTTGGGACAAATTTGCCCTTTAATTTTGCTCATTTTACGAATTGCCCAGGAAAAAAGGGTGAACAATATAAGGCCACGTTGCAGCTTCTACCGTCCTTTACTCCATCGGTTTCTCCCTCTCGAATCTTCTGGCAGATGACAACTCCCATGGCCTCTCTCTATATCTCGCCCTCTCCCTCTATCTTCTGGGATTGTTCTTCATGACTCCCATGGCCTCTGACCGCCGCCTCACGATCTCCTCACAAATCATGTGCACTCTCTCTCTCATCACCGCGCCGACGCAGACGATAGATCCACCACCGACCACCGTCGACGCCGCCTCTCTGTCTCACCACCACCGGAGCCCTCACCGACAAGATCCATCTGAAGTCTCACCACCACCGGAGCCCTCACCGACAAGATCGGTTTCCTGGCGTTGTCTCGATGTTGAACCTTGTCGGCCGACGTATGATCTTAAAGTCTGGGTCGAAGTGCTGAGGTTCAAGGTAGAAAAAGATTTTTTTTTTAATTAATTACCAAAACTGCTGTTGTATACCATGCTCTACTGATTGGGGTTTCTTTGAGTTTTGATAATCAGTAATTTTAGGGTTCCTCTAAATCTGAAAAGTGAAGGCATTAGGTATTTTGTTCCAATGGACGTGAAATCCCCCAATATTCAAGTAGGTTGGGTTTGGATTTCATCGAATGCCGTACTTTTTTAAATCCCCCGATCTTCGAAAGCCCTAATTTTAGATTACGATTTCATTGATTAGGGCTTTGGTAGCGTTGTGGAGAGAGAAGAGTTTCCTGAAGATTTTGACAAGTACTTGCGTGCAGAGCTCAACTGGTCTCGATTGGAGGACGACGTTAGAGAGAAACCCTCGTCGCCGGTTGGGTTTTCTGTGTCGAGAAGACGACAGACCACCCCATGCTCCTCCGGTTTCCGATTGCGGTTTCAGTTTGTCTACTTAACACTACACACACCAACTACACAAAATGCAAAATAAATGATCTCAATAAGGAACCAAGGACTATATCCATTTACCCGAATAACGAAAAACATCAAATTCATAATCAAGTTTCTAATTGAATTCAGTGAATTTGAGTTTTTAAATATTTTTGGGGTGAATACAGTGAATTTGAGTTTTAAATATTTTTGGGGTGAATACAGTGAATTTGCGTTGAAAGTGAAGGATTCTCCATTGTCCTCCTTGTCACACCAGGAGTACAAGTGGTAATTGAACGCGATACCATCTATCCGAGGGTAACAATTGATGGTAAAAATATGGTTCATGAAGTTGCTGTAATCTACCTTGTCAACCAAATCAATGTAAAATACAGACAAAACAGATAAAGGTGGATGTTCCTTTTGAGTTATGCATACTCAATCTCGGGTTCCATTTTTTCCTTTGTGCTTATTTTAAAGTCTGTTTGTTGTTCTGCATACCTGTTTTGATGTACCAATAGAAACTCAAATATAATTTGTCTCTTGACATCACAATTATTGTTTCGTCGTTCTATGAGTCAAAGTATTATTAACACGAAATCTCAAAGATAGATTTCAGAAATGTGTAAACCAATAAGTACATATTTTTGTAGGGCAGTAATGTATGAAAGCTAGAAACTTAACACAGGGCAGCTTATAATTGTTATTCTTCCATGTATATCTATGTAATGATCGTGTACCCACCTGCTTAGTTACGATTTCGAAGGAATTGAAGACTCGACCATGTCGATGATTGACAACAAATCTTTAGCAATCGAGGTAGGAAAGCTCGCGAGGCTTGTCGTTTAAGATGATTAGGTTTCCTGTGTCGTGAATTGAGAATAGGTATGTCTGAATGATGCAATAAAATCTCCGATTGACAATCTGTTAAAATCAGTTCTATTAGTGACATAGTTTGCTGTGTGCATGATGATCAATTTTTGGAGGGTTTTCGAGTATGGCTACGAACGATGCTGACATTGCTGGATGAGGACTTTTGCGTTCTCCGGCTTTAAATTCATGCCTTTAATGCGTCTATATTATTGCTACTGCTTGTACGGGGGCTTTGGTGTTGTGAACGTTAAAATTAACAGCCATGTCAAAATTTCAGCATCTTCAAATGCAATAAAATCTCCGATTGACAATCTGTTAAAATCAGTTCTATTAGTGACATAGTTTGCTGTGTGCATGATGATCAATTTTTGGAGGGTTTTCGAGTATGGCTACGAGTGATGCTGACATTGCTGGATGAGGACTTTTGTGTTCTCCGGCTTTAAATTCATGCCTTTAATGCATCTATATTATTGCTACTGCTTGTACGGGGGCTTTGGTGTTGTGAACGTCAAAATTAACAGCCATGTCAAAATTTCAGCATCTTCAAACTTCCTGGCATACAGGCTATTGGGCTACAATTCCTTCTTGCATTGAGTGTGTGTTGTGGTTTGTGTATGTTTGTGTGTTTGTTTATATACGCTACCTGACTTTAATTTTTGCTATGCCCTATTTTTTACGATTATCAACTGCAGGAACAACAAGAAGCTTCTGGGACGCATCAGAGCATTTGATCGGCATTGCAACATGGTGCTGGAAAATGTTCGTGAGATGTGGACAGAGGTTAGTTCTATGCATCACATCAGAACTCCTCCTCTGCTTTGTCAATACTTTTATAGTATCGAATACTATTGAAGGTCCACTTGTAAACTCTGTGTTTTTTGCTCAGGTACCAAAGATTGGGAAAGGTAAGAAGAAACCTCACCCAGTTAACAAAGATCGGTTCATTAGCAAGTTGTTCCTCTGAGGCGATTCTGTAATCATTGTTCTTAGAAACCCTAAGTGAGAGGTATGTGTTCTCTATGGTTTCATTGATTATGTGGAAAATTCATAGGTGGAGTTGTGGTTTCATTGATACCTATATTAAAACTACTGTTTATTGGCAGGCATTCTCTGAAAATCTCATTGGCTTAGAGCTAGAAGATTGGGGAGCGCGTGGTACTTCAATTAGTTTACCCTTCTTTTGTATTCCAAATTTCCAATCTGTTGTGAAGCCTGTCAATAATGCTATTGTAGCGTTCTTTCCCACCCATACTTTTATTATCTGTTGATATCATTATCTGATTGTTTAACTACCAATATTTGTTATCTGTCAATAATGCTATTGCAATCCTTAGTTCGTTAAAGCTTGGTAGAAGATATTGGTTGATCACTGTGCAGTCAATGACTGGAAAAAGGAAAACTTGATACAATTATATGCGATGCTATTTGTTGGTAAAATTCGGCGTTTTTAAGGGGTTCACTTTTATTTTGCCCCGAGTTGTCGGTTGTGCTTGTTTGCGAGTGTCGGGCTGTTTGTGATTACTATTAGTGGTTATGAATGTGGTGGGTACATTTCTTTGAATATTTCCCTTCTGCATCGAAGCTATGTTAGGTTTTCCAGTCGTGGGTTTCGGGTTTGGTGGGTTGGTTCTACAGCATTTCATTTGTTTGCTATTTTCCGTGGTTTGTTTAGTGTGTGGGGTGTTCTATTGTGTCTTGCTCTTTTTCTTCGTGCTCGAAGTAATTTTAGTTTTTCCTCTTATGCTACCATTAATAATTAGAAGCATCAAATTTAAAGGAAATATTGTTATTGATTTTAGCAAGAAAAATTGGTGCAGCGTTCGGAAGGTATTTTGCTGGCTACCGATTTTGGCAAGGGAAACCGGTGCACCATTTGGAAGGTATGTCCGACTTTTGAATGTTTTGGAAAATTTAAAAGACTGGAATGTGATGCTTATTTTACCTATCTTCAAGTGAGAAAAGCAGATTTTGGGATGATGGTTGATTTTGGTGGATATTATAGATAGTGCCAAATATTGATCCGTTTAGTTTTGCTTCATATGTTTTGCGAGGTGACTTTAGGCACGAGTAATCTTTTTTTTCCCAAGAACGTGGCACGGATAATCTGTTATTTTACAGTGTATGTGATTTTGACCTGAGGGAGGCTGCGTTAGTTAGAAACGGTTGAATAGACATTGTTGAAATATAGGGTTCTCTAAGTTTGCAAATTCATTTGTTGAAATAGGTTGCTCTCCTATCTTTTGATTAGGAAAGCGGCAAATGCTTCCTATTTAAAGCTCAAGAAAAATCAATTAGATCTATTGGTGGGTAATCAATTAGATCACTAGGTAGATTAAAAAGTGAACATTTTGTTGGGTTACTTAGTAGGAATGGTTGATGGTGTTGATTATCCCTTATAATTTTAATACATTCTCGCCGGTATCATTCCTTTTCCAAGGCTGATTAGGAACTCATGAGTTGTCATTATAAGATCCATACATTGTTTTGTATGGCTGACCACGCGCGTGTATTCCCTAATTCCTTATGAGAATTTGGAGTAGGAGAGGCTTACTTTTGACTGGTTTTACTAAATTTTTATTTGGTATACATGTTTTGGTTCAATTTGAATTCTTATAATGTGCTTGGTGGCGGGGTTTGCAAAGATGAATTTTTTGTGCCACATTTGATGTACCAGTTTATTAAGGAAGTGTGAAGCCACCAATGGCTCATTTTTATGGGGACACATTGATATACAGCTTCCAATGGGTCTTTTTTAAAATGATTTACTCATTAGTTGGACTAATTTGTCATGTCTATTTCTTCCTTTTTCTCTGAAAGATATGTTCACCGTGCAGTGATCAATAGGGTGCAGGGATACTGGAAAATAGTGACAGAACCCTGTTCCTTGGTGACAAAAAGTATAATTGCTTACTCTTCAGTGTATATGCATTTGTAAAAAGTGTGGTTTCATAGGTTTGCAGATCTAAAACTTCAAATGCCTACAGGGGTTTACCCTATTTCGGTCAGATCAAAGTGAATTTCGTTGGTTTGGTTCAGTAGTTGATCTGAAACACCATGACAAGCCGCCTAATCGAACTGTGATTATCTTCTGGTTCTCATGCTACCCACTCTTGAGTTCCGGATTGTCATCTTCCCAGTGGATGATGACATTGAAAAAATATGTAGTTGGTTTTGATGTTTGTAAGGTCATGTTAGGTGCCACAGAGTTGCACTTGTGGTATTGGCCTAGACGGGTTTTAGAACTTTGGCTCTATGCACCGATGCACGTAGGCCGTGCGTTTTTGTCTTGTATTCCTCCTGTAAGTAGTTTAGGAATTAGTTTGTAGAAACTGGGTACTTCATATGTGCTTCTGTCCAGGCTTAGCTTTTGTTGTATATCTATCTCTCTCTGTACGTTCACCACTTTGACATGTTATCGAGTTTGCGTAGTCTTGAGTCATATTCTGTTTTTAACTGTGCATGTGATACCTTTCTGGTTTTGCAGATCAAAATTTGGTTTCTTAAGCGTCTTGACAGTGGATGTGCATGGTGCTTGAATTCACAATTTGGATTCTACATTGGTTATGGCTTCTTGTTGTCGTTTTGGATTGCTGAATGGAAAACAAATTCCCACTTGATCATCCCTTCATTGTAATTTATAGGCATGTGCATGTGCTACTTGTGTGAAAATATACTGCATTGGGGTTTGGTCCTATCGAACCACTATTTCTTCATATATATAGAAAGTTCATTGGTTATAAATTCTTGGCAAAAGTTATCCAAGCCTCTTCTTTGCAATTATTTGCAGTCATGAACAATTGGTTCTGGATATATGCCAATATTGATGGATGATGTATGTGCCATGATAGTTAGGGTGTTTTGGCTTGCAAATCTTTATGTTCACATGTGTATTTCTGTGGCGCTCTAGCTGCTTCTTCACAGACCTCTGCACGTTTTTGTCTACATTTATGTCTTCATTTCTGGTCTACTGTTGCAACCAAAAAAAAAAAAAACTACCACCTCAGCCTTCAAAACATCAAAACAATTCCTGCAACGGGCAAAAAACATCTTCAACGGGCATGATTCTCGTGCTTAGCACGAGGCCGGACCTAGTATGGTGAAACGATTATTCCAATTCCAATGGCGTCGCGCAGGATAAAATGGAATTGTGAATCAATAAATTGTGAATATAATGTTATGGAGATTTTAACACGGTTGGCGTCTGTAACGCCCCGATTTTTTAAGGAATTTCGGAAGCATTAATATATTAAACTTAGCATAAATAATATTCTTTTTATTACAAAATGCGGAACAATATCTCCTTATTACAGCTTAAGGTCGACATTAATATGCTCTACCCCACATGTACGGAGGCCTTTGGGTGACAGAGCAATAATTCAGAGCGACTCTAGTTCTGATATGGATTCCAAGCATAATCTTGCTCAGTCTCTGCCCCTGGTATCTCTCCTGAATAGTACAGATCTGGCTCGCAAGGCTGATCTTCTATGCCGTCGCTACCTGCAGCTTCTGGCAAATTGATTGCCGAAGCAATCGGTTTACCAGGATACGAATGTACCCGTGAGTGATAAATCACCCAGTAGATACCTCTAAATCTATTAACCCATAACATACAAGCAATAATATAATAATGAGCATGAAGAATAAAGTTACGGCAATTAGGAGCATATTATGAATTTTCTTGTCTTTGGGTGATTTCTAGATTTCTCTACCATGAGAAATAATCCTCCCAAACAACCTCTGAACAATGGCAACTCTGCCGATTTACCCTCCCCTTACTTGCCCAGCCTGGGGTCCCAGACGAATAAGACCAAACTACATGTCGGGTCGAACTCGGCTGTACCATCACAAGGAGCGAATGATAACCAACCAACCGCGAGAAATGATACCCATACTCCGGTTTCATCCAATAAATCCACCCCCGGAAAATCCGGAAGATAAATCCAACAGTGCCATGTTCAGGGTTCGCAAGACGATAATCCACCGGTCTTAAACCACAAGTGCCGATACCGACGACCATTCTTTCAGGAAACCCACGGTCCTCAGCGCCACTCTGGTTATCTCCTGACCGCAACGTCACAACTGTAACTATAAACAATAATTTCAATTTCCCTAGGGATTTAACGTCTAATCAATTTATTCCAACGTACGAATAGCACCCGGGGTACCTATTGTCCAATTTCTATGTTCACGTAGCAACAATAAGGCAATAACAACTTATTGAAATTCATGAAATTCGTTTCCACAATTTTATTATCTATAATTTATTAAATCATTCCCTTGTTAAAGTCTTTTAATACTTTATAACTAGTTTACTAATAAAATAAGTAATTTTGACGAATTTATAAAATAGTCCACATATTACTAAATAGTTTAAAATAAATTTCTTTTTATAATAATTATCACAAGAATAGTTATTACTCCTAATAATATTAAGCTAATATTATAAATACTTTTTATCTATTAATTTCCTTTCTAAAATTACTAAATAACAATATTATTAATTTAAATACTCTTTTCTTTTCTTTTTCTTTTTTTTTTTTTTAGAAAATATTACCAATTATTCACTTAATCTGTTAGATAAATTAAACTGATATAACTATCACGTTTTATACTAAAGTAATATTATACCATCAGAAAATAATATCAAGTATAAATTATGAATCAATAAATTATGAATATATTGCAAAGGGCATTGCCGGGAGCAGTTCCTGTCCAGTTTTTTTAAGGTCCAGTCCAGTCCAGTTTTGGGCCGTTGTGGGCCCATTCCCGGCCCACAACAATGATCGGAATCGTTCATTTTGTAGAGCTCGTCGAGTATGTCATCCATGCCAAAAATTAGCTTGATCGAACATCAATAGATACATGAACGAAATAGATTTGTACAAGAAAAAAATGGGCAATTATTAATTTCAACTTAATTTTTGTCATTGCTTTTTTCTTATACAAATCTGTTTCATCCATGTACCTATTGATGTTTGATCAAGCTAATTTTTGGCATGGATGACATACTCGACGAGCTCTACAAAATAAACGATTTCGATCATTGTTGTGGCCCCGGAATGGGCCCACAACGGCCCAAAACTGGACCGGACTGGACCTTAAAAAAATTGGACAGGAACTGCCCCACAATAAAAGTCAATCCGAACCATCTTTATATTATAGGAAATGTCTAGTAAGTGGGTCGGGTGATACAGAAAATTTATGGGAAAAAGGCCAATAACCCCTCCAGTTTTCTTGCTATTACGTAATTTAACCCTTTCCATAATGCCTTCTCCTTTTCACCCTTTAGAAGAACTGCATGAACTACGCATTTTTACAGGAAAAAGTTTTGAAAACTAACTTTTAGTTTTTGTTAACTTCACAATCCTAACGTGGAGTTTAGCCCAACTTATTCATCTTATATTATGGTTGCGTTCTTGTAAACTAGTCTGAAACTTATTTATGTATTTTTTTTTACTATTCTTAACTTTTTATTTAGTTTTTCGTCCTAATTTTTTGGGTTAGTCGTTCGTCTCGACAAGACGAATCAGAAAGTATAAAAAAATATGGATGGATATTGAAAAAATCCAAATAAGACGGCATTTTAGACAAATATGACAGTTTGATACTTTTTTGTCTTTAGTGATTTTTTTTTTGTTTTTAGTCATAATTTTGTACTTTTAAGACTACTCTCGTCAAGGCGGATGATTAATCTAAAAAATATCTTGCAAAACTAAAAAAAATTCAAAAAAAACGAATAAAACACACAAAACTAAAAAATAAATTAAGTTTCCAAGAACCCAACCTTATGATCCCACCATCTCGTACTTTTGAATCTAATTAGCAATTTTTAGAGTCCTAAAAAGATTGTCCGATGCAGATGAAAAGTAATGGGTAAAATTAGTGATGAGTTTACATTTCTAGTTAGCACTTGTTAGGGGGCGTTTTTACTAAGCAACAAATTATGGATCACAAGTTTTTGGTGTTGTCTTTATTCAAAAAAAAAAAATCACGTTCGTTAGTTTTTCATCAAATTTTTATGTATTATGAGTTCGTCTCGACAAGAGAAATTGAAAAAATAAAAAATTATAACTTTTACACAAATATTTTGAAAAATATTGAAGAAAAATTCAAAAAGTCAAATTTTCATGCTTTTTCTTGGATATTTGACAAAATGCTTGTGTAAATGTTGTAATTTTTTACTTTTTCGACTCCTTTCATGGAGACGAATCTATAACACATAAAAGTTTAGCACAATACTAACAAACGCAATTTTTTTAAAATAAGGACAAAGTCAAAAAGTTGTGGTTCACATGTTGATTAGTGAGAACATTCCCAATGTCCTAAAAAGATTGTCCCATAAAATCTTTTTGTTCTAACCGTAATTAGAGCTCCTGTTACTGGAAGGTGGGATTAGCATTGGAATTAGTTGATGCGTGCTTAACTTGACCAGAACATATATATAAATTATCAAAAATATTTGAAGCGGTATAAGAACAAGAGAATATAAATTTGTTCGTGACCCGATCTTTAATCATCCCCATTTAATTACTCCCTTCGTTTCTAAATGAGAGTCCCTCTTTGCAATTTCAACTTTTTTAAGGAACATGTAATCATTATATATACTTTCCATCATTACATCTATATTCTACTTATTTTGTACCATTTATATTCACATATGAGAGACACTTTTAGAATTTTATCAAATTTTTACTTCTATTTTTGGAAAGGAACAATCATTTTGAAACATCTAAAAATAAAATAAAAGACTCTCAATTAGGAACGGAGGGATTATAGTTTTTCACAGTCAAAAGAGGAATAGTTTTTCACGGTCAAAACAGGAAAGAAGGAAAAATAGGGACATAGGGTAAATGTAAAATAAAGAGATGGATTAAAAGTGTAAATCCAAAAAAGTACAAAACGGGTAATGATGGTTTGGTCCCAATGTGCCGAAGGAAAGGACAATCCCTGGCCTTGATCATTTCACAAAAAAAAAAAAAAAAAGGACAATACCTGGCACGAAACTTTTGTATGCCGGGTTTTAACCTAAATATCCAGGGCCGTGAGGCGCCGGTTAGAATAAACCAACCCCTGGCCACCGATAGAATTAATCATGCTTTTATTGCGCAGGATAAAAATAAATAAAATATAACAACTAATTGAATACTAACGAAAACCGAAAAGAATTGTTTGGACCCTCTCTCTCTTTGCCTTATCTCCAGAGCAAAACCAAAGCCGATCTTTGGCCCGGGGGAGGGGGGCCGCCGCCCCCTCCTTTCCCCTCCTCCCCCTCCCAGCTCCCCCCCTCTCCCCATTTCCCTCCTCTCCCTCTCCTCCTTTCCTCTCCGTTTTCCTGTTTGGACCCTCTTCGTTTTGGATCTGCCTTGTGTTGTGCTCCGACAGATGAGTCTCCGGTCGACGGCCTGTGTACTCATTTTGTTCCGGCTCCTCCTTGGTTCCCTGGTCTGGTTGTTGTGGCCGGCGGGTTGCGGATTTTTGTGGGCGGTGGTTGTGGGTCGATAATGAGGTGTTATGGGATTTGGGGGTTGTTTTTCTTTTATGTTCTTTCGGAGTATTTGGTTCTTCTCCGACTGGTTTCCCCAGTTCGGTTGTGTTTCAGTTCGAATTTTCCCCGGATCTGGAGGGTAGAGGAGGTGGGTGAATAACATCGCCGGGATTCGGTCTCCTCGAAGCACTATCGGTATGAGGCTTTCTTAGATTCTCCGGTGTGCGGCGGTGGAATAAGTTCATGGTGTGTTCAGCTTCAGCGACTCGATTCGACAGAGGAGCGTGCAGATCTTCAGGCGCCAAGGGTGAATCAACTGTTGGTTCGCTCCGGCAAGAGAGCTGTTTTTCTCTTTTGTTGTTTCTTAGTTGTTGTTGCTTTTTCAGATTTCAGTTGTGTTTTGTTTTCTGCGGGTTTGAGCTGGGAGTCCGTTAGGATTCTCTACTACCTGGACCTAGATTGGTTCCTATTCTAGGCATTTTTTGTCGGTTCTGCTTGCAGGGGGGTGCCTGTGTCGAAATCTTGATAGTTTTAGTTCTTTCCTGTACCTTTTGATAAAATCTGTATTGCCTTCGGACTCTGAAATGAAACTGACATTTTCAAAAAAAAAAAAATTGAATACTAACGAACAATTTTAATAAAGAACGTAAATCAATATAAGTTACCAGAATGCGAAGATCTGAACAAAATTTTAAAAACTTGAAGGAAAAAACTCTGAAAGAAAAATAAACGTAAGTAGAAAAAAAAAACTGCTTCTAACGTTTCGAAACGGATCCTTCAGATGTGCGCAGCGCTCCCTCCTTTTGTCCACTGTCGTTCGTGGGAAACAGCGATGCTCAAAGAGATGCACAGCTTTTTTTTTATTCGCGTATGGGGTCCACTCCGGACCCGTACGAATGATCCGAGCCGCTCAATAATTTAAAAAAAAAAATCGAGTGGGCTATGTGAGAAATAAGCTCAATCCGATGTGCGTACATACTCGTTCCAAACTTTCATTTTTGAACGGCTCGGATCATCTAATTTTGGAACAGCTCGGATCGAGCACATACACACATCGGATTGAGCTTATTTCACACACAGCCCACTCGATTTTTTTTTAAAATTATTCAGCGGCTCGGATCATTCGTACGAGATCCGGAGTGGACCCCACATAGGGTCGGTGGCCAGTCACCGACCGGTGACTGTAGTGTTTTCGTTAGAATAATGCTTGTGCCGGTTGTTAATGTTTATAGTCATTATTATGCCTTGTTCTCTTCTATTTTTAAAAAGAATTTTTCAAAAAAAATTTTCTAGATTCCCTCTATTTTCAACATTTCTCTCTCTATCTCTCTTCATTTATTACCCACATTATTTTAAAAAAAAAATTTCAAAACACAAACCAAATAAAGTATTATATTAGGTGTCTCCCTGCACCATGTTTGTCACGTCATAAGGCTTTTCTTGATAGGTTGGGATAGACTCATGGAAAATCTATAAACATGGAGAGTACTATTTCATTAATTAATTTGGAGATAAAAAGCAGCTGTATCTTGTAGCTTACATTATAGGTTATTCGTAGTCCTTTATTTTCTCCCGTAATTCTCTACATTTCGGTAAATGGTTGTTGAAAATCATAAATAACATTTCGGTAAATTGCTGTTGAAAATAAGATTATATTTCAGTAACTACATATTGAAAATATGTTCAATTTTCGGTAAACAACTGCCGAACATGCATTTTCGGTAAACATCTGTTGAAAAAAATATTATATTTCGGTAATTGGATACTGAAAATATATCTCAATTTCAGTAACTAACTGTCGAGTATAATTAGAAATTTTTAACGGATTATGGGAGTAAATAGAGGACTGCAAATAGCAGCGCCCATAATTACATTATTATTATTTTTATTTTTATTTTTTGTCTCAACCACACAATCTCCACTTTAATTATTGTTGACATGGTTCGATTGCCACAAGTAACAACTAGTACAAATCCTGCGTCAAAAAGATTTAGGGCGCCGCTATTCGCAGCCCTTTATTTACTCCCGTAGCCCGTTAAAAATTTTCAATTATACTCGACAATTAGTTACTGAAATTGAGATATATTTTCAGCGTTCAATTACCGAAATATAATATTTTTTTTAACAGATGTTTACCGAAAATGCATGTTCGGTAGTTGTTTACTGAAAGTTGAACATATTTTCGACATGTAGTTACTGAAACATAATCTTGTTTTCAACAGCAATTTACCGAAATGTTATTTATGATTTTCAACAATCATTTACCGAAATGTAATGGGCTACGAGAGTAAATAGAGGGCTGCGAATAGCGGCGCCCAAGATTTAAGAGCTTTAAGGAGAAAGAATATTCTACTGACCAAGTATGATTTTGAAAGATAAAATATTCTACTGATTGGGAAATTCAAAAGATTTAGCCCCGTTTGATAATTGGATTATGCCTTAGGATTGGACTATTAATTCTAATGGTTTTCCAAACCCCTGTTTAATAATCGGATTATTATTCCGTTGGGATAAGCAGTGAGCTCCATAAGGGATATTAGCAATATCCTACGGAATTTAGTATTCGTAATCCAATCCCAACTCCTTTTCATTACCAATTTCTTCTCATTATCAATTTCTTCTATCAATCCAATCTCATCATTCAATCACATTTCAAACAAACATGATATTAATAATCTCATTATCTAATCTCATCACAAACAAACATACTCATTATCAATCCCTTCTCATTAACAATCCCTTCTTATTACCAATCTCAATTCTAATATCATCTCCTTACGAATCTCATTCATCTATCACTGTTATCAAACGGGGCCTTAAATCTTTAAGAAACACAATTTCGGTCCATGGTTTGGCATCATCGACACCATTGCGTTGTCATGTGCAAGTCGTGTCATTTTGCATGGTTTAATGAATAGACACGAAAAATTAAATGGTTGTCCGTGTACTGATTGAGTATTGACGTGAATCCAACCTTATTCGTCTCTTTTAATTTTCGTGTTCCGGGCCAGATCGTGTTCATGTAAAAAAGTGGACGACTGAAACCATCTAACTTCATGTTAATAAGTTTGTGTTGTGTCAACGAGTCGTGTTTAAAATTTCCACCCCTAATCATCAATATCTAGCAAGGTGTGTATTGTGGCCAAGGCGAAATTGAAATCTCAAGCTGTTCATTTTCCTTTTCCTTTTCAAGTTTTGAACCAGTCGTAAATTTTGTTATAGTATTTTATTTGGCACGCATTTGTGATTATCTTTGCTGTTTCGATTATCCTCCATATACGGACATGGACACTTTCTTGCATCATGTTTCTTAGTACCACATTGTAAGGCTTTACTTGATCGAAAAGTCTATGCACCCACCCATCTTTATCTTACTGCTCACTCCACCGCACTCAATTGAATTTTTTAAAATGTGAACCATTGATTGTCAAAACGGACAGTGAAAGAGAGCGGTAAAACTGTGCGGTAGGCGTAGCACTGTTGTTGATAGGTTGGGATGGAAAATCTATCGTAAACATGGAGACTATTTCATTAATTAATTTGGAGAAAAAAAGCAGCTACATCTTGTAGCTTACATGCGTCGTTGTTATTGTTGTTGTTGTTGTTATTATTATTATTATTATTATTTTCGTCTAAACCACGCAATCACCACTTTATTGTTTACATAATTTGATTCCCGCAAACAATCACCAGTGCGAATTCTGCATCCGAATCCCAAATCAGAGGTAGTTAACCAAGGATGGATAAATAGCACCAGGCTGCCAACCAGCTGGGATCACGTCGTTTGCCGCGAGGATCCTGCCGGTGTTACCGGACGTCAACCGGATAGAATACGGAGCTTGTAATGCCGACCCGGATTCGAGCTTCCAAACAGCACCCCAAGATTGCTGCATGGGTTTCCATTCATCTGGTCCAGCAGTAGTTGACGTAGCTTCCTTTAGATCAACACTAGTAAGATCACCATCCCCCTCTTCGAATTGAGGTGCTACCGCGAAGTAGTAAGGGTTCGACCCCGGGTCAACCCGGAAGGCTATGGTAGTTCCTGCGTAATCGCATGGAACACTAGAAGAAGCACACAAAAAAAAAAAAAAAAAAAAACCTTATGAGGTGAATGTGACATTTAATTTATCAATAGAAGGGGTTACCATTTGAAAAGATATGTTTCACCTTGTTTGGTTGTTATTAGTTTTTATAAGTTTTTGAAAAATGATTAACAAACTGACTATTTGTATAGAAAAAAAGTTAATTCAGAGTGATGAGACAGTTACAGTTTGGAATCATGAGTTTTATGATGGTATAGAGTTTAAGGAAAGACTGCATTATTAAATTGAGAAGTTTGATTTGGCTGAAATTGTTAAAAAGACTGATAGGACAAGGAGAATTTGTATTCTTATTTCAGCAGCATGAAAGTTGTCTCCTTTTTTTTGATCGGCATGAAAGCTGTCGTTTAAGTCGTTTTTGTTGATTTATGTTCAATTGATCTTGGGAAAATGACGGTTCAGAAAGTGTTTTAATAATTAATACCCGCCAAAAACATGGTGAGAATATTTATTAATGTTGAACGAATATTAATTATCAAAATACATCTTGAGCCATCATTTTCCATTGATCTTTATTTAGTTTTCCCTGCATGTAAAAGTACTTGCCGTGCATGTTCAATTTGCAGGACTCCAGCACCACGGAGCTTGTCTTGTTCACCAGGCTTTGCCAAGGCACCAAATGCAGTCCCACTTAGATCAAAATGAATCGACTCCGGCACGCAGGGGCCTCCGGGGCAAAGATCTGTTACCACCACCCTCACCGGATTGCCTGAACACGATGGGTTCGTCGTACATTTCACCTAGTTGTATATGATCCCAGGAGTACTCATTAATTGACATAAATATTGCATTAGAATGTTAATGAATGATTGTACAGCTCCAAATTTCTTGGAGTACTGCTGTTTGTGTATGAAGCTCCATAAGATGGTGTCAGCGTTGCACTCAATATGTTTTCACTTTTGTGACCTTCTATAGACAGCATAAGAAATATATCCGTACATTAATTGGTTGTATTTTAGGAACTTAATTGAGATTGTATTTATACCTGGTAACAAGCTCCACATCCTTTGCCGGATTTGTAGAGAGATGGGCTAATAGCTGTAATCATGGAATTGAAAGGAGGCTTTGACACTGCATCTCCATATCCACAAGCTCCTCCTGCATGCAAGGACGGACGCAGGATTTCAACAACGAATGCAGGATTTCAACAACGGACGCAGGATTTCAACATTGAGTATTGGACGAATATTATTTTTTTTGTAGACACATATGAAAGGTGATACCTATATTTGAAAAAAAAAAAAACACACACACACACACACACTACAAACTACTATTGTAGATATTTTCGAAAAAACAAACAATTATAAAAGTATGGTTATACTTAAATGTAGATGCATACAACCTATGTCCATTCTAAAAGGTAGAAAATTGAAGAGTGTTAAATTTTCTTTGGTATAGGAATAGGACAATCTTAGGAGGACGATCGATCATTGAATTTCTCAAAAACATCTTGGACGGGGAGTGTTAGATATCTTTGTTAACATTGAGCGAGCGAACTTGTGTAATTTTGATAATTTGAGAAAAAAACCACTACAGTTCTAAAGAATTTTTGAAACTTCGGTAGCGGTTTCCCACACTCATCCGCCCCTTAATCCTTCCTTGGCTGGATGCATAATTGCATGCATTACCAAAATACAAATTAATACCAATCCACACAAATCTCTCTCTCTCTCTCTCTCTCTCTCTCTCTCTCTCTCTCTCTCTCTCTCTCTCTCTCTCTCTCTCTCTCTCTCTCTCTCCCCATTACCATCACTTCCAGCTCCATCAGGACTGCCGTACCAAGTTGCACCAGCGGGCGACCATTT
The DNA here is from genome assembly GCA_019656835.1 of Rhododendron ovatum. Classification (NCBI taxonomy): domain Eukaryota; kingdom Viridiplantae; phylum Streptophyta; class Magnoliopsida; order Ericales; family Ericaceae; genus Rhododendron; species Rhododendron ovatum. Next base: position 30,338,007 of record CM033791.1, on the reverse strand, counting down.
TCTTTTCTTTTGGTACTTCGGAATTTCTGCAGGTGACCATTCGACCGCCGCAGTTGACAAATTCATAGCTTGTTTGGGGTGGAAACAGTAGCAGAACTCACAGAAGCAAAACAAAGTAATTAGTAAACACGAGACAAAGAGGTGTGGCAAGTGATATGCATTGTTAGTAGCCATTTTAGTTTCCCAAAAACTGTTGTAATTTTGCAAACCCTACGAAATATTTTCGGATACCGTTGTTACAAAATTTCACTGGCATTTATAGGGTAATACATGCATGCATATGTTTATGTTAGTGCCCTTGAAGCTGAGGCAAGTCACATGGATTAATTTCAGCTGAATGTCAGGTTTATCCAAATTATGGTCTAAAGTAAAATGCAAATTTTCTATGTATAACCCCAAGGGGTTGGCTTAGTGGTCAAGACCTGAAACTTAAAGATTTGCTTCCTCTTAAGGTGTCAGATTGGAAATCTCTCAATTGCTATTACTTTCTTTGGGATTCCCGCAAGCGGGCGGTGAGTTTGGTCTCCCGAGATTAGTCAAGGTGCAAGTAAGGTGGCCCAGATACCTAAGTTATCAAAATAATATTAGCTGTGTATAACAAGGCATGAAAAGCGGTGTGAAACGTTATTTTACTGTATCAAAAGGTGTGGAAAATTAAGTGATTGTCTGAATCAAGTACATGGCTCAACCAGAGTTAGGTATAAATTAAAAGAGATTAGTAAAAGTTTGTAGATAACATGTGAAATGTTCATAGTTTAGTAATTCTTAATCCCAAGTAGAAGAAATTTTAATTGTGCACAAAGGAATTCCATCAAAATGTTTTCAATTGTTTACGAAAAGAAAAGCCCATTGGAAAATATATCAAGCTTCTGCTATATCTGGAGTCCAGTTTAACATGGATCCAAAAAAAAGCCCGAAAACTTAGCAATAGATAGATTTAATCTAGAACACAACAGATATATTCGGCCCATAGAAACACTCAGTTATAAAGTTTAAGCCTTCTTAGATTGGGCCTGTCCGCGGGTCAAGCCCGTAGTTTGGCCGAAGCAAATAATCATGTCCTTCCTGACGTTGTATGTTCAAATTTTATGGAGTCCAAACATTCCAAATCTTGAGGCCACTGGAGAGTTTGCTCGGCCATTAACTACAAGACTCGGGAATAAGTCGAGGTGCGAGCAAACTGACTTAGACATCCAGTTATAATAATAAAAACTTCTTAGTTCAAGGTCTATGTTTTAACAGTATCATCATATTTTAGTTTTGATTCCTCATGTTAGATTCTTTTTTATTATTAAGACTACAAAGCTTCCAACTCAATTATTCAACACCCACATGCTACTCAAAAGGCCCAACTAGTTGAGCCATTTTTGTTTTTATCCCATGACCACTATATGGGGATGCTGATCTCTAGCAGCCATGTTGGACTGCTCTGTCTCCCTCTCATTTTTCATCTTTGAAGTTCCCCTCTCTCTCTCTCTCTCTCTCTCTCTCTCTCTCATACACACACACACAACTCCGCCCCCCCCCCCCCCACAAAGCTGGTATGGCAATGGGAATAGCAATAGGGAGGGATCAAGGTGCAGCAGGGGAATACAATGGGAGGATGACTTTATTTGTGGTGTTATCTTGCATGATGGCTGCCATGGGAGGAGTTATTTTCGGCTACGATATTGGAATTTCAGGTCTCTACTGGTCTTTCTTCAACCCCCTTCACTTTTAGTATCTGCCTAATTATAATGAGAATTTGTAGAAGTGCTTGCACAATATGTGCAGAATAAATTTTGCACAAAAGTCTTGTGTGTGAAAGTATGATTAATCAGTCTGGATGATTTTTGATTTTGCATTATCCAGTTCAGTTATGATAATCCATTTCCCAACTAGCTCCCAAACAGCCAATTTTCAAAAATGCAAGATGAATTAATTTGGCTCCCAAACAGAACCTAACTCAGAAAATGGGGAATGTGTATTTAATCCTTTAAGAATTGACTAACACCAAACAGGTGAGGCCTCAAAAGCCTTTTACCCAGATTTGTTGAATAGTGCACGTGTTTTAGCCTCTTGTTTGGCATAGGCTCTTTGTGGGGCCCAACATACGAGACGGGTGTGATTGGAGGCGTGATCGGTGGGTGTGTATGTAGCAATATGCTAATGAATAATCCATGCATGAGTCAGTCATAAGGCCGGTATACCGAGTTTTCACTAATTTTGAAGGCGGAAACATAAATGAATTTCTAGTGATGTGTTTCTTTTCTTTTCTTTTCTTTTTAGTGAAATGGAAAATGGGAAGCAGGGAGCTAATACTAAAGTTTATCTCATAACAGTGTATTATCTTATATTCTTGATTTTTTTTTTTTAAATATTAAGGCAAAACCGCAAAAGTGGGTTCATTTTAGGCAAATGCAACAATTGTGATTAACCTCGATTCACCAAAGATTTGTATCGTTTTTTTGTGAATCGTGAATTGAATAGCGAATCGAACCGCGAATCCTGCGATTCTGTAGACACCCCAATTTGGGCTTCTAGATTAGTTTTCTTACGGTATTGGATTACCCAATGATGAAACGGATCAAAAACACCCCGAGAATGTCGAGTGTTTGCAAAACCCTTGAACTTAATCTAGTCGAAGCCACTTCAAAAGCCAAAAACCCTACTGGCACATGTTGGTTGAGAGTCTGCGCGCGCAGATCAATTTGACAGGTGTTGGTCAATGGTCAAAGCTTGACCATTGACCAACGCGTGAGTAGGTAGTACACGCGCGCCCTGCTCCCAAACCTGCCCGAGCGAGTCAAGCTGCCAGGTGTGGTAAACAGTCAAAGCTTGACCGTTGACCCACGCGCGTGTTGGTATGACAAGCGCGCGCCAGGGCGCAACACGTGCGCACCAGGGCGCAATGCGGGCAAGCCGGTTAAGCCTGTCCCCATCACCTTTATGAGTTGGTAACCTTAACCACCAAGCAACCTTAGCCAGCCTCGTGGACTGGCTGAGCTCCTCTCTTTGCACCATATCTACCCTCCTCTCTCCCTATATATACACCTCATGGTTCTTCTTCCTAAGGGTGACAAAATTCCAAGCTTCCATTAAAAGGGTTCCAAAATTTCAAAAGGCTACAAATTTTCACACCTTGAGTTACCACTTTAGCTACAAACTTTGCTTCTTCTTTGCAAGCCAAAGAGATACATAGGTACTCAAGAACATAGCTTGTTTTTGATCCTCAAAACGCTCAATCAAACACCTCAATCTAGCTTTAAACCTCAAAACTCAATCTCTTTCAAGCTTAATCTAGGTGTAGAATACTTACTGTTTTCTGTTCTGATCCCTAAGTGAGGCTGGCAGGGTCAAAACTGGTAATCAATACTATGTCCTGGCCCTAAAGCTGGTAAGGTTTCAAAACCATGTGAACATTGGACCAGCGCGCGCCAGTTATCCATATGCGCGTGGATCTGCATGGGGATTGGTTCCTTACTCTTTTTACGCTTTAATTTGTATATAGATCATTGCGAGCATGTAAATAACCAGTTTATGGCTTTCCTTTGTTAGAACTGTTAGTTGTATTTTAATATGCATATCTGCTGCTGTGGAGTACCCCTGAGATCATTCTAGATATATTCCAAAAACCAAAAACATGTAAACCAAATACTGGTTGAATGGTTTAGACACGCAAGCCGGGGCGCAATGCACGCGCGCCAGTCTGTCTCTGACCAGTGAGTGGCCTTGCATGGGTAACGTGGCCTTAGGCCATTATTTTGTCCCCACACTGTTTATGGGGTGTTTTGTTAATTTGTAGGACTTTTCAGCCTTTAAACTGTATATTATAACTGCTTGAACCGTTTGGTTTGTCCTGAGTGTGCACTGGTCCTTGTAGAGCCCAGAAGAGGGTAAAAACAGAGACTGTGAGTAGAGCAAACACGCGCATGCATGTGTGGGATTTATGCGCGCAGGTTTGAATCACATGCAATGATCCGCGTGAATTAGATCAGTGCGTGTAGATTCTTTCTTCTGCACGTCAATTCAATACAGTCTGTCGGATTTGCTCTGTTAAACAGAACTTGGCATTTACCCTGTTTACTGCTTTCGCATCCATGCTATTCTATCACATCCTGCAAAATGGTATAGCTTTAATCCTCATTAAACTGTTCCCCGCCCTAAATGGCTAAAGCATTGATTAATCAAACAGAATCGCAAATATTTTCGCAAATGTCTAAATAGAGATCGATCTCCGAATTTGACTAGAAGGGTGCCTTAAAACCTTTTCCCTCTCGTAACTTGGCTCCTGAACCCAGATATTGTTATGACGGATTGGTTCCTTCACTTTTTCAAATCAAACAGCGTGGCAAGTGCTTCGAAATATGGTTCCTTGGATGTTGGACCTTCAAACCCGAGTGGCGACTTTGTATTCCGAGCGCTTGCCATCCGTGCTCGCGCTTCCTCGATTATGGGCCTTGCTTTGGGAAGGAACGGAATCCTTTTTAAGGGCATGTTGCCCACAGATTCACCACCGATTTTATATACACCTTGGTTCATCTATAGATTCGTATCGTTTGTGTGTGATTCGCGAATCGAATCGGGAATCGTGCGAGGCAACTATGGCATCCAATCCTTTTCCATCAAAATGCCACAAGATGCTTAGTAGTTTTTATGCTGCAAAAGGCGATTAAAATGTTTGCTAATTGCAATTGTTTTTCTGCCATAATTTGTTGGTATGCATAATACCATTACATGGTTATACAATGCTGTAATGAAAAGGTTCACAATAATATTGAGAAGTGGAATTGAAATTGTGAAGGTGGAGTGACCTCAATGGAACCATTCCTGAAGAAATTCTTCCCAGAAGTGTACACAAAGATGAAAGAAGACACCAAGATTAGCAACTACTGCAAATTTGACAGCCAGTTGTTGACCTCATTCACATCCTCCCTCTATGTGGCTGGCCTCATTGCTTCCTTCTTTGCCTCATCCGTCACCAAAGCTTTTGGGCGCAAACCCTCAATCCTCGTCGGAGGAGCTGCATTCCTTGCAGGGGCAGCCCTTGGTGGCGCAGCTTTAAATGTCTACATGCTAATCTTTGGCCGCGTCTTGCTTGGTGTTGGTGTTGGCTTTGCAAACCAGGTATACTATTGACAGTCCGTTTGAATTGTTTTCATTTTTCAGTTTCTGTTTGCCCATTTCCGCACGAAAGCAGTTTTTACAAATTTGGAATGAGCCTACTATACATACAGACTTATGTGCAAAGATTTTCACAGAGATGTGTCTGAAACCGTTCAATGCACGTGGGTTACTCGTTATTTGTAGGTGCACGTGAACCTGACAACTCCATACACATTTGTGTGCGAATTTGTGCACACGAATCTGTACATACAGACTTCATCATCTGTGTCCAGAACCTACTGTTCCTGGATTTCGTAATACTCAATAGGTTTTATGAAAAACTTCCCTGACAGTTTAAGAAATTCTTATGCCAAACGGATTATTTGTGATTTCTGGTACAACACTTGCTGTTGAGCTTGAAGTTTTTCTTGCTTTTAAATTGAAAGTGTTTGCGCCATCGTAAAATTTCTGGGTTGCCAACGTTATAAAAATGGAAACAGAAAGTAGAAAACAGAAAAGAAAAACTATCCGAACAAACTAGTATAGCCGTTTTCTTGTGGAAATTAATCAACTTTTCATGTTTCATATCATGTGATCACATTGCTCTGCTGATTTTCAGTCAGTGCCACTATATCTCTCGGAAATGGCTCCACCAAGATACAGAGGAGCAATCAACAATGGCTTCCAATTCAGCGTCGGCATCGGTGCTCTCTCAGCAAACCTCATCAACTACGGCACACAAAAGATCAAAGGCGGCTGGGGTTGGAGGATCTCCTTAGCGATGGCAGCAGTCCCCGCTTCGATCCTAACTCTTGGCGCCCTCTTCCTCCCCGAAACACCCAACAGCCTAATCCAACAAAACACCGATCCCCAGACGGCCAAATCGATGCTACAACGAATCAGAGGCACCCAAGACGTCCAAGCGGAACTAGACGACCTTATCAAAGCTAGCGAAATCTCGAAAAACATCAAACACCCATTCAAAAAAATCATTCAGAAAAAATACCGGCCTCAGTTGGTCATGGCAATAGCAATACCCTTTTTACAACAAGTCACTGGCATCAATGTGATTGCGTTTTACGCTCCCCTTGTTTTTCGGACGATGGGTATTGGCGAAAGTGCTTCGCTGATGTCATCGGTTGTGACGGGAGTGGTGGGTACCGGGTCCACGTTCATATCCATGTTGATCGTTGATAAGCTTGGGAGGAGAGTTTTGCTTTTGGTTGGGGGAATTCAAATGTTGGCGTCACAAGTAACGATCGGAGTGGTACTAGCAACTCAGTTGGGGGACCATGGTGGGGTGAGCGAAGGGTATGCCGTTTTGGTCCTGGTTTTGATATGCGTTTACGTTGCAGGGTTCGGGTGGTCGTGGGGTCCGTTGGGGTGGTTGATTCCCAGCGAGATCTTCCCGCTGGAAATACGGTCGGCGGGGCAGAGCATCAACGTGGCTGTGAATTTTTTGTTCACCTTTGTTGTGGCTCAGACTTTTTTGGCTATGCTTTGCCATTTCAAGTCTGGGATTTTCTTCTTTTTCGGGGGGTGGGTGGCGGTGATGACGGTGTTTGTTTACTTCTTTTTGCCGGAGACTAAGAATGTGCCGATGGAACAGATGGGTAGAGTGTGGACGGAACACTGGTTTTGGAAGAGAGTTGTGGGGGAGGAGTATGATGCGAGCAAAATGGAGGAATAAGTAATACTATCATGCTACAAACACATTTTTCGGCCACTCCCCATACACTCCTCTCTCACGAGCAGCGGAGCCCGCAGATGTGTGGAGCCCACTGCTTGTGAGAGAGGAGTGTCTCGAGAGTGGCCGATAGGCGGTAAATGAGCATACTAGTCTAACAACAATGATTTTTTCTAATAAAGTCACTAAAGCAAATATTGTTTCTTATTTAGTTGCTGGTTTGGTGCAAATACTTTAGAGTCCAAAGAAATAGTATCTCACAGTCTAAGAACAAATAAGTGTTAAATTCTTCCGAGTAATTATCAGAGACCTTTTACTAGTGTTGTTTGCATAGCCATTTGTGACACAAGGGGTGATGGTGAAAACTCTTTAGCATTTTGAAAAATGGGTGTAAGAACTGATATGTGGTTAGCATTTGGAATGTTTGGCGTAGTTGAAAAAGGAAAACTGTTCATGACAGAATACAGGCGAATATGCGAGAAAGATTGTGGAATTGAAACAATAAAGAAGGCATGGTCTGGTGGAGCAACAATGATGAAAAGCCAGTGTTGATGCTGTAAAGGGTCGGGAAATATTTGCTGATAAAAAAAAGGGGTCAGGAAATGAGATACCGAATAACCGAAAGTAACCCACCACCCATTCAGACAAACGGCACAAAGAAAACGAAGGCCTCAGTTTGCAATGGCAATAACAACAAAAACGAAGGCCTCAGTTTCACAAATGATTGCTGGAAGTATAGTAGCAGTTTAGCTTGTGGACAGTATGAGATAGTGCAAAGGGTATACTTTTGTGGTCCTAACTTTTGCCCGCATGGATGTTTTGGGCTTCTCTTAGTCATGGATCCGTTGAGAACTTTTGTTCCGAAGTGAAAATTTTCCACAGAAGACTACAAATTATGTAGGTGGAAAAAGGAAGCACAGAAGACTACAAATCTTTTCGCTCAATTATTCAATCCCACGTGCTCCTTATAGTCAAAGAAATGGGTAATATTTTTGTGCCATGAATATCTTACAGTGACTATACTGATGCTGATGTCCAGCAGCCACATTGGACTGTTCAATCTTCCTGTCATTTATAGCTTTGAAGTCTCTCTCTTTCTCTCCGTCTGTGACTGCGAGTTTGAGAGGAGGAGGGTGAAATTGGTGGAATCCATGGCAGCGGGAACGGTGATAAAGAACGGTGGGGAGTACAATGGGAGGATGACCTCATTTGTTCTGTTATCCTGCGTGGTAGCTGCCACAGGAGGAGTTATCTTCGGATACGACATTGGTATTTCAGGTCTCTCTCTCTCTCTCTCTCTCTCTCAAGTGGAAGGATTCTCCATAAAAAACGAATTTTGCCAACTCTCATAGTAGCTCATAGAATTTGGAAATCAATAAGGGAGAAGGAAGTTGTGATCACCAAACTAAACATATGACTAAATTATTTTCCAATCCCAAGAGTGAACAGAAATACGAGCTGATCTGATCCGCTATGTTTCCCTCGTTATCTAGGTTCATAAAGACTAAAGAGTATCTTGTATCAAATACACCATGGGATTTCATATGAATTTGGCCTCAGGGTTCAAACAAATCTTCTTGTTTCTTTCGGATAATAGGGTTACATTCACAAATTTTCTCTCAAAATTTTTTGTCTTTTGTTTCTATAATACTAAGACATGCAAGTAAATGTGAAGGTGGAGTGACCTCCATGGAGCCATTCCTGGAGAAATTCTTTCCAGAGGTTTACACTAAGATGAAAGAAGATACTAAGATAAGCAACTACTGCAAATTTGACAGCCAGTTGTTGACCTCATTCACATCCTCCCTCTATATCGCCGGCCTAATAGCATCCTTCTTTGCCTCATCAATCACTAAAGCATTTGGGCGCAAGCCCTCAATCCTTTGCGGAGGAGCTGCATTTTTGACTGGCGCCACCCTCAGTGGTGCAGCTGTCAATGTCTTCATGCTAATTTTTGGCCGTGTCTTGCTTGGTGTGGGCGTTGGCTTTGCAAATCAGGTATGAAGCAAGAAAGCAAATTGAATTGACATAAAAGTCCAAAAAGCTTAAGTGATGCTGCTAATTAAGCTTGTTTTGTAGTCAGTCCCACTTTATCTTTCAGAAATGGCTCCACCAAGATATAGAGGTGCAATCAACAATGGCTTCCAGTTCTGCGTTGGCATTGGTGTTCTTTCAGCAAACCTCATTAACTATGGAACCGAAAAGATCGAGGGTGGATGGGGTTGGAGAATCTCCCTTGCCATGGCAGCAGTCCCTGCTTCAGTTCTGACTATAGGATCCCTATTCCTCCCAGAGACACCCAACAGTTTGATTCAGCGAATGTCTGATCATCAAAAGGCCAAGGCAATGCTACAACGGATCAGAGGCACCGAAAACGTCCAAGCCGAGCTAGATGATCTCATCAAAGCAAGTGATACATCAAAAACCGTCAAACACCCGTTCAAGAAAATCATACAAAGACAATATAGGCCTCAACTAGTCATGGCAATAGCTATACCGTTCTTTCAACAGGTTACTGGAATTAATGTTATTTCATTCTATGCTCCAGTACTTTTTCGGACCATAGGTCTAAGTGAAAGTGCATCGCTCCTTTCAGCAGCAGTTGTGACGGGGGTTGTGGGTACAATCTCAACCTTCATATCAATGTTGATAGTCGATAAAATTGGGCGGAGAGTTCTGCTCATGGTTGGGGGAGTACAAATGCTGGTTTCACAGATAATCGTCGGAAGCATAATGGCAGCTCAGTTAGGGGACCATGGAGGGGTGAGCAAAGGGTATGCTTTTGTGGTCCTAATCTTTATCTGTTTCTATGTTGCCGGGTTTGGTTGGTCATGGGGGCCATTGGGATGGTTAATTCCCAGTGAAATTTTTTCGCTGGAGATACGGTCAGCAGGGCAAAGTATCAATGTGGCAGTGAACTTTTTCTTCACTTTCGTTGTTGCTCAAACGTTTCTGGCCATGTTATGCCATTTCAAGTCCGGTATTTTCTTCTTTTTTGGGGGATGGGCGGTGGTGATGACTTTGTTCGTGTACTTGTTTTTGCCGGAGACAAAGAATGTGCCGATTGAGCAGATGGATAGAGTGTGGAGGGAACACTGGTTTTGGAAAAGAGTTGTGGGGCAGGAGTGTGAAGTGAGCAAAATGGAGGAAAAAGAATGAGTTGTGGGGATAGTAGATAAACTCATCACTTCGGTTTTTTTGAATTAGTTGCTGCTTTGATTCAATTTCCCTGTATACTCCCGAATTGGGGAAACGGAATGGAAGTGTTAGCGTGATTTTCGCTCTGGTGGAATTGTTTTTGTGAAGAGTACTGATCTGTAAACGACTTTCAACAATGCGAAGTAGATTCAGCCGTGGAACGTAAATGTGATTGCTTTAACATTACAAGATTTCATAGTTATGGAGGTTATTGCTTAAAGGTTATAGCGAAACTACAAAATTTTGGAAATTTCATCTATCATTTGTGACGTTTCTCAAATTCTAGATTTCTTATGATTAAAGAGTAATAGTGTGAAATGCTAAGTTTCAAACTATAAAGTTCTCCAATTACAAAATAAAAATAAAAATAAAAAAGAAATAAAAATAAAGACGATACAAATCCATCCAATTTGTCGATAAAGGGGGAAAGCGAGCAGCTCATTCATAGACCATCTTGTTTTACCTATTTGTTGGCCTGTTACAAGTCAACTTATTTTCTTAGAACTCATTTGAAGGCAGTGTGAGCAGCTGCGGATTTAAGAAGGGATGAGTGGGAGCACCTGCCCCCACTGCTGCAAAATTCCGGAACTTTTTTTTTTTTTTTTTTAATTTTGACTTTTAAAAAATATTTGCTCCTTAGTCCTACCTTTTTGTCCTCTTTACAATTTCCACCGACCCATGTCTCTCTCTCTCTTTCCAAAACCGACCGAAATCGCCAACGAGGGCAGGGAACCAGAGGCAAAGAACCGATCGTTGACATCGAAGCTCGTTGGACCAGCTCCAACGTCGATCGCCGGAGATCGTTGGACGGTTGGGTTTTTTTTTTTCCTCGTTTTGTTTCTCCTCCCTTTACAAGAAAAACTAGGATTGTTTTTTATTCCTTTTCTGTGATTTTGTGTTCGTATGAATCATATTTTGATGATGATTCATCTGTTTGATTGATTCGAGGTCTTGTGGGGAAGAAAACAAGGGGACTGGGGACCTAGGGAGGTGAATCTGACAAATAATAATATACATATATCTGTAGAATAATATAAAACAAGGGGAATAAAATAAGTCTACACTACTTTAGCAAACAGAATAATCAATAATGCCCACTACCATCAAAATGACCCCCTCTGTTTTTTTTCCGGATGTGTTATAAACTATTTTTTGTTTACAGATATGGAGAGATACTATAAAACAAAGCCAAAAACCGATGAAATCCGTTATTCTCAAAAACAAGATGAGAGTTCTCTTTCCAAACGAAGTCGTGTGGATTTTAATTTGACAGAACTTCCTGCAGATCCAGGGCTATGTCCTTCGATTATGGATTGAAATCTAAATGATCGAGACCAAAAACAAGATGAGAGTTCTGTGACGCCCCTAGAGGTCTTCATTCTTGGCTACGCCACTGAGTGTGAGATGATGTAAAAGAGAACTGATATATGATTTGTTAGAACCATTTGATATATTTTAACACATTTGGTATGACTAGCTTCCTCTAATTTCATATCTTATAGGCTTTGCCTTGTCACATGTACGTGTGATATTCCTTGATGTAATTACAGATAGTTAGGCACTTAGGCTTGATATCACGCATGTAATCAGTGAATTGATTTTCCATTCCTGATAAGTCAAATGGTTTTACATCACTGTCCACTTCCGATGGTGATTAGTTATCTTATGCAACTGATCAGTATCGGCACTCGGCTGGCTCGCTTCGGTATTCGACTCTCAGGAAACCTGATATCACTTCTTATGTTGGGCATCATGTTGCCAAATTCATGAGCAAACCCCGCACCACCCGCTTAGTTGCTGTCAAACTTTCCAAACACAATTCGCGATATCTTCAAGGCACAATGGATTATGGTCTTGATTTTAGACCTTCCTTGGGTACTTTGGCATTGCATGCCTTCTCTGATTGGGCTGGCAGACTTAACGCAAGACGTTCCACGACTGGATTTTGTATGTACATAGAATTTATGGACTTCCCATCTCCTTCAAGAACTCCAGTTACCCATTAACAGACATCACTTTGTACTGTTACAATCTTAGCACCACCCTGCATGGCTTCGAATCTTGTTTTCCATGTTCGTGAGAGTGTCACCTCAGGCGGTCATCGTATTCAGTTTGTTCCGCTCATTTGATCAGACTGCTCACCTTTTCGCAATTGAACTCCACAAGCAACGATTTGAGCTCCTACGATCCAAACTCGTCCTTCCGAGACCACCGAATTTGCGGGGGAGTGTTGGAACAATTTGCCTTATTTTATCGCATTTGGTATTACTTCATCTAATTGTAGATCTTTCAGCTTGATGTACCACAGATAATTATGCTTGATATTAGGCATGTAGTTACTGATTTGATTTTTCTTTCACTATTGGTCAGTTCTGGAAAAAGAAAAAAAAATCAATCTTCCTTGAGTGATGAAATATACAGAATAGTTAGTAGGCTCTGATACCATGCAAAATCCTGGAAGTGCCAACCCCAAAGGGTTTGGCCAAGTTGGCACGAGAAAGTAATAAGCGCTTGTCCTTTATGAACTCGCATGTTTGAATTCCACGGAGACGGAGGCTAAATATTTCAAACCTTGGAGTCATTAGAGGATTTGTTGGGTCGTTAACTTCAAAGCCCCAGAATCAATCGAAATGCAGACAAATTGGCCCGGACATCCGATTATAAAAAAAGAAAATTCCGGAAGTAGTGATTATTTTATTCATCTTTGATCACTATATCTATACACGTAGTACATGGATGTCAAATCCCGTAACTCATGGGATTATTCAAAGATTACAGATAGCATTACTTAGAGCAGATAAGATTAAGGAATGAAATCATGGGCCGGACACAAGGCAGGGTATATAATTGCTGTTAATATCTTCAGGCTGATGGTGTGCTTTCCTATTAGTAACTAATCCATTAACAATTGTGGAATGGTCCGTTGTAGATTGCCGCCGCTTTAGACTAAAAAATGTTGAGCCGGCCTTCTCTGTTTCCATATCTGTCTTGTCCATACTGTCCACTTGACATTACCTCTAGTAGGGGAGGTTAATGGACGCGACGATTTGACCAGATTACTTGTTGACTGACCAACTAGCGGGTGACATGTGTTGTCACCCTCACGGGGTTGACTCTTTAACTGACCAACCCTAGCTCGGAAATGCCGCACAGGTAGCCCTACACTACCCCCCGCGACATCTGGATTAAAAAAAAAAAAGGTGACTCATCTACTATCCACCAGTCCTGTGATTTGTTTAGGTGTGATTTAAGAAAACTATATTGAAAAGTGTTGACATAGTAAAACGGAACATGATTTGTTCTGTATTCCCATTACATCGTACGGTACTGTGCTTCTCTGTATATACATGTGCCGTGTGTGATTGTCAGAGAGAGAGAGAGAGAGAGAGAGAAACAGCTTGGAGGAAGCTGGTATGGCAGTGGGAATAGCAAAAGGGAATGAAGTTGCAGCAGGGGAATACAATGGGAGGTTGACTTCATTTGTAGTGTTATCTTGCATGATGGCTGCCATGGGAGGAGCCATCTTCGGCTACGACATCGGTATTTCAGGTCTCTCTGCTCCTCTTTCTTCAACCCCCTTCACTTGAATTTTCTTTCTCTTATTCATAAGCAGCAGCATGAACGTGTAAGGGACTAGAGCAACTTTGCTGAATTAGAATACTAAAACTAATAGTGCAGAATTTGGCAAGGTTCCTTTATATGACACCATAAATGTTAGGATTTTAGGCGTTTACCAGATTCTGTTGGATGCTGTGCAAGTTAGCCTCCATTTAGCATAGGATTTTCAGGGTTGTTTTTTCTAGCAGCTCGATCTTTTATTTTTCTCCGGTAAATATTTCACTCCTCGATGATGCTGAACACTTCCCTTTGCACACACATCAGCAGATGGTTCATTATCTGTCAAAACATCAGTGATAATGAAAACATAAGCGGTAATTGAAGTTACTTAAAGTGACAAATGACTCTCTACGGAACCGTATATTTTCCACACTCAAATACTTACTTCGGGAGAAAGACCAGATGGGGCATTTGTGATGCCTAAGTTCGAGCCGTACCACTAAGAATTGCAGCTTCTCCGATTCCCATATCCTTCTACTGATTGTAAGAACATACTGCTAGCTTAGAGAATTTGTGAAAGAAAAAGAAGAAAATACGCAAGGGAAATTCGTCAGGCTGTTGTTATGGACATCTTATATTTTACATTTATACCCATTCATAAGATAGCTAGATAACTATCTTTGATTTTAAAAAGCTATAAATGAGAGTTCCATTGCATAGTATGATTTGATGAGAATGGTCACACAATTTTACTGACATGACTTCCATGGAGCCATTTCTGAATAAATTCTTTCCGGACGTGTACGTTAGGATGGAAGAAGACACCAAGAAGATTAGTAACTACTGCAAATTTAACAGCGAATTGTTGACCTCATTTACATCCTCACTCTATGTGGCTGGCCTTATTGCTTCCTTCTTTGCCTCATCTGTCACCAAAGCCTTTGGGCGCAAACCCTCGATCCTCATCGGAGGAGCTGCATTTCTCTCAGGGGCAGCTCTCAATGGTGCAGCTTCTAATGTCTACATGCTTATCTTTGGCCGTGTCCTGCTCGGTGTTGGTGTTGGCTTTGCGAATCAGGTATGACAGTAAACAGAGTCGTTTTCATTTTGTCATTTTCTGCATTTGCATAACATTTGATACTCGCTGTTTGCTTGCAGTCAGTCCCACTCTATCTCTCAGAAATGGCTCCACCAAGATACAGAGGAGCAATCAACACAGGCTTCCAACTCAGCATCGGTATCGGCATTCTCTCAGCAAACCTCATCAACTACGGCACACAAAAGATCAAAGGCGGATGGGGTTGGAGAATCTCCTTGGCCATGGCAGCAGTCCCCGCTTCGATCCTAACTGTCAGCGCCCTCTTCCTCCCCGAAACACCCAACAGCCTAATCCAACGAAACAACAATCACCTAAAAGCCAAATCAATGTTGCAACGAATCAGAGGCACCCAAGACGTCCAACTGGAATTAGACGACCTCATCAGAGCTAGCGAAATCTCGAGAAGCGTCAAACACCCATTCAGGAAAATCATTCAGAAGAAGTACAGGCCTCAGTTGGTTATGGCAATAGCAATACCCTTTTTCCAACAAGTCACCGGAATCAACGTGATCGGCTGATCGCGTTTTACGCTCCCATTGTTTTCCGGACTATGGGTATAGGCGAAAGTGCATCGCTCATGTCTGCAGTTGTTACTGGAGTGGTGGGTATCGTAGCAACGATCCTATCCATGTCGATAGTCGATAAGCTTGGGAGGAGAGTTCTGCTCATGGTTGGGGGGATTCAAATGTTGGTGTCACAGGTGATGGTCGGAGGGATACTATCAGCTCAGCTAGGGGACCACGGTGGGGTGAGTAAAGGCTGTGCCGTTTCGGTCCTGATTTTGATCTGCGTTTATGTCGCAAGTTTTGCATGGTCGTGGGGTCCGTTGGGGTGGCTGATTCCCAGCGAGATATTCCCGCTGGAGATACGGTCGGCGGGGCAGAGCATCAATGTGGCTGTGAATTTTTTCTTCACTTTTGTTGTTGCTCAGACTTTCTTGGCTATGCTCTGTCATCTCAAGTCGGGTATTTACTTCTTTTTCGGAGGGTGGGTGGCGGCGATGACCGTGTTTGTCTACTTGTTTTTGCCAGAGACCAAGAATGTGCCGATGGAGAAGATGGATGGAGTGTGGAGGGAGCACTGGTTCTGGAAAAGAATTGTGGGGGAGGAGCATGGAGTGAACAAGATGGAGGGAGAAAAGACTGATGGGGACAGTGGATAAAACCATCGGTCTTGTGTTTTTTAGTTGATCGATTAAGTATTGTGGACACAAGAATGGACTAAACAATCAGAACTATGTAACCCCAATCAATTAAAGTTCTGCTAAGTTACTGGAGTTATAAACATATATTTTTACCTATGAAAAGAGCTTAGTTCGTTGATTAATTAGCTAGGAATGTTGCATTAATTTGTATTGACCCGGGCCGATTCTAAACCTATATAGACCTATAACTCACGTTCAGGAGTGCCTATAATATTTTGATTTCATTATTGAACACATTATGACACGAAGTAATTGACAAATAGGTCGGTCTGCGCAATAAGTACGAGAACGATCAAGTCTTTAGCTTAGCTAACCTTAGTTATATTGCTTTTTCAAGCAAAATATTTTATGCGTTTCATATGCTAAAAAGTTATACTCCCTCCGTCCCACTTTAAATGTCTTCTACGGATTTCTGTGCATTTTCAAACCCCAAAAAATTATATTTCTATATATTTTTATTTTTATTTTCTTACACCAAATTAAAGTGCTCATTGAGAAGATTTTCCGCATATGGGACAAACAATTACACGTTCAGCGAATCCGAGGTTGCATGACCACCTCGCTAAGCGAGACGCTTAGGTTCTCACATACGGAGAGCTAGTACGAATAAGGCAATGACAATCTCTGTTCACTGCATCAATGCATACGAGTATAGTGCAGCAACGCTTGGACACAGAAATTCTGATAAGAGAAAAAGCTTCACAGTTCCTTAACTTTATGACTTTGTTCAAAGCATATTAAATCGAATCGATGGGTGGTGCAGCTACCCCCAAAATATCGCTTCCACACACAACTGAAGTGTGAAGAAGCTCTTCTTCACACTTCCTTCAATTGTGCTCGGAAGGGATATTTTGGTTCGTGTTGGTGATGGTAGGTTGAGGAATCCATAAGTGAATTTACTTGTTTTACACGATTTTGCATTGTTTTAAGTTAAACATTCATAATTTTTGGTATTAGGCAATATTCTCACTCTCGTGGCTAGGAAAATAGTACTATCTAACATGCAAAGAGGAGTGATTTTTGTACGAATTTACTTTTTTTCCTTCCGCATTTAATCGAGTGCAGAGATTTAGTGGCTCGTATCGTTGAACTGGGAGCAGAAAATGTGTTCTGCAAAACTTTACTCGGTTAAGAAGCTCGAAGTAGATTTTGTTCTTGACATGTACGAAAGAGAGACTAGGATATTAGCTGTATACAGTATACTATATCAGCATCACTATGGCAAAATGTACACACGTCACAGGGTTGATATAGCATAGGAAACATTCGCTAGCACTCATTTCATAGCTGTATAAATAAATAGCACATTCATCATTAACTTGATATACATACCTTTTGGACAAGATATTTCTTACAGTATTTTGGAATATGTTGTGAGCTGGGAGGGACAAATTTGCATAATCCATCTAACTTTCGTCATTCTAGAAGAAAATATTCACCCTAGTAATCTGACTCTTCAATATCCAAAAATTAAACAAAACACCAGTGCCCACTGATGTAAACCATAACAACTCCTTTAAACCAACTACTAGAAACACATTCAGCACATGAAATTCAAGCTTTAGATGTTCACAGCACATAAACCAAGCAAAAGAAAAAATCCAGAAGTAAACATAGTAGCCACCCTCGAGATCATTGCCGACATCATAAGGAATAGGAGTTAACATAACAGTTTCCAAGGTTGCACCTTCCGCCATAAAACCAGGTTTAGGTCCCTCGTAGCAAAACACATGACCTTAAAATTGATAAGAAAGGTGTTTCATAACGTGAAGAAAGTGGAGGAAAAGCCTATCCTGTAGAGCCGGGATACCAACTCGACGAGATGCATTGGGAAAAGGTACTGCATCCTTGCTTCAAGGGTGAGTTGGTTAAACTTCCTGCCCTGGAGAAAATTCCAACAGTAAATATAAGTTCATAAATAAATTAAGGGGTCTGAAACATAGACAAAAACTGCGAAGTTGGGAATTTGAGAGAGAGAGAGAGAGTACGTCTCTAGAATATCTGGCGATATGACCCGCACAATTTCGCAGGAACCTCACAAGGTCCTCGGGTGTTTCGTTGTATAACTTATTATTGAGACGCGACATAAAAGTGGATTGGGGAGGAACAAAGTGCGTCCAGGACCCAGCATTCCAAGGCAGATTAATGCCATTGATAGCAGCACAATATTGCCCCAACATGTAGGAAGGTACAAATGAATGCCAATCCTCGAAATTACTCAGAAAAGCCAAACATCTAGCCTCATCCCAAAGAGAGGGATGGTCATATATCAAATCAGCATTACAGATTCCTCTACAAAAAAAAAAAAAAAAATCAAACATAAGATGCTTAATACACAACCAAACCAAGAGTCTGCACTAGCTGCAAAACACGTCAAGGAGCTCACAGAAAACGTTAGCATTAGCAACGGTATCTTATCTTACTCCCCTTCTTGTCACGGAAGAACAAAGGAAATCATAAGAAGAAGCCATAAGGAGACTTAACCAGTCGCGCTATCAAGAGCATTGCAGAAACCATAACATAAATTGAAATGCACAGCGAGAAACATAAGTGCAACAACCCATATTTGTACCCATCAACTATATTGGCAGCACTAGGTAATACTATCAATAACCATTACTAGATTAAGATGCATCATGAACCATAAATCCAAAAGACCAACTCATACTAACCCACCTCCAACTCAGCAACTCAGCTCTCCCGGAATCATCATCCCTTCATGAAGAAATTGGATAATTTCAGCAAAAGATCGGAAATCTGCAGCAATGTTAGGATCATATCCTTGATTTGGGCATTAACATTGAAAAGTTGGGCGTTCCGTGAACAACAACGATGTTGTTAAAGTTAAAACCACTGAAAGCAATGTTTTTTTCCTCGTGAATGTACTGTATATTCAACGACGTCTTATGTGCTGTATATTTTCTAGTCAAGGGTTCTTTCTAGAAAATATACAGCACATAAGACGTTGTTGAATATACAGTACATTCACGCGAAAAAAAAACATTGCTTTGGGTGGTTTAACTTTAAGAACATCATTGTTGTTCACAAAACACCCAAACTTTTCAATGTTAATGCCCAAATCAAGGATGATCCTAACACTGCTGCAGATTTCCAATCTTTCGCTGAAATTATCCAATTTCGTTATGAAGGGATGATGATTCCGGGAGAGCTAAGAGCCTTAGAGGCTGAGTTGCTAAATTGGAGGTGGGTTAGTTATGAGTTGGTCCTTTGGATTTATGGTTCATGATGCATCTTAATCTAGTAATGCTTATTGATAGTAATGCCTAGGGCTGCCAATATAGTTCATGGGTGCAAATATGGGTTGTTGCACTTATGTTTCTGGCTATGCATTTCTGTTTATGTTATGATTTCTGTAATGCTCTTGCTAGCGCTACTGCTACTGGTTAAGTCTCCTTATGGCTTTTTATGATTTCCTTTGTTCTTCCGTGACAAAAAGGGGAGTAAGAGATAAGATACTGTTGCCAATGCTAACGTTTTCTGTGAGCTCCTTGACGTGTTTTGCAGCTAGTGTAGACTCTTGGTTTGGTTAGGGGCTGTGTATCTTTAAGCGTCTTATGTTTTGAATTTTTTTTTCGTAGTGGAATCTGTAATGCTTGAATATTTCCCGGAACCAAATGGCCAACATCGACATCAAATTCGCTCCCAGTCACAATACACCGGCTCAAGATGGAATTACAATCCATCTATACAAAAGAAAAAATCAATTGTTAGGACTCGCGGCTCTTTAAAGAAAGAACCCTTGACTACAAAATATACAGCACATAATGGGTTCCTTAGTGTACTTCACAGTGTATTTTTCCATACAAAATAATCCACAAGAATTTTGAGGTACAACCTACAATAAATCAATGGACAGTAGAAAGAGACATCATGAAAGTAATAAGTCAGGTTTTTTTTTTTTTTTGAACAAAGAACGAAGAAACTAGTCAAGTTTCCAACCTCGAAACCTAATTTAATGACAATTTGTCAAATCTCCAAAAGTTGCTCAAAGAAGGCCACATTAGACTCTCCCAACCTCGAAACATAATCTCTCTGGACATGTGCATATGAAATGGGATTTCAACAGCATAGTTACAGTGAGCACTAGGGGCAAACAAAACTAATTAACACTACTTCCTTTCCCCATCCAATCCTTCAAATTCCTGGGTATCTTACATTGTTTTGTATAAAGTACTTATCCTTATAATCAACATGCCAGTACAACTCAACAGATATCCCGAAATGCAAAGCAGAAGGGTAAACCACCAGTGTTATTATGAAAACCAATCTCTGAAATTTGGACACTTCCAAGATTGCTTATCATGCACCCACTAGTGCCCAAGAAGTTACAAAAGACAGGGACATTCATTTCCTGCTGCTTGTTCCTTTGTTAAACTACATGGGGTGCAATCTTAGCACATGTTTAAGATGGGCAAATTATACTTGTCTTCCAACTTTGTCCCACAGTATTTTCAAAATTTTGTATCTTCAGGGCTTTGGAAATTAAGGAACTGCTTTACAGGAATATATATTTGAAAGGGAAAAACGATGGGTGGCTGCATGATGAAAGATGCATCCAAACCAGCATGGAGTTATTTGGCCATCCAAGTAAGATGACATCCAAAACCATCGGGAACCCGTATCGGAAAATCCTAGAGACAAAATATAGGTCTCATTTTTTCATGGCAATAGCGTATACCATTCTTCTAGCAAATTATTGGGATCAACGTTGTCAATTTCTGTGATCCAGTGATCTTCCGGACTATGGGCATGGGTGAAAGTGCCTCACTCATGTCAACGGTGGTGATCGGGGTTGTGGGTATTTACGGAACCTTCGTATCACTAGTTGTACATGAACTGTTACGAGCTCCGCTCACACAAGAGGAGAGAGGTGCGAGTGCGGGAGGGAGAAGGAAGACGGGCATTTTTGTCCAATCAAGGACTTTAAACTCAAATATTTTTAAGTTAATGGATCATAAGGCGTATAAAAACCAAACGTATACTAAATGGCCCAATAAACACCTAATTTTGAACTTTGGACCAATTCTCTGTTGTTAAATTGAATAATGAACACCCACTCATCTATGCATTTTTTTCACACATTCCCTCAATTTTGAAAGCGCCTAAACTAGCCTCACCATCCATAAATGTTACCCAGCTGGAACACATAAATCACATGACTGCTTGTTGTTAGGGCAAATATCACTAGTTTGGTCCTGTTTGGATATTTTTCAAACGAATTTGTCCTTGAAAACTACTAATAGGTATATATAATTAGTGGTCATAACACTTCAATCCTCCCGAAGAGTGAGAGAGAAGAGAGAGATGGGAGAACACGAATAAGGTAATGGTTCTTCTTCAGTCCATATTTGGGTTGGTGGAGACAGTCCTGAGTTTTGCGGGATCATTCATTTGTTATAATCAACATGTTGGATGTATTTCCCACCAGTTAAATTGTACGAGAAAATTCAAACAATTAAAAATTACTAGACAATCCCGATCTAGACCGTACAATGGGGATTCGGACAGGAGAGGAGCCGGACCCGACAAATAAAGAGCGGGGCGGGGAATGGAGACTACGAATTCACTCCAACCCGCTCCATTGCCATCCCCACTCTCACTCTCTGCGCGCGCACAATTACAACGCCCCTCTCGTCGCGGTGTTCAAATCGAAGTTCCCCGGAGCTCTGCGAGGCTTCCAAAATTTCCGGTCAAGTAATTCGAGCAATTAAGGAACTATGGAGCAGAAGAAGAACACCGAGAAGATTCCGGCTTCAGGACCAGTACTCGAACTACCCGCATCGCGTCTCCGCATGTGTCTCGCGGCCTCTGTGTCTTCGTAATTCTCTTCTCTCTTAACTTTCACTTGCTTCGAATTTCGACGTTAAATATGATTTGTCCAGCCCTTGCGATCATTTCCAGATTTTGCTGTCGTTATATTTTCTTGTAATTCTTTTGGATAGTTGTGCGATCGTTAAGTGCTGAATTTGATGAACACTGCGAATCTGTTCTTTCTTCTGTGCTTGGATATGTGTGACAGTGTGAATCTTCGTTTGATGTGGGACGGTTTAGGGTTTATGTTGGGTGTTAGTAGAAATTAAGTGCTAGCCTTTGTATAAGTGGAATAAAATGGGAACTTTAAACGATCTTTTCCCTTTTCTTTGTTGTAGAAGCCTTTGCGTTGCATAACTTGAGCCAGACATAAGCTTACTTGGTTGGCGTTAAAGCACGTACACCATGGTCCATGCGGAGTATTATTATTTTTTATTCCTTATGTCCGGGCCAGTTTACACGGGCCAACTTGCACGAACTTCAATCAATCAATCCTGCTTCCACTGGCAGGGGCCCGATAAACCAGAGACAAAGTCCATATGGGCCGGCCCTCACAAGAGTTGATAGTGCTTAGGTGATATCAAACTGAGAATGTATGATGGAACAGACTTCCACTTCAGAATTATATGTGATTCCTTCAATCAGCTATTATGCCCAAAGTTACAAAAGTTTATTTTTCTCAAAACATTTTTACTATCATTGATTTATTCTTAGTTACTGAAAAATAAGTTCTCTGGAAAATTATAAGAGAATCTCACCCGGTCTATTGTGGGGTATGTTTAGTTATCAGGATGATTACTTCAACTTCAGAATTATATTGGTGTAAAGAACTTCTCACTGTTCGGATTATGTTTTCCTTAGTTTAGTCAAATCATGTTTTGTTCTGTTAGAAAATGTCCAAGTCTTTGATAGTGAAGCCCATATGGCTGCATTTACAAGTCTCCCAAACTGATCACTAAAGCCCATAAGGCTACAACTACAAGTCTCCCAAATTCTATATTCAGCCCCACACGCTTTCTATTTCCAATTGATATGCGACATTCCAACCATAATAGCCCACATATTCCAGAGTGATGCTGATCTTTAGTAGTCAAGAGGTGGGATTGCTCTTTCTTCCACTCTTTTACAGCTTTTTGAGGTTGTTTCTCTCTCTGTCTATTACTGCGAGTGAGAAAAAGGGAGAGAAGCTTGGTGGAAGCTATGGCAGTGGGAATGTCAATGGCAAGCGAGGGTGGGGGATACAATGGCAGGATGACCTCTTTTGTTGTGTTATCTTGCATGATGGCTGCAACAGGAGGAATTCTATTTGGCTACGATATTGGAATTTCAGGTTTCTCTTGCTAGTCTTTCAGCTTTCTTCTCCACGTGAAGATCACAAATTATGTACTATTAGTTTCATTATACAGAAAACATTCCTTCAGTTAACAAAAAAATGTTATTCCTTTTGGGATTATGTGAGAACTAGTTGGATGGTGTCATGTATTTGCTCCTACTTACCTTATTGATTACACTAAGTGGTGAGAATTCCGGACACACCCGTATACACGACACAAACCCAACACAAAGTTAGTGGTTTGTCTCGGACTCAAACACAACATGACACAACATGATGTGGCAATGCCAACCAATAGCCCGTACTTGTGTTTTCTTTTAGATTAATTTTGATTTTTTTGAATTCCCCAATCAGCAGAAGATTTAATTTTCCAAAATCATGTTTGGTCAATTGTTATAGGAAAACATGTAATTTTAGAAAGACGAGACAAGCACATTACAACCAATCACAGAATTTGGTTGTTGTTCGGATTGGAGTTTTGGATAGGCATCTTTTGTGGAATTCGAATTGGGACTTTGAGTTAGTAGAAATGATCAAGAAGTACTCTCTATGATTTCAATCTGATTAGAATTATTCTTCCATTATTTGGGCCTAGGCTTTTAGTTTACAATTTAGATTCAGACTTGTTCTATAATTGTTGGTGCCTTTTTATTGCTTTAGCAAAAAACCATACAAAAACATCTAATTTGAGACTTATGTCTGGTTGTGGGTTAAGGCATTTTTCAATGTCATGATTTGGTTATTGTTGACTAATTTTTGTGGTTTTATTGTTCATATGATTATGATGTTATTGCAAATGTCCTCATTGTTGTTATTGGATTAAATAAGTTGTTCATGCGCAACATTGCTAGGATAATTTTATATACATACTTAACTTAAGGTCTTAGTAGTGTCTACTAAACGCAACACGATTTTGAGGAAGTCGGGTTAGTGTCGAGTTATATGACACATAAATGTTAACATGTGTTTTGACACAAACCCGAAAAGACGCAAAACTTGAAATGACACGACTCGAATATGACACTATGCCAACCACTAATAACACTGCATTAAGCTTTTGTAGTTTTTCCGGTTATAGTTGATGTGTTGAAGAATTGCTAGATTTATAATGCTTGTATGAAAATGATGAAACAAATTTGTTAACTTCTGAGACTAAATGTAAAGGTGGAGTCACCTCCATGGAGCCATTTCTGAAGAGATTCTTTCCAGAGGTGTACACGAAGATGAAAGAAGACACTGGGATAAGCAACTACTGCAAATATGACAGCCAATTGTTGACCTTATTCACATCCTCCTTGTATGTGGCTGGCCTTATTGCTTCCTTTTTCGCCTCATCAGTCACCAAAGCCTTTGGGCGCAAGCCATCGATTCTTGTTGGAGGGGTTGCTTTCCTAGCTGGTTCAGCTCTTGGCGGTGCAGCTTTCAATCTGTATACACTAATACTTGGCCGCATCTTGCTTGGTGTTGGGATTGGCTTTGCAAACCAGGTAATTAGCTAATCTCCCTTCCAGTTGACATTCATCAATTGGTGGGAAGTGAAAAAGAAAGTGCCAATATGCAGAAGGGTCTCTTACTTTTACCAATTTGCCTCTATTGCTCTTGTATTCCTAGTCCGTCGAGTTATCAAGAAGCGTTGCGTAATGATAGTATTGTCAGTATATCCTACCCAAGGATGCAGAAATATATCACAAACCTACTCAAATAGAAAGGCAGGATAACAATGAGAGTCATGAAACGACTAGTTGTTTTTTCCCTTTTCACCTCAAGTATACATTTGGTTTTACATTTCATACTCCTATGCTTGTCGTGCAGTCAGTCCCGCTATATCTCTCAGAGATGGCTCCATTCAGACATAGAGGAGCAATCAACAATGGATTCCACCTCAGCCTTGGCATTGGTGTTCTCTCGGCTAACCTTATCAATTATAGCACTGAAAAAATCAAGGGCGGATGGGGGTGGAGAGTTTCCCTTGGCATGGGGGCAGTCCCCGCTGCACTCCTAACCCTAGGAGCCCTTTTCCTTTCAGAGACACCCATCAGCCTAATTCAGCGGAGCAACAATCATCAAAAAGCCAAGCTAATGCTACAACGAGTTAGAGGCACTGAAGACGTACAAGCAGAACTCGATGATCTGATAAAAGCAAGCGAAATGTCCAAAACCATCGAAAACCCATTTTGGAAAATCCTAGAGACAAAATATAGGCCTCAATTTGTCATGGCAACTGCTATACCATTATTCCAGCAAGTAACTGGGATCAATGTTGTCGGCTTCTATGCTCCTGTCATCTTTCGGACTATAGGCCTAGATGAAAGTGCCTCACTCATGTCAACAGTTGTGACTGGGGTTGTAGGCATTTGCGGAACCTTACTATCAATGTTGATAGTGGATAAATTTGGTCGAAGAGTTCTGCTTATGGTTGGTGGAATACAAATGCTCATTTCCCAGATTATAGTTGGAAGTATAATGGCAACTCAGCTTGGGGGCCATGGCGGTTTGAGCAAAGTGAATGGTTTTGCGGTGCTAATTTTTATATGCACTTATGTTTCAGGGTTCTCCTTGTCGTGGGGTCCATTGGGGTTTTTAATCCCGAGTGAAATTTTCCCGCTGGAGATACGATCATCCGGGCAAAGTATCACTGTGGCAGTGAGCTTTCTCTTCACTTTCATCATTGCTCAAACTTTTCTGGCCATGCTTTGCCACTTCAAGTCTGGGAGTTTCTTCTTTTTTGGGGGATGGGTTGCGGTGATGACCGTGTTTGTTTACCTGTTTTTGCCTGAGACTAAGAATGTGCCGATTGAGCAGATGGATAGAGTCTGGAGGGAACACTGGTTTTGGAAACGAATTGTGGGGCAGGAGTATCAAGTTAGCAAAGTGGACGAAAAAGAATGAGATGGGAATGGTAGATAGAGAAGAGGATCCTCTCCAGTCCTTTTGTGGATTGAACGGTCTTGTTGACCTATGTGGGTCCTTCCCGACCTACTTTAATGATCCAAACTTCCACTTTGTAGAGCTCGCCGAGAGTATTAATCATACCATTTTGACGAGCTCTAAGGATTGAAGGGTTCTAATCATCAAAGTAGGCCCAGAAAAGTCACACAATAGTCCTAAATGTCCTGTCCACTCCCGAAAGGATCCTCTTCTAGCAGATAAAATCCTCACTCTATTGTTCGGATTCAATTGCTGTTCCATTCCATGGCCTGTACAGTTGAAGAAATAATGTATCATATTCTGAAATCTGAACCAGTAGTTATTAGATCTATATCAACTCTTTGTTGTGTTGACTTAAAAGTCAATTTTAGAAATCTGAGTTATAGTTTGCACAGTATATGAGTACACAGTTTATGACTACATACATAGACACCGATCAGAGATGGCTCCGTAGTCGTCCGATGCACGTAGAACCCACAACATCTTATTGCTATGTAGCCAGCTACGGTCGGGGTCTATGTGCGTGTCATTTCCGATACGAGTATCAGAATCGGACATAGTCTACGATGAGTGTGGACTGTGGAGTGACCATGATTGAATATTGATCATTTTAGTTGTTTGAATTATCAGGCTTGTGGAGTGGCTTTTTTTCCTTCTCTTTCTCTATCCCTCTACTCCCACTGGGCCCATATATTTCTAAAAAACCAAGTTTTGGAACAAGACTAACAAGCGTTTCTTACGTTCACGCCACTTCTAGGAAAAGTATACATATTTTCACACGAAAAGTCTAATCGTACCAACGAGATTTCCACCGAAATCGTATCGACAGCCGCGCCGGGCTGTTTCCGGCCACAGGACGGCTAATCCTAGCCATCCAAAAATTCTAAAAAAAAAACCGAAGGGGCCCTCGCGAGAATCAACGATATCCGATGTGTGTAGGGTGCTTGATCAAGCACCATTTTTCGTGTATATATGTATAAAACCGAGGGGGCCCATGCGGGAATCTACGGCATCCGATGTGTGTAGGATACTTGATCAAGCACCCATTTTTTTCGTATATATATGTATCCCTCGTTTTTTTTTTTAGAATTTTTGGACGGCTCGAATCGGCCGTCTGGTAGCTGTAGACGGTTCGGCGCGGCCGTCGGTACGATTTCGGTGGAAATCTCGTCGGTACCATTAGCAGCACTCTATTTTCACAAGTGCTTTAAATTCTCATTAATATGGAGGAGATTATTCAGTGCCCTTGGGGCACCACGTGACGGTGCCCTAAATATTTTTCTATCACACATTGTTGTGGGGTTCTCATATTTAGTCTCGGGCCTCATAAAAATGTGTGATTGAAGAGACGTTTGGGTTGGAGAGAGGTCTAGGCCACCTGGGGCATTGAAATGTGAGAACAGCCTTTCCCAGCGAACGGGGGATGATGCTGTGCATGGGGGATGATGCTGGGCATGACGCCGTGCTGTCTCTGAGCTGTCAGATCGTGCATCCGACCGCTCGGATCTTATCTCGACAATGAATAATTCTTGATCGTTGATTGCCGAAATGAGATTCAAGCAATCGGATACACGATCCAACGGCTCATAAGTGCTGTGCACCTCAATGCACAGCACCAACCTAGAACCAACCCGAAGTCCCTTTCCCTGTATTACGTCCAAGTTCGAGATAAACTGGTAAGCCCGGGAATTTATGAGCGTATCTATCAGAACGGTTGTGAAGTGAAAATAAACTTTATCCCGAAATTATCGCTTTTCTCTGGTACATGAACAATACGAAGGAACATTTCGACTGGGATTCTCCTTTGTGCGAGAGCTTGGTTGAAGAAAAGGCCATGGCTGAGAAAAAAGATGCAGGGAGCAGAAGTGGGAAATACCACGGAAGAATGACGTCGTTTGTGGTGGTGTCTTGTATGGTGGCTGCCGTGGGTGGAGCTCTCTTCGGCTACGACATCGGAGTTTCAGGTCATTCTTACTACCGCTCTGCGTTTTGTTTGTTTATTATTAATTTATTATACTCCTCTTTATGGCCAATGACCCATCACACCACCATGTGGCAGGGACATATAACTAGTATCCTGTAGGATTTTTTTTGTAATGATGCTGGAACCACACACAATCATACAAATACTTACACACACTCACAAATGGGGTGGGAGCCCACTCTATTAGTGAGTGTGTGGGCCCCACCCCATCCGTGAGTGCGAGTGTGTAAGTGTTTGTGTAATTTTCATTTGTCTGTGGTTATATAATTATTGTTTTTTAGAGCTTTGGTTATATAATTATTGTTTTTTAGAGAGACAATACATACGGATAGGGTACCGACCATATATGTGGGGCCTACTTTTGGATCTTGCCCAAATGATCAAAACCTTTGATTAATTTTAAATAATTTTTTGAGGTTGCAAGTAAAATTTAAGTTCAATCTAATAAATGTAATTGATACAATCGTTCAATTTTTCTTTCAAAATTAAGGATCTTGGATTCTGAAGGAAACATTGGACGATTGGATGAAACAGTTTTATTTATTGGATTGAGCATAAACTTTTTTGGTCGGTACCCTTTGCATTAACGGTATTGTTTGCAGATAAAGTTATGATGGGTTATCATTTGTTTGGTTTTTTTTTTTTGATAGGCAAAAACAAAATTTATTCAAAAATCTTGACAAAGGGTACTTCAAGATAGGGAAGGAGAATCCAACCAAGGGTTATCATTTGTTGGGTCAGGGATAGGTTGATGTAGGTTGATGTGGGTTAGTGTGGGCTCCACGGCCCACGAACGGTTCGGTGGTTTGATTTGAACCGGGTATTGGTAGGACTCATGGTTCGGTGGTTTGATTGGAACCGGTTATAGGTAGGACTCATGGTGTGGGAGATCTATGTAGAGATTTAAGTTGATTGGTCATCGGTAGCCACTTGATTGAAGCACATTTGACTTCCACCTTTCTATCAAGCTTTATCAAACTTGAACTAGTCTTCTATGTAAGAAAACATGATCCGGTTGTGTGGCTACCTGTGTCTAATCGGGCCGAATTTTTACGTGAATGACTAGCACAAATTTGTCAGCTGCGAGCAAACCGCAGCACCTGGGTGGAGCCCACACTTACCCAAGTCACAACATCTACCCCTGACCCATCATTTTGCTTGATTCCTTCGCAGTAGTAGGCACCAATTAGTTGGGACCCTAAAGTGTTTTCCAAATGTAGTTTATTGTAGTTACTGTTTGGTCCAGACCTGGGATTTTTCGAGTTTAGGTTCTAGACTTGTATGTGTTTGGTTTCTGAAAATCATGACAGGGAAGCTCAATTTCTGTTGTATAACATTATACCTAAACTTCTTGGGCAGGTTTGGAGCTATGTCTAACCTATACTTCTTGGGCAGGTTTGGAGCTATGTTACATGGGCTCGGGTTCAAGTGTCGGGTGTGGGTAGGTGTCTAAGTGTCAGTGCCCTATCAAGTATCTGACACACAGGTGTTTTAGTCATCGAGAAGGTTCCGTGTAACATTGGCTTGGAGGGAAGAATGTTACATCATTTCTTTCATCAGGTCATATTAAGAAGAAACTTTCTTCAAACTGTATTCTGACATTACTAATACAGTAATACTTCTTTTTCCTGAGCTTATTGAGGATAAAACTGAACAAATAACAACAAACATTAGAGTCCATACTTACAGGCTTTTCTAGCAGTTTTATTGACATATGCATGTGACTAGAAAGGTGGAGTGTCGTCCATGGATACATTTCTGAAGAAATTCTACCTGGATGTGTACACGAAGATGGAAGAAGACACCACAGTGAGCAACTACTGCAAATTTGATAGCCAATTATTGACCTTGTTCACATCCTCCCTCTACATATCTGGCCTCTTTGCCTCCTTCGCTGCCTCGTCACTTACCAGAACCTTTGGGCGCCGGCCATCAATCCTTGTCGGAGGAGCCACACATCTTGTGGGTGCCCTCGTTGCTGGTGCAGCTTCTAATATATACGTGCTAATGGTAGGCCGCGTCTTGCTTGGAGTTGGCCTTGGGTTTTCAAATCAGGTACGCAGATGAGCTTCTGACTTTCCTGCTAACCATGAACTTGTCAAGACCATCCCATATCGCCCATTGGGTGCGTTCAAAAAACTTTAAGACCTTAGGATTACGTTTTGAAGCACATGCTAGCATGTTACCTTTGACTCTAAAAAGGTGAATTTAGCAATCAAAAACACGTTTTACTCGGTTTTGGTCATGATACTCCTATTGTGTTTTTTTTTGTTTTTTTTGTTGTTGTGGTGAACACTCTTATTGTATATTTACGTATACAAATAAGTGTATCCTAAATCGCTAATATCATTATTCACAGACGTCTATCTATATTAGACCGTTATATGAAACCGTGACATGAGACATGTGACGTACCACACTTCCCTTCTTATTCCTTGCACTGGAACGAGGTATGTTTCAGGTACAATATGCTAGGACAATATTTTGGAGGAGTTACTTACCTAAAAAAAGATATTTTGGAGGAGTTTCCAAGCAGTTGAATTCCTAGAAAATAGTAGTTTTCTGAAAAGCTGTGCTACGGTCTCAGAATTAGGATTAAGAAACTATATCGAATTCAAAAAAAAAAATGGCCAGGATTCATTTGGTTTTGATCTGTAGCACATTGCACCAGACTCTCGCCGCATAGACGATGTAAGCAGTCTCACCCCACCTGATCACTAGTAGGCCAAAGGAAGAAAACGGCATTTTTTGCATCATCTGTATCTGATTAACATGTACTTGTACTCCTGTTGTTCATCAGGCAGTCCCACTATATCTCTCAGAAATGGCCCCAACCAGATACAGAGGAGCATTCAGCAATGGCTTCCAGTTCTGTGTCAACATAGGGGCTCTATCAGCAAACCTTATCACCTACGGCACCGAAAAGATGGAAAGTGATTGGGGATGGCGAATCTGCCTGGCCTCAGCGGCGGTGCCAGCTGCAATTCTAACTCTAGGAGCACTCTTCCTTGAAGAAACACCCAACAGCATAATGCAGCGAACCGACAACCACCAGAAGGCCAGATCAATCTTGGAAAAAATCAGAGGCACAAAAGACGTCCAAGCCGAACTCGACGACCTCATAAACGCGAGCACCATATCGAAAACTGTCGCACACCCATTCCTCCAAATAACCAAAAGAAAATACAGGCCTCAACTTGTCATGGCAATAGCCATTCCGTTTTTCCAACAGGTGACCGGAATCAACGCCATTGCCTTCTACGCTCCTATAATTTTCAGAACAACGGGTCTAGGCGAAAGCGCTTCGCTCTTGTCTGCCGTTGTGGTACGAGCTGTAAATATGACATGCACCTTCATCTCGATGTTGATAGTGGATAAATTTGGGCGAAGAGTTCTGTTCACAGTTGGGGGGATTCAAATGGTGGTTTCACATATAGCTGTTGGAAGCATATTGGCGACTCAGCTAGGGGATCACGGCGGGGTGAGCAAAGGGTATGGTTTGCCTCTGTTGCTTTTGATCTGTGTGTATGTTTCTGGGTACGGGTGGTCGTGGGGTCCCTTGGGTTGGCTAGTTCCGAGCGAGATTTTTCCGCTGGAGATACGATCAGCTGGTCAGACTATTCGGGTGGCAGTCAACTTTCTCTGTACTATCATTATTGCTCAGACTTTTCTGGCCATGCTTTGCCATATGAAGTCTGGGATCTTCTTCTTTTTCGGGGGATGGGTCGTGTTCATGACTCTGTTCGTTTACTTGTTTTTGCCGGAGACTAAAAACGTGCCGATTGAACAGGTGGATAGAGTATGGAGGGAGCACTGGTTTTGGAAGAGAATTGTGGGGCAAGAGAATGTTTTGAGGGAGACAGGAGCATGAAAAAAAAAATAATGGTTCTGTTCTGGGAAATTGTTGGTAGGAAAGTTTTCGCAGTTTGAATGGATGAGAACTGAGGACGTTGGAGCAATAATTGGAATGAAGCTGTACTCATTAGACATTACTGCGTTAGCAAATTTTTGACAGGGGTAAGAAATTATGGCTTTGTTGGTTTTGATACTTTACTTTGTTTTAATTTTGTTTTTCAATCATTACTCTATATCTTTCTCCAATCATTATCCTATTTATTCAATTATTAATTTTATTTCTTTCTCTATTTTTCTCCATTCATTACCACTTTCTCTAATCATTACTTTATTTGCCTCTCCACTCACTATCAAAACTAAAATACCCAAAGTTACCAAACGAATAAGGCGAATATCTATTGCATGAACTTATTACCTTGGAAAGGGTTGCCTATGAGCTGATTCATATGTTCCATTATTTGTTTGATTGTTTTGTTTATATATGTGTGTGTGCGCGCGCCGTCAGAAGCCAAGTGAACTTAAAATAGAAATTTTTCATCAGTGAAATGTAAGACAAGTAACAGTAGTGCCACAGGTACAGCAAACGCAGTGCAGCCGCCGCATACAAATCCATTTTGGGTCACACAAAAATGATCGAAACCGTTAATTTTGTTTAAAATATATTGTTTAGAGTTGTTGTAAAATATCATCTCAATCCGATACCGATAAAGACGCTTATGAATTATCCAACTTGGCTTCAGAAGTTTAGGCCAAATTCTGCAATCCAATTTTTTTTTATTCATCTCGTTATAACGAATCAATAATCCTAAAAAAACCCTAAAAAATGCAAATTTTTTTAATAAGGACAAAAAAAAAACCATTTGGCTATAATGCCAAACTAAACCTTACTAAACGAGTCAAAAACTTGAGTTCGAGTTCGGTTCGAATCTTAATGAGTTGAGCTTAGTCATTTACTAAACGAGTCTCTTTAATCGAGCCGTACATCCCTTAACAAAACTGAGCTTTTGTCTAACGGGCCCAGTTCTTGTTTACTAAACGAGTCAAAAACTTGAGCTCGAGCCGAGCTAAGCTCGCAAGCTGATCGGTTCGTTTAGCATAAGCTTAAAGGATTAGAAGGGACGAATTAATTTAATTAAAACAGCGTAACACCCGCAGAGCCCTTATATCCGTTGGAACGCTACGGAAGTGGGATCCACGCGACCTTTCTTCACGTGTGTTCCTATCGAAGTATCCACGTGGCTAGATCCCGTTGGTCGCACAGAAAGCTAATTTGACTGGCTTGCCGCAAGAATCGGCGTACCGTATCTTTATTCCATCTCCAACTATGTGATGCGATCATGCGACCCTCGATTCTCTCACATCGCCCATTCAAATAAAATTCTCTCTCTCTCTCTCTCTCTCTCTCTCTCTCTCAAGGCTGACTCCACCCTTTTACTTCTCTCTCCACCACTCTCCTACGGCTTCGATCGTTTGCGACTTCTGAAGGTAAGACTAACGCAGCCACGCAGTCTTTACTGGAAATTAGGGTTTAGTTGCTGCCGATCTTTTCATCTACTATCGAATTCGTTTTGTTATCATGTTGTGCATGATTTGACTCCTCGTGTGATGGGAAAGGTTCCGTTTAGCGAAGGCAAGTTGGTCTAGTTGGCGTGGTTTGTGTTTTCTGTTAATTTATTTAGTTCTTTTCCTCGGAACTGAGTATCGATATAGGATGCCCGCAGCCTTTCTCGTTATAAGAGAATTCCTTGATGTTGATTAGGGTGAGGAACATGTGATGTACTGATACATGTGCTTTTAAGTGATTCTTGATTTACCCTTTTTTTTTAGTTGATTGGAGATGTAAATAAAAAAGTCTAAAAATTATATATTGATATACCTAGAGAGAGAATAAAGATTTGTAATCTTTTGCCCTCAGTTGTATTTTGGAAGGATAATAGTCTTAAGTCTTACTCAGCTTAAGAAAATAGTAGATTTTTTACTTTGAAGATAGAAGAGTTCTTTGTGTTTAATGTTCCAAACCGAAAATCAACACTGGCTCCACTCCCTGTCCCTCGGCAGAAAATATTTGGGGAAATGGAAAAAAGAAAAAGGAGGAACTGGAAAGGGAAAGGAAAAAAAAAAAAAAAGAAGACGTAGCAGACAACTAGACATATGAGAAATTGGGTCATGGATTTTCAGGTATTACTTGAAAAGATGGATTGAAGTAGTAAAACTAATGTTTTCCGATCTTTCTGGTAGGTCCGACCCAGAGTGTCTTGGGAATCCTCTGAAGCACAAATCTCATTGGTTGCTTTTGGAGTTAATCTTGGTCTTGGGTGTTGGTTCAATGCCGTCAGCTATCTCACCTGAGTGGCAAGAGAAGGCTAGTGGATTCTTTTCATCTTCAGGTAATCTATGGGTAATATTCAAATTTCCTTTTCTTTTTTACCCTTGTTTTCATTTTCGGTACTGTATTTGTTAAGTTTTTCAATTCAGGTGTGAAGCTTAAAGAAGCTGGTCAATCTGCGGGGACATTTGTTGGTGAGGTTGCAAAGGATGCGAAAGGGAATGTTGCCGATGTGGCAGGAAAAGTTGGGTCAATTGTCAAAAGTCGATGGGCTATTCTTCAGCAGCCATCTACGAAGCATGCCATGCAGGAGCGTCTTATTTCTGCAGCTGCTACCACTGGCATGATATTCAGGAAGAGTTATTCAGGAACCAAAGATAAGGTTGTAGTTGGAAAGTCAAAAGTTGAAGAGGTAATTCGGGATATGTTAGTTATCTTTTGGTACTTGTTAAACAAAGAGGCGATCAACTGAAGCAGAATTAAACGGATGCTGCTATAACCCCAAATTCAGTGACAATGAGAATATGTATAAATTAATCTCTTTCATATTAAAGTAGTATTTTGACACGGATTTCTAAACTAAAATGCACAACTTTACTTTATGTTTGTTTATAATTCTAATAAAAACCTAGGCTTGTTGTTTGAGATGATGTCTGACATATTTGAGTTTGAATTTTGGTTCAGGTAGCAAAGAAAACTGCACAGAAAAGTAAGGTTCTTTTAACAGATATTGAGCGATGGCAGAAGGTATGTGATTCCTATTTCTTTTCCCCTTTTTGAATGTGGTTGCAGGTTTAAGAATTCTTA
Organism: Rhododendron ovatum; assembly: GCA_019656835.1. Taxonomy (NCBI): domain Eukaryota; kingdom Viridiplantae; phylum Streptophyta; class Magnoliopsida; order Ericales; family Ericaceae; genus Rhododendron; species Rhododendron ovatum. Next base: position 30,303,111 of record CM033791.1, on the reverse strand, counting down.
TATTTTGCCTTTCTGATTCTGCAGGGTGTTGCAAGCACCGATGGTAAATTTCTTACAACTTGTTCAAATGATAGTTATAACTTATACTGTATCAATTATTGTTGAGGCTTCTATATGCACCTCTATGTTCCAGTTCTATTCTAATCTTATCTTGGCATGGAGAATAAAAAAAATACTCAAGAAATGGATGTTCAAAGTGCTTGACAGTTAATTGCATTTGCTCCCCATTATTACCATCCTTCAAAAGTTTTGGTCACTCGGTTTTTATTTCGTTCAGAAGAAGACTCACATAGATTTTTTATTATTGGAGTATAGACTGAAGAAGTAGAAAAGAACGCCAAAATATTGCCACCACTCTTACATAATGAAAATCTAGTTGTTCCTTATCATCTGATTTCTATATTTCTTTGTACCCTATATGTTTACTAATCAGTTGGCATTTTAGCATAGTTAGATAATTGTCTCAAGTTCTCAACTTTTCTAAGATTGGCATGGAAAGAGGGAACCTTGGATTTGGATATGTAGTGAGTAGAGCAGGAAATGACTTCTTTGGCAAGAGATGTTTTGGCAAACAATTGAGGATAGTCAGAATTTACATGTTATTCTACTTTACTGCCTGTGCTTTGCAGGTGCCAGCAACTAACCTTTGTTTTTGGTAGGTTGATATTTTGTATAAGCAAAAAGACTAAAAACACCAAAAGTTCAATACAGAATGAAAAGGATCTTTAAGGGGCAAAGTAACAAGACCTAATCACCAAAGAGGTTATAAGTCCGGATGTTACTTTGAAGGGTTCCGCCAACCCCCCTCCCCCCCGTTCTTGTAGACTTTGGTAGCAAATTAGTTGTTCAGTGATGGAAGTCATGCTGACATTCTGGCATCTTCCCTGCTAACCTGAAAGATTGTAACTTTTCTGCTAATTTTCTTTTATGCCCATACTCAAGGAAGCCTATGATGCCTCATTTCTCGAAACATTCATTTTTTTTTTGCATGCATGCATGCATGCTTTTCCCTTGTCCTCTCCTTGAATAACAACCATTGAACTATAAGTTTCAAGAACCTCAAAGATGTTGGGGCAACTCAAAATGCTGATACTTCTTCCGTAGCGTCTAGTCTTGCCAAGTATTTTATGGACTACACACTGTGATGTGTATTTGTGTCAGTCCAACTTAATTAGTAGTTGTAACATTTTGCTTTTGCCCTCAGTATTTGGAGTTCCAATTGAGGTTACTGTGCAGCGACAACAGTCCAGCAGACCTATTCCCCATATTTTGGTCACATGTGCAGATTATCTCATATTATCAGGTACTTGGTTTAGACTGTATGCAAATATAGTTTACTCCATCTTACTGTATGTTTAGTTGCTTGTAGTCCCTTTCATGTTTTTTGCTCATCTAGGGCTAAACTCGCCTGAGTTGTTTAAGTCTGATGGAGACAAGAAGGTTATCCAGCAGTTGGTTTCATCATACAACCAAGGTAAACATTCTAATGTCATTTTTTTTGGGGGGTTAAATTAACAATTTTATAGAACATTCTAATGTCATATTTTGTTTCACATAGTTTTGTTTGATCTTGTTTATCAACTGGTGTTCTTTATATTTTGCAGATTCAAATGCATCACTGCCGGAGGGGATAAACGCAGTTGATGTTGCAGCTCTTGCCAAGTGTTACCTTGCAAGTCTTCCTGAACCATTGGCCACATTTGAGCTATCTAAGGAAATCAGAGGTGCCCGCTCAAGTATACGTGTGATGAGAAATATATTGAAGAAGCTTCCTACTGTTAACTACATGACTCTTGAATTAATAACTGCACTACTGCTCCGTGTTAGCCAGAAGTCACTTCTTAACAAGGCAGGCTGCATCTCTATCCCTCTGTGTTTGTGTTTGTGTGTATGTGTGTCTGAATGTGCGTGAATGGTCGTGTGCTTTGCGGGTTGTTCTGTCCATAGCGTATTGGTTGTTTTAATTTGTATTTTATTTTATTACTTGTGGTGGGGTGGGGGCTGTGACCCGATAAGGCACCTTGTGAGGATCTGTGACTTGGATCATGCGGAACGTACTTCGAGAAAAGGATTACCCAGAGAGATAAGTTGACGTGGTAAGAAATGACATGATTGATTGAGACTTGAATTGAGGACAAGATCCACATAATTGGGTTAAAAGGCTTGTTGAGTTGAGGTGACTGAGCTGATTGTTTTTTCCTTTCTTTTGTGGGAATCACGCAATGTGTAGGGGTTTGGGTGATTTGACGTGGGTTGGATTCATTTACTTCTTGAACGTGGAAGTGGGCCTTTTATGTGTGAGAAATATCATTCATCATGTTACACTGTGACCTTGAAGTGATATCAATTTTCCCATTATCTGAGTATTGAACCGCCACATTTAAATTATCATGAGGATGTGTTGATCGGAGAAGTATAGGCCTAAACACCTCCACATTTGTCTGGCACAATGGCACTACCCAACGGATTAATTTGACAACCTCAATCCATGATCAAGCTTTCCTAGATTGGCTAGTCCATAGGTTTATTGCCTCTCTGGTTGGGTTTTGATTGTTATCATTTGGGGGAGGATGTTCCATGGTTAATTTCCTCTTTTAGGGCTATTCTATAGTAAAACCATCTGGGTTTTCAGCTTATCCCTTCACTAGTGGATTCTACTTCAGCTTAGTACTCTGGAGTGTAAGCTTTTCTTTTCTTTTTCTTTTTGGGGTTTAAGAACAAGCTATGGTCATTTGATCAGTCCATGTTATTTGAGAGTAGCTGCTCAACATTCGCATACAACATATCATTCTTAATAAGTTAAAACCCAATTAATGGGCTAAGTGTTTGTATCTGTTGCAGATGGACACCCGAAGCCTTGCCATGGAAATGGCCCCTATCATTATGTGGCAGAAGGGACAGAGACCAGAACATTTTAGACAGTTTTGGAATCAGCCATCTGAAATACTTTCCAAGAAGAAAATGGACCCTTCGCCCAACTTTAATGCTTGCGATATGCTTGATGGTTAGTAATCTGATTTCTGATCTATTTCACGTAACTGCAGAGTAAACAAATTCCGGCCATTTTCATGTATATCCTTCTGTGATAAAACTTGTCAGACTGTTGAAGTTTCATCTGCTCTGTGTTAACCATTTTTGTGGGCGGAACTTGTTTTCCTTCACATTCTTTGATTTTGTCTACTGTTCTGTGGAAATGCTGAGGAACATCTTGAACCAAGCATATTTTCATTCACTGTTTGTTGGGAATATACTGATTCTCAAATCTCTCTTCTTTTGCCTACAGAAGATAGCGAAAGTGTAGACGCGTCCTCACCCATTCCTTTGGATGATGGTTTGCCCATTGACTTCACCGCCATCGAGGCTGTTCAGTGCTTAATCGAACATCATAATGCGATTTTCACCGATGCCAACGAGACTGTCTGGAGATGACTTCAAATTTCCTACTTTCCTATACGGCATGGGGATTCATTAGAATTGGACTGTGTAACCAATAATTTCACAGAATGGATTTCCAAATTTTCTCGTGCTGGTTTGCTAGTTGTTACCTAGTGTCATCATATGTACAGTTCAACAATTTTGTGGGATCTCATAGGTGTAGATTTTGGAGTCACATCAGCATTGTATTTTGTGTAAGAATAATTGATCTTTTTCTTCCACCTTTGCTGCGTGCGAATATTGATTAGATATTGGAATTTTGATTGTTTGGGATGGCCCAGAGAAGTTTCTGCACTAGAACTCTGAATTGTACTGTACTCTCCCTCTCTCTGAGCAAGAATTTGACCATTGATCGCACTCCTGCTGCTGATCAGAACTGTCTGTAGCGTTGTTTGGTTAGTTTGGTTTGGATGCGGTTTAGGCGGTTTCAGTGGATTTGATCATGCAGTTTATTTTTTATATACACCAACAAATTAAAAATAAAGCCCCAAAACTTCAAACCCAATCAAGTCCGGCACAAATATCAAACAAGTCTAAACCAACATTACGTAGAATTAAGTTACATTCATCCACCATAAAGTCTAAAGATAAATTATTAGATGTCAATAACACTTGAACTTGAAGCTGGACTAGAAAATAAATTTGATTCAGATTCTAATGTTACAAAAAAATAGAGAAGATTATTAACATTTTCAACATAAAACATAAAAACATCCTAGAATACATGTTTATTAGGAGTATGTAGGAGTATTTTTATTACCTGTGAAATGCCGTTCAAATTACTTAACATCATCTATAACTTTAAGAAGAGAAATAGGAATATTACGGATTGGGCGAAACCGAACCGGATTTATCAGAATTAGTATTTTTAAATCTGTATCTGTTGATAGCATGCCTCAATTTGATGCGGATTGGACAGATTGGATGGTTCGGTTTGTCCTCTGGACAGCCCTATGACTACAAGTGGGGAGAGGAAAAGCATATTTTGAAGAGTAATAGCTAAGGTAAAGTGAAATATTAGCTAGTTACGGAGTAGTATTTTCCACGGACAATTTTACAACAAAATAAAACTCCAGAAACTATTTAAAAAAACAAAAAACCCTTACAATTCCTCAACCTCCAGTCGGATCGGGTTGCGAGTGCCTGTTTTTGTTCATTTATCCCGTGGTCAGTTGACCGTTCGCAGCATCTGAGTGAACTTCTCGCCGTTCGACGACAATGGACGCCGCCGCCGACGAAGCAACCAGAAGCCGCCTTATCTTCAGAATTTTCTTCCTCTTCACACTACTGCTGCCTATGGTAAATATCTTCCAGACACACCTCTCCATCACTATTTCCACTACTTTAGGGTTCTCTACTTTGTTTCAAATCGTTTACATGTATATACATACGACTTGTACAAACTTTGTTTAGATGATTCTGGGAACTATTCAGTTCAATTTGAAATTATTGGAATTCTTTCCGCTGTTGTTTTGGCATCTGGAAAACGAAATTAGTTGGAAATTTGCTACTGTGCCCAAACGCCTAGGCACACGCGATGCGTGTGCAAATCTGTCATATGCAAAAGATGGAAAGTGGAAAATTTTGAATCGAGATTAATCTATAGTGAAATTTGGGATGTGGAAATAGAAAAGAGAGGAGAAGAAATTTCGGGTGGCCGTTTCTTTTCCCTTTTGGAAGTTTCGTTAGGTAGTTAAAGGGGTTGTTTGGGAAAAAGAGTGTGTGTGAGGTTCACACCAACAGGGGTGTTCCCTTTACGATAGTTTGTAATGAAATTTGGGAGGTGAAACGGTGAAAGTAGAAAAGAGGGGAGCAGAAAGTAGAAAATTGTGCGTGTGTGTGTACACTACACCCATATATCTTATGTGTGTTTTGTGCTGTTAATCAGGCATTGGGAAACAAGGTTGAGGATTCAGGGCTGTTCCCTTTAGTTGTGAGTACCTGGCCTTTCAAGGAGGCTGTTAGAGCTGCTTGGAGGGCTGTAGAAAGTGGGTTTTCTGCCGTTGATGCAGTTGTGGAAGGTTGCTCCACTTGTGAGGACTTAAGATGCGACAGTACAGGTGGGGGTCTGATGCCATATATGTGGTGTGCCGTTTGAAGTAGCTTTATTTGTCTGATTCTTGTTGTTATTGCGTCATGTTTGCTTCTGGAGTAGGTTTTCTTTCTATGACTATGGGAAAGTAGGTAGCTCTTTATTATTGTTGCTTAGATTTATGCATGTTTGTTCAAGATTAATTGATCCCAGAAAACCAGTTTACTGCCTACTTTTTATGTTTGAATATAAAGGATGTTTGACCCAATGAATTCTAGGAAAAGTAGGTCTTATTGTCATTGATCCCGGAGTAAACTCTTGCGACTTATTTTATAGGTATCATTGACGACACGAGAGACTTTAGGTGAAGGTATTGATTAACTAATACAAAAATGTATCTTAGAAAACTGTTATATATGTAGAAGAATAGTCAATATGTTATACTTGTCTTAACAAAATAATCTCAGCCCATTCCTCCCCCTCCCCTCCCCTCCCCCGCTTTGGGTGGGTGGGGAATCAATTGGGCCAATCATGTTCCCCACAACAATTGGGTAGTTCGTGTCCTTATTCAGGTGGTTTCCTTTCGATAACATGCCCTATAAGGGTTTCAGATTGGGAGAAGTTGGATAACTGGTGGAAGTCTTGGACTTACATTGGTAGGCAATTTCACGTGGAAAGATGCTTTGGGTTATTTGTTTTCCAAGACTGGGAAATACCAATTGTCGGATTCTTCCCGGAATATTATGTTGTTGCTTTTATTAGAAGTTAGAATGTGGGTAAAAGTTGAAACTATTCCAAGTTTAAGGGATATACATGATTTGGTGTTATGTGTGGAGGATTAACGTTATCATTGTATACCGTAGAAATATAACCGACCGCCATGTACTCTATCTTTCAATTTCTAGTTTATTTGACCCAGTATGTTTTAGCAAATGGTTACTGCCAAACATTCTGATGATTTAGGTGTAATCATACAGTTGGACCTGGTGGAAGTCCAGATGAGAATGCGGAAACTACGATCGATGCTCTGGTCATGAACGGGTAACAGCTGGTTAATCTTCATTATATTAGCAAAATCTTGCTCCTTGTAGATGATTGTTGCTTTAGAAATTTAATGACAATCTATCTTGGGTCTGCTAAGGAAATGCATAGGCTACAATGGAGGTTGGAGCGGTTGCTGCCATGAGGTATGTGAAAGATGGTATCAGAGCTGCAAGATTAGTAATGCTGCATACTGAACATACTATGCTAGTTGGAGATCAGGCCTCAGTCTTTGCCATTTCTATGGGTCTATCCGGACCCACAAATCTTAGCTCAACAGAATCGCTCGAAAAGTGGAATAAATGGAAAGAGAGTCGCTGCCTACCTAATTTTAGGAAAAATGTTCTGCCGGTCCATAATTGTGGTCCTTATCAGCCAAAAGAAACTGCAGACCTAAGTGGGAACAGGTGTTTGATGGCCAATTCGGTGGAAACCATCACAAGGAGGTCATCTCGTGTGGGTGTTGACAACCATGACACAATAGCCATGGCTGCTATCGATAATGTAAGTCAAAGTTCATGGGGAACTTTTTTGATGTACTTTATTTTGGTGAGTTTAGTAAGTTATTTAATCACAGCTACATTCCTTGTTAGATGGGACACATTGCCGTTGGTACATCTACTAATGGAGCCACATTTAAGATCCCCGGCAGGTACTTAGAATGGCACCCTTTTTTTAGCAAGAGTCTGTTTGAATAAAGAAATCTTGGTAGTTGGTACTGCTCAAGTGCTCAGATTTTAGTGCATGTCCTCACAGTCCACGGTGTACTGTGTTTCAGTTGGGGATTGGATGTGCTTGTACAATGATTCATCTGGTTTTTACTATTTTTTATTTACAGTGTTTATATACTGAATAATATCATTTGCTGGACTCTAGGGTTGGCGACGGACCTATTGCAGGATCTTCTGCTTATGCTGACAATGAAGTTGGAGCGTGTGGTGCAACTGGCGATGGTGATATCATGATGCGCTTCCTTCCATGGTAAGTTTGCTAGAACTTATAGTTCTGAATGTTTAATATTTGCTTTAGTCTCCTAGTTTAAAAGAAATAAAAGTTTGTAAGGATTAATGCCATACCAATGTTGGAGTTCTTCGTATTGCAACAGTAACGCTGGCTTGTTTTGCGGATATCCAAAATTAGTGACCTTTTAAGATAGATTGGATGTAGAATTCCACTGCAGGTTGTTCTTTTCCTAGTTTGCCCTCAGTTACAGCTTGCAAATATGCTACTACTATGCAAAGGTTTGGGCTCCAAGTCAGGCTGGGTATTACCAGCTCAAATTGTGTTCTTCATCTGACTTGTACTATGGACTTTATTTTCAGTTATCCTTTTCTTTGGGTGCTTCGGAAAGTCATTTTCAATTATCATGTCGTGGAGAGTAACACTAATACAGAAATATCTTTGTGGTGTATTGATTAACAGCTCAGAATCCTTCTGGTATCTGACTTATTATACGGATTTGCTTTCAGTTACCAAGTTGTGGAGAGTATGAGGCTGGGAATGGAGCCCAAGCTTGCTGCCGAAGATGCTATATCGCGAATTGCCAGAAAGTATCCTGATTTTGTTGGAGCTGTTTTTGCGGTAAACAAAAACGGCGTGCATGCAGGCGCTTGCCATGGGTGGACGTTCCAATACTCCGTGAGAAGCCCAGAAATGGCCGACGTTGAAGTGTTTACAGTGCTCCCCTGATATTATGACTGCCTGCAGTTTCAAATATCAATAATAGCATGAGGTCCCTTTATCAAATTTGTTTTTGATGTGGATATGTTTCATTATTGGAATAGATAGTTTGGGGATCTCTCTTTTACATATCAAGTTCACTCCGGTGCTGAACTTTGATTGTACTCTCTCTCTCTCTCTCTCTCTCTCTCTCTCTCTTAAACAATCAAGATTGTAGCAATACAGATATTCCTATGAACAAAGTGTGTTATTGTGAAGTATTTGTTTCAATCTGCAAGCAGTGTTATTCCTATGAACAAAACTATATGAATTGTTTTTCATCATTCTGCAAACAACAAAATCCATAAGTTCAATTGAATTTGATGATGGTCAACAATCTGCAAGCAGTGACTGACTATGTGATTGACATCTCCCTTGAAACATGATGCTATTAGTGAAAGAATCAAAGAGTAATGGCTAAAGAAATTATTAACCACTCAATATCAAACGATTTGTGTCACCCTCTCCTCTCTGAACTACGATCTCTTCGTGGGACAAAAAGTTGAGTTGGGTGTTTGAATTTCACTCTTAATCGACTTCAGTAACTTCTTTCCTGGAAGATACTCGTGCATTGTGAAAATATATTAAACTATCCGGGAGAGTTATCGGGGAAGAACTCAACCCACTGCAAATCTAGGTGATTTTGAATAATAATGCAAGAATAACACTGCAGTAAACCTATCTTTTTTTGCCAATCGAAAAAAAAAAAACAAACCTGTATCTTTTGGAAAGTTTATTTCACAATTCACAATTGCCACCCATGTATACGCGATGCTTCCGATAAGATGTTAACGTGACTCGTAAGTCGTAATGTCAAGTACCCATGTCAGATATAAAAAAAAAACATTAGGAACCCATTATTATTTTATTTTTGGAAAGTTTATTTAACAATTCACGATTCTCATCTTTGACCATCAAGAGTCTTTTGGTTTTTTGGAGCCCATGTTTTTTTGGCGCCAAATTTCCCTCCCAAAGCCAAAGGCCATGTCACTACCACGTACTGTAATATCCAGGAAAGCAAAAAGCCAGGGAATATTAATGGTCAAGTCACATAATTTTCATCTGCTTCTAGATAGAAGTTGACTGTGGAAATAATCATGAGTTTTTAGATACTACCGGTGTTAATTGAAATTTACTTAAAGTTGAGGGTCAAAGGTGGTATTTTCAAATAATCTCTTAGAGCATCTCTAACCCATATCTCACTCTCTCTCCATTTTGGAGACTCAAAAAAAATATTCTATTCCAAAAAGTAATTTTGAAGAATCAACAATTCCAATGCAGTTCTCCATTTTTCACTTTCAAAACTCCTCCCAATTCTTCCTCCAATTATTGTTCAATATTATTATTTTTCCTCCTTTCATTAGATGCATGTTTTTTTTCTCATCTCAACTTATTATTCAAACCAATACAATGATAGGATAGTGTAATATTATGAGTTCAAATGGTTTGAATTTACATTTGATGTTATTTCAAAATGCATTTACATATACTTAGGTTGCATTCTCTTGGCCTTAACTTAAACTTAATTTGAGAATTTTGTCCTTATTTGAATTTTTTTCGCATTTGTTAGTTTTGCACCAAATTTTTTTGGCTTATTAATTCGTCTTGACGAGACGAATGAGAAAAGTAAAATTTTTTCATTTTTACCCAAATATTTTGAGAAAAG
>CM033791.1:30096297-30293118 GCA_019656835.1 Rhododendron ovatum | reverse complement strand
ACAAATAAGAGCGGGCGGGGAATGGAGACTACGAATTCACTCCAACCCGCTCCATTGCCATCCCCCACTCTCACTCTCTGCGCGCGCACAATTACAACGCCCCTCTCGTCGCGGTGTTCAAATCGAAGTTCCCCGGAGCTCTGCGAGGCTTCCAAAATTTCCGGCCAAGTAATTCGAGCAATTAAGGAACTATGGAGCAGAAGAAGAACACCGAGAAGATTCCGGCTTCAGGACCAGTACTCGAACTACCCGCATCGCGTCTCCGCATGTGTCTCGCGGCCTCTGTGTCTTCGTAATTCTCTTCTCTCTTAACTTTCACTTGCTTCGAATTTCGACGTTACATATGATTTGTCCAGCCCTTGCGATCATTTCCAGATTTTGCTGTCGTTATATTTTCTTGTAATTCTTTTGGATAGTTGTGCGATCGTTAAGTGCTGAATTTGATGAACACTGCGAATCTGTTCTTTCTTCTGTGCTTGGATATGTGTGACAGTGTGAATCTTCGTTTGATGTGGGACGGTTTAGGGTTTATGTTGGGTGTTAGTAGAAATTAAGTGCTAGCCTTTGTATAAGTGGAATAAAATGGGAACTTTAAACGATCTTTTCCCTTTTCTTTGTTGTAGAAGCCTTTGCGTTGCATAACTTGAGCCAGACATAAGCTTACTTGGTTGGCGTTAAAGCACGTACACCATGGTCCATGCGGAGTATTATTATTTTTTATTCCTTATGTCCGGGCCAGTTTACACGGGCCAACTTGCGCGAACTTCATCAATCAATCCTGCTTCCACTGGCAGGGGCCCGATAAACCAGAGACAAAGTCCATATGGGCCGGCCCTCACAAGAGTTGATAGTGCTTAGGTGATATCAAACTGAGAATGTATGATGGAACAGACTTCCACTTCAGAATTATATGTGATTCCTTCAATCAGCTATTATGCCCAAAGTTACAAAAGTTTATTTTTCTCAAAACATTTTTACTATCATTGATTTATTCTTAGTTACTGAAAAATAAGTTCTCTGGAAAATTATAAGAGAATCTCACCCGGTCTATTGTGGGGTATGTTTAGTTATCAGGATGATTACTTCAACTTCAGAATTATATTGGTGTAAAGAACTTCTCACTGTTCGGATTATGTTTTCCTTAGTTTAGTCAAATCATGTTTTGTTCTGTTAGAAAATGTCCAAGTCTTTGATAGTGAAGCCCATATGGCTGCATTTACAAGTCTCCCAAACTGATCACTAAAGCCCATAAGGCTACAACTACAAGTCTCCCAAATTCTATATTCAGCCCCACACGCTTTCTATTTCCAATTGATATGCGACATTCCAACCATAATAGCCCACATATTCCAGAGTGATGCTGATCTTTAGTAGTCAAGAGGTGGGATTGCTCTTTCTTCCACTCTTTTACAGCTTTTTGAGGTTGTTTCTCTCTCTGTCTATTACTGCGAGTGAGAAAAAGGGAGAGAAGCTTGGTGGAAGCTATGGCAGTGGGAATGTCAATGGCAAGCGAGGGTGGGGGATACAATGGCAGGATGACCTCTTTTGTTGTGTTATCTTGCATGATGGCTGCAACAGGAGGAATTCTATTTGGCTACGATATTGGAATTTCAGGTTTCTCTTGCTAGTCTTTCAGCTTTCTTCTCCACGTGAAGATCACAAATTATGTACTATTAGTTTCATTATACAGAAAACATTCCTTCAGTTAACAAAAAAATGTTATTCCTTTTGGGATTATGTGAGAACTAGTTGGATGGTGTCATGTATTTGCTCCTACTTACCTTATTGATTACACTAAGTGGTGAGAATTCCGGACACACCCGTATACACGACACAAACCCAACACAAAGTTAGTGGTTTGTCTCGGACTCAAACACAACATGACACAACATGATGTGGCAATGCCAACCAATAGCCCGTACTTGTGTTTTCTTTTAGATTAATTTTGATTTTTTTGAATTCCCCAATCAGCAGAAGATTTTTTTCCAAAATCATGTTTGGTCAATTGTTATAGGAAAACATGTAATTTTAGAAAGACGAGACAAGCACATTACAACCAATCACAGAATTTGGTTGTTGTTCGGATTGGAGTTTTGGATAGGCATCTTTTGTGGAATTCGAATTGGGACTTTGAGTTAGTAGAAATGATCAAGAAGTACTCTCTATGATTTCAATCTGATTAGAATTATTCTTCCATTATTTGGGCCTAGGCTTTTAGTTTACAATTTAGATTCAGACTTGTTCTATAATTGTTGGTGCCTTTTTATTGCTTTAGCAAAAAACCATACAAAAACATCTAATTTGAGACTTATGTCTGGTTGTGGGTTAAGGCATTTTTCAATGTCATGATTTGGTTATTGTTGACTAATTTTTGTGGTTTTATTGTTCATATGATTATGATGTTATTGCAAATGTCCTCATTGTTGTTATTGGATTAAATAAGTTGTTCATGCGCAACATTGCTAGGATAATTTTATATACATACTTAACTTAAGGTCTTAGTAGTGTCTACTAAACGCAACACGATTTTGAGGAAGTCGGGTTAGTGTCGAGTTATATGACACATAAATGTTAACATGTGTTTTGACACAAACCCGAAAAGACGCAAAACTTGAAATGACACGACTCGAATATGACACTATGCCAACCACTAATAACACTGCATTAAGCTTTTGTAGTTTTTCCGGTTATAGTTGATGTGTTGAAGAATTGCTAGATTTATAATGCTTGTATGAAAATGATGAAACAAATTTGTTAACTTCTGAGACTAAATGTAAAGGTGGAGTCACCTCCATGGAGCCATTTCTGAAGAGATTCTTTCCAGAGGTGTACACGAAGATGAAAGAAGACACTGGGATAAGCAACTACTGCAAATATGACAGCCAATTGTTGACCTTATTCACATCCTCCTTGTATGTGGCTGGCCTTATTGCTTCCTTTTTCGCCTCATCAGTCACCAAAGCCTTTGGGCGCAAGCCATCGATTCTTGTTGGAGGGGTTGCTTTCCTAGCTGGTTCAGCTCTTGGCGGTGCAGCTTTCAATCTGTATACACTAATACTTGGCCGCATCTTGCTTGGTGTTGGGATTGGCTTTGCAAACCAGGTAATTAGCTAATCTCCCTTCCAGTTGACATTCATCAATTGGTGGGAAGTGAAAAAGAAAGTGCCAATATGCAGAAGGGTCTCTTACTTTTACCAATTTGCCTCTATTGCTCTTGTATTCCTAGTCCGTCGAGTTATCAAGAAGCGTTGCGTAATGATAGTATTGTCAGTATATCCTACCCAAGGATGCAGAAATATATCACAAACCTACTCAAATAGAAAGGCAGGATAACAATGAGAGTCATGAAACGACTAGTTTTTTTCCCTTTTCACCTCAAGTATACATTTGGTTTTACATTTCATACTCCTATGCTTGTCGTGCAGTCAGTCCCGCTATATCTCTCAGAGATGGCTCCATTCAGACATAGAGGAGCAATCAACAATGGATTCCACCTCAGCCTTGGCATTGGTGTTCTCTCGGCTAACCTTATCAATTATAGCACTGAAAAAATCAAGGGCGGATGGGGGTGGAGAGTTTCCCTTGGCATGGGGGCAGTCCCCGCTGCACTCCTAACCCTAGGAGCCCTTTTCCTTTCAGAGACACCCATCAGCCTAATTCAGCGGAGCAACAATCATCAAAAAGCCAAGCTAATGCTACAACGAGTTAGAGGCACTGAAGACGTACAAGCAGAACTCGATGATCTGATAAAAGCAAGCGAAATGTCCAAAACCATCGAAAACCCATTTTGGAAAATCCTAGAGACAAAATATAGGCCTCAATTTGTCATGGCAACTGCTATACCATTATTCCAGCAAGTAACTGGGATCAATGTTGTCGGCTTCTATGCTCCTGTCATCTTTCGGACTATAGGCCTAGATGAAAGTGCCTCACTCATGTCAACAGTTGTGACTGGGGTTGTAGGCATTTGCGGAACCTTACTATCAATGTTGATAGTGGATAAATTTGGTCGAAGAGTTCTGCTTATGGTTGGTGGAATACAAATGCTCATTTCCCAGATTATAGTTGGAAGTATAATGGCAACTCAGCTTGGGGGCCATGGCGGTTTGAGCAAAGTGAATGGTTTTGCGGTGCTAATTTTTATATGCACTTATGTTTCAGGGTTCTCCTTGTCGTGGGGTCCATTGGGGTTTTTAATCCCGAGTGAAATTTTCCCGCTGGAGATACGATCATCCGGGCAAAGTATCACTGTGGCAGTGAGCTTTCTCTTCACTTTCATCATTGCTCAAACTTTTCTGGCCATGCTTTGCCACTTCAAGTCTGGGAGTTTCTTCTTTTTTGGGGGATGGGTTGCGGTGATGACCGTGTTTGTTTACCTGTTTTTGCCTGAGACTAAGAATGTGCCGATTGAGCAGATGGATAGAGTCTGGAGGGAACACTGGTTTTGGAAACGAATTGTGGGGCAGGAGTATCAAGTTAGCAAAGTGGACGAAAAAGAATGAGATGGGAATGGTAGATAGAGAAGAGGATCCTCTCCAGTCCTTTTGTGGATTGAACGGTCTTGTTGACCTATGTGGGTCCTTCCCGACCTACTTTAATGATCCAAACTTCCACTTTGTAGAGCTCGCCGAGAGTATTAATCATACCATTTTGACGAGCTCTAAGGATTGAAGGGTTCTAATCATCAAAGTAGGCCCAGAAAAGTCACACAATAGTCCTAAATGTCCTGTCCACTCCCGAAAGGATCCTCTTCTAGCAGATAAAATCCTCACTCTATTGTTCGGATTCAATTGCTGTTCCATTCCATGGCCTGTACAGTTGAAGAAATAATGTATCATATTCTGAAATCTGAACCAGTAGTTATTAGATCTATATCAACTCTTTGTTGTGTTGACTTAAAAGTCAATTTTAGAAATCTGAGTTATAGTTTGCACAGTATATGAGTACACAGTTTATGACTACATACATAGACACCGATCAGAGATGGCTCCGTAGTCGTCCGATGCACGTAGAACCCACAACATCTTATTGCTATGTAGCCAGCTACGGTCGGGGTCTATGTGCGTGTCATTTCCGATACGAGTATCAGAATCGGACATAGTCTACGATGAGTGTGGACTGTGGAGTGACCATGATTGAATATTGATCATTTTAGTTGTTTGAATTATCAGGCTTGTGGAGTGGCTTTTTTTCCTTCTCTTTCTCTATCCCTCTACTCCCACTGGGCCCATATATTTCTAAAAAACCAAGTTTTGGAACAAGACTAACAAAGCGTTTCTTACGTTCACGCCACTTCTAGGAAAAGTATACATATTTTCACACGAAAAGTCTAATCGTACCAACGAGATTTCCACCGAAATCGTATCGACAGCCGCGCCGGGCTGTTTCCGGCCACAGGACGGCTAATCCTAGCCATCCAAAAATTCTAAAAAAAAAACCGAGGGGGCCCTCGCGGGAATCAACGGCATCCAATGTGTGTAGGGTGCTTGATCAAGCACCATTTTTCGTGTATATATGTATAAAACCGAGGGGGCCCATGCGGGAATCTACAGCATCCGATATGTGTAGGATACTTGATCAAGCACCCATTTTTTTCGTATATATATGTATCCCTCGTTTTTTTTTTAGAATTTTTGGACGGCTCGAATCGGCCGTCTGGTAGCTGTAGACGGTTCGGCGCGGCCGTCGGTACGATTTCGGTGGAAATCTCGTCGGTACCACTAGCAGCACTCTATTTTCACAAGTGCTTTAAATTCTCATTAATATGGAGGAGATTATTCAGTGCCCTTGGGGCACCACGTGACGGTGCCCTAAATATTTTTCTATCACACATTGTTGTGGGGTTCTCATATTTAGTCTCGGGCCTCATAAAAATGTGTGATTGAAGAGACGTTTGGGTTGGAGAGAGGTCTAGGCCACCTGGGGCATTGAAATGTGAGAACACCCTTTCCCAGCGAACGGGGGATGATGCTGTGCATGGGGGATGATGCTGGGCATGACGCCGTGCTGTCTCTGAGCTGTCAGATCGTGCATCCGACCGCTCGGATCTTATCTCGACAATGAATAATTCTTGATCGTAGATTGCCGAAATGAGATCCAAGCAATCGGATACACGATCCAACGGCTCATAAGTGCTGTGCACCTCAATGCACAGCACCAACCTAGAACCAACCCGAAGTCCCTTTCCCAGTATTACGTCCAAGTTCGAGATAAACTGGTAAGCCCGGGAATTTATGAGCGTATCTATCAGAACGGTTGTAAAGTGAAAATAAACTTTATCCCGAAATTATCGCTTTTCTCTGGTACATGAACAATACGAAGGAACATTTCGACTGGGATTCTCCTTTGTGCGAGAGCTTGGTTGAAGAAAAGGCCATGGCTGAGAAAAAAGATGCAGGGAGCAGAAGTGGGAAATACCACGGAAGAATGACGTCGTTTGTGGTGGTGTCTTGTATGGTGGCTGCCGTGGGTGGAGCTCTCTTCGGCTACGACATCGGAGTTTCAGGTCATTCTTACTACCGCTCTGCGTTTTGTTTGTTTATTATTAATTTATTATACTCCTCTTTATGGCCAATGACCCATCGCACCACCATGTGGCAGGGACATATAACTAGTATCCTGTAGGTTTTTTTTTGTAATGATGCTGCAACCACACACAATCATACAAATACTTACACACACTCACAAATGGGGTGGGAGCCCACTCTATCAGTGAGTGTGTGGGCCCCACCCCATCCGTGAGTGCGAGTGTGTAAGTGTTTGTGTAATTTTCATTTGTCTGTGGTTATATAATTATTGTTTTTTAGAGCTTTGGTTATATAATTATTGTTTTTTAGAGAGACAATACATACGGATAGGGTACCGACCATATATGTGGGGCCTACTTTTGGATCTTGCCCAAATGATCAAAACCTTTGATTAATTTTTAATAATTTTTTGAGGTTGCAAGTAAAATTTAAGTTCAATCTAATAAATGTAATTGATACAATCGTTCAATTTTTCTTTCAAAATTAAGGATCTTGGATTCTGAAGGAAACACTGGACGATTGGATGAAACAGTTTTATTTATTGGATTGAGCATAAACTTTTTTGGTCGGTACCCTTTGCATTAACGGTATTGTTTGCAGATAAAGTTATGATGGGTTTATCATTTGTTTGGTTTTTTTTTTTTTGATAGGCAAAAACAAAATTTATTCAAAAATCTTGACAAAGGGTACTTCAAGATAGGGAAGGAGAATCCAACCAAGGGTTATCATTTGTTGGTCAGGGATAGGTTGATGTAGGTTGATGTGGGTTAGTGTGGGCTCCACGGCCCACGAACGGTTCGGTGGTTTGATTTGAACCGGGTATTGGTAGGACTCATGGTTCGGTGGTTTGATTGGAACCGGTTATAGGTAGGACTCATGGTGTGGGAGATCTATGTAGAGATTTAAGTTGATTGGTCATCGGTAGCCACTTGATTGAAGCACATTTGACTTCCACCTTTCTATCAAGCTTTATCAAACTTGAACTAGTCTTCTATGTAAGAAAACATGATCCGGTTGTGTGGCTACCTGTGTCTAATCGGGCCGAATTTTTACGTGAATGACTAGCACAAATTTGTCAGCTGCGAGCAAACCGCAGCACCTGGGTGGAGCCCACACTTACCCAAGTCACAACATCTACCCCTGACCCATCATTTTGCTTGATTCCTTCGCAGTAGTAGGCACCAATTAGTTGGGACCCTAAAGTGTTTTCCAAATGTAGTTTATTGTAGTTACTGTTTGGTCCAGACCTGGGATTTTTCGAGTTTAGGTTCTAGACTTGTATGTGTTTGGTTTCTGAAAATCATGACAGGGAAGCTCAATTTCTGTTGTATAACATTATACCTAAACTTCTTGGGCAGGTTTGGAGCTATGTCTAACCTATACTTCTTGGGCAGGTTTGGAGCTATGTTACATGGGCTCGGGTTCAAGTGTCGGGTGTGGGTAGGTGTCTAAGTGTCAGTGCCCTATCAAGTATCTGACACACAGGTGTTTTAGTCATCGAGAAGGTTCCGTGTAACATTGGCTTGGAGGGAAGAATGTTACATCATTTCTTTCATCAGGTCATATTAAGAAGAAACTTTCTTCAAACTGTATTCTGACATTACTAATACAGTAATACTTCTTTTTCCTGAGCTTATTGAGGATAAAACTGAACAAATAACAACAAACATTAGAGTCCATACTTACAGGCTTTTCTAGCAGTTTTATTGACATATGCATGTGAATAGAAAGGTGGAGTGTCGTCCATGGATACATTTCTGAAGAAATTCTACCTGGATGTGTACACGAAGATGGAAGAAGACACCACAGTGAGCAACTACTGCAAATTTGATAGCCAATTATTGACCTTGTTCACATCCTCCCTCTACATATCTGGCCTCTTTGCCTCCTTCGCTGCCTCGTCACTTACCAGAACCTTTGGGCGCCGGCCATCAATCCTTGTCGGAGGAGCCACACATCTTGTGGGTGCCCTCGTTGCTGGTGCAGCTTCTAATATATACGTGCTAATGGTAGGCCGCATCTTGCTTGGAGTTGGCCTTGGGTTTTCAAATCAGGTACGCAGATGAGCTTCTGACTTTCCTGCTAACCATGAACTTGTCAAGACCATCCCTTATCGCCCATTGGGTGCGTTCAAAAAACTTTAAGACCTTAGGATTACGTTTTGAAGCACATGCTAGCATGTTACCTTTGACTCTAAAAAGGTGAATTTAGCAATCAAAAACACGTTTTACTCGGTTTTGGTCATGATACTCCTATTGTGTTTTTTTTTATTTTTTTTGTTGTTGTGGTGAACACTCTTATTGTATATTTACGTATACAAATAAGTGTATCCTAAATCGCTAATATCATTATTCACAGACGTCTATCTATATTAGACCGTTATATGAAACCGTGACATGAGACATGTGACGTACCACACTTCCCTTCTTATTCCTTGCACTGGAACGAGGTATGTTTCATGTACAATATGCTAGGACAATATTTTGGAGGAGTTACTTACCTAAAAAAAGATATTTTGGAGGAGTTTCCAAGCAGTTGAATTCCTAGAAAATAGTAGTTTTCTGAAAAGCTGTGCTACGGTCTCAGAATTAGGATCAAGAAACTATATCGAATTCAAAAATAAAAATGGCCAGGATTCATTTAGTTTTGATCTGTAGCACATTGCACCAGACTCTCGCCACATAGACGATGTAAGCAGTCTCACCCCACCTGATCACTAGTAGGCCAAAGGAAGAAAACGGCATTTTTTGCATCATCTGTATCTGATTAACATGTACTTGTACTCCTGTTGTTCATCAGGCAGTCCCACTATATCTCTCAGAAATGGCCCCAACCAGATACAGAGGAGCATTCAGCAATGGCTTCCAGTTCTGTGTCAACATAGGGGCTCTATCAGCAAACCTTATCACCTACGGCACCGAAAAGATGGAAAGTGATTGGGGATGGCGAATCTGCCTGGCCTCAGCGGCGGTGCCAGCTGCAATTCTAACTCTAGGAGCACTCTTCCTTGAAGAAACACCCAACAGCATAATGCAGCGAACCGACAACCACCAGAAGGCCAGATCAATCTTGGAAAAAATCAGAGGCACAAAAGACGTCCAAGCCGAACTCGACGACCTCATAAACGCGAGCACCATATCGAAAACTGTCGCACACCCATTCCTCCAAATAACCAAAAGAAAATACAGGCCTCAACTTGTCATGGCAATAGCCATTCCGTTTTTCCAACAGGTGACCGGAATCAATGCCATTGCCTTCTACGCTCCTATAATTTTCAGAACAACGGGTCTAGGCGAAAGCGCTTCGCTCTTGTCTGCCGTTGTGGTACGAGCTGTAAATATGACATGCACCTTCATCTCGATGTTGATAGTGGATAAATTTGGGCGAAGAGTTCTGTTCACAGTTGGGGGGATTCAAATGGTGGTTTCACATATAGCTGTTGGAAGCATATTGGCGACTCAGCTAGGGGATCACGGCGGGGTGAGCAAAGGGTATGGTTTGCCTCTGTTGCTTTTGATCTGTGTGTATGTTTCTGGGTACGGGTGGTCGTGGGGTCCCTTGGGTTGGCTAGTTCCGAGCGAAATTTTTCCGCTGGAGATACGATCAGCTGGTCAGACTATTCGGGTGGCAGTCAACTTTCTCTGTACTATCATTATTGCTCAGACTTTTCTGGCCATGCTTTGCCATATGAAGTCTGGGATCTTCTTCTTTTTCGGGGGATGGGTCGTGTTCATGACTCTGTTCGTTTACTTGTTTTTGCCGGAGACTAAAAACGTGCCGATTGAACAGGTGGATAGAGTATGGAGGGAGCACTGGTTTTGGAAGAGAATTGTGGGGCAAGAGAATGTTTTGAGGGAGACAGGAGCATGAAAAAAAAAAAAATGGTTCTGTTCTGGGAAATTGTTGGTAGGAAAGTTTTCGCAGTTTGAATGGATGAGAACTGAGGACGTTGGAGCAATAATTGGAATGAAGCTGTACTCATTAGACATTACTGCGTTAGCAAATTTTTGACAGGGGTAAGAAATTACGGCTTTGTTGGTTTTGATACTTTACTTTGTTTTAATTTTGTTTTTCAATCATTACTCTATATCTTTCTCCAATCATTACCCTATTTATTCAATTATTAATTTTATTTCTTTCTCTATTTTTCTCCATTCATTACCACTTTCTCTAATCATTACTTTATTTGCCTCTCCACTCACTATCAAAACTAAAATACCCAAAGTTACCAAACGAATAAGGCGAATATCTATTGCATGAACTTATTACCTTGGAAAGGGTTGCCTATGAGCTGATTCATATGTTCCATTATTTGTTTGATTGTTTTGTTTATATATGTGTGTGTGCGCGCGCCGTCAGAAGCCAAGTGAACTTAAAATAGAAATTTTTCATCAGTGAAATGTAAGACAAGTAACAGTAGTGCCACAGGTACAGCAAACGCAGTGCAGCCGCCGCATACAAATCCATTTTGGGTCACACAAAAATGATCGAAACCGCTAATTTTGTTTAAAATATATTGTTTAGAGTTGTTGTAAAATATCATCTCAATCCGATACCGATAAAGGCGCTTATTAATTATCCAACTTGGCTTCAGAAGTTTAGGCCAAATTCTGCAATCCAATTTTTTTTTATTCATCTCGTTATAACGAATCAATAATCCTAAAAAAACCCTAAAAAATGCAAATTTTTTTAATAAGGACAAAAAAAAAACCATTTGGCTATAATGCCAAACTAAACCTTACTAAACGAGTCAAAAACTTGAGTTCGAGTTCGGTTCGAATCTTAATGAGTTGAGCTTAGTCATTTACTAAACGAGTCTCTTTAATCGAGCCGTACATCCCTTAACAAAACTGAGCTTTTGTCTAACGGGCCCAGTTCTTGTTTACTAAACGAGTCAAAAACTTGAGCTCGAGCCGAGCTAAGCTCGCAAGCTGATCGGTTCGTTTAGTATAAGCTTAAAGGATTAGAAGGGACGAATTAATTTAATTAAAACAGCGTAACACCCGCAGAGCCCTTATATCCGTTGGAACGCTACGGAAGTGGGATCCACGCGACCTTTCTTCACGTGTGTTCCTATCGAAGTATCCACGTGGCTAGATCCCGTTGGTCTCACAGAAAGCTAATTTGACTGGCTTGCCGCAAGAATCGGCGTACCGTATCTTTATTCCATCTCCAACTATGTGATGCGATCATGCGACCCTCGATTCTCTCACATCGCCCATTCAAATAAAATTCTCTCTCTCTCTCTCTCTCAAGGCTGACTCCACCCTTTTACTTCTCTCTCCACCACTCTCCTACGGCTTCGATCGTTTGCGACTTCTGAAGGTAAGACTAACGCAGCCACGCAGTCTTTACTGGAAATTAGGGTTTAGTTGCTGCCGATCTTTTCATCTACTATCGAATTCGTTTTGTTATCATGTTGTGCATGATTTGACTCCTCGTGTGATGGGAAAGGTTCCGTTTAGCGAAGGCAAGTTGGTCTAGTTGGCGTGGTTTGTGTTTTCTGTTAATTTATTTAGTTCTTTTCCTCGGAACTGAGTATCGATATAGGATGCCCGCAGCCTTTCTCGTTATAAGAGAATTCCTTGATGTTGATTAGGGTGAGGAACATGTGATGTACTGATACATGTGCTTTTAAGTGATTCTTGATTTACCCTTTTTTTTTTAGTTGATTGGAGATGTAAATAAAAAAGTCTAAAAATTATATATTGATATACCTAGAGAGAGAATAAAGATTTGTAATCTTTTGCCCTCAGTTGTATTTTGGAAGGATAATAGTCTTAAGTCTTACTCAGCTTAAGAAAATAGTAGATTTTTTACTTTGAAGATAGAAGAGTTCTTTGTGTTTAATGTTCCAAACCGAAAATCAACACTGGCTCCACTCCCTGTCCCTCGGCAGAAAATATTTGGGGAAATGGAAAAAAGAAAAAGGAGGAACTGGAAAGGGAAAGGAAAAAAAAAAAAAAAGAAGACGTAGCAGACAACTAGACATATGAGAAATTGGGTCATGGATTTTCAGGTATTACTTGAAAAGATGGATTGAAGTAGTAAAACTAATGTTTTCCGATCTTTCTGGTAGGTCCGACCCAGAGTGTCTTGGGAATCCTCTGAAGCACAAATCTCATTGGTTGCTTTTGGAGTTAATCTTGGTCTTGGGTGTTGGTTCAATGCCGTCAGCTATCTCACCTGAGTGGCAAGAGAAGGCTAGTGGATTCTTTTCATCTTCAGGTAATCTATGGGTAATATTCAAATTTCCTTTTCTTTTTTACCCTTGTTTTCATTTTCGGTACTGTATTTGTTAAGTTTTTCAATTCAGGTGTGAAGCTTAAAGAAGCTGGTCAATCTGCGGGGACATTTGTTGGTGAGGTTGCAAAGGATGCGAAAGGGAATGTTGCCGATGTGGCAGGAAAAGTTGGGTCAATTGTCAAAAGTCGATGGGCTATTCTTCAGCAGCCATCTACGAAGCATGCCATGCAGGAGCGTCTTATTTCTGCAGCTGCTACCACTGGCATGATATTCAGGAAGAGTTATTCAGGAACCAAAGATAAGGTTGTAGTTGGAAAGTCAAAAGTTGAAGAGGTAATTCGGGATATGTTAGTTATCTTTTGGTACTTGTTAAACAAAGAGGCGATCAACTGAAGCAGAATTAAACGGATGCTGCTATAACCCCAAATTCAGTGACAATGAGAATATGTATAAATTAATCTCTTTCATATTAAAGTAGTATTTTGACACGGATTTCTAAACTAAAATGCACAACTTTACTTTATGTTTGTTTATAATTCTAATAAAAACCTAGGCTTGTTGTTTGAGATGATGTCTGACATATTTGAGTTTGAATTTTGGTTCAGGTAGCAAAGAAAACTGCACAGAAAAGTAAGGTTCTTTTAACAGATATTGAGCGATGGCAGAAGGTATGTGATTCCTATTTCTTTTCCCCTTTTTGAATGTGGTTGCAGGTTTAAGAATTCTTATATTTTGCCTTTCTGATTCTGCAGGGTGTTGCAAGCACCGATGGTAAATTTCTTACAACTTGTTCAAATGATAGTTATAACTTATACTGTATCAATTATTGTTGAGGCTTCTATATGCACCTCTATGTTCCAGTTCTATTCTAATCTTATCTTGGCATGGAGAATAAAAAAAATACTCAAGAAATGGATGTTCAAAGTGCTTGACAGTTAATTGCATTTGCTCCCCATTAGTACCATCCTTCAAAAGTTTTGGTCACTCGGTTTTTATTTCGTTCAGAAGAAGACTCACATAGATTTTTTATTATTGGAGTATAGACTGAAGAAGTAGAAAAGAACGCCAAAATATTGCCACCACTCTTACATAATGAAAATCTAGTTGTTCCTTATCATCTGATTTCTATATTTCTTTGTACCCTATATGTTTACTAATCAGTTGGCATTTTAGCATAGTTAGATAATTGTCTCAAGTTCTCAACTTTTCTAAGATTGGCATGGAAAGAGGGAACCTTGGATTTGGATACGTAGTGAGTAGAGCAGGAAATGACTTCTTTGGCAAGAGATGTTTTGGCAAACAATTGAGGACAGTCAGAATTTACATGTTATTCTACTTTACTGCCTGTGCTTTGCAGGTGCCAGCAACTAACCTTTGTTTTTGGTAGGTTGATATTTTGTATAAGCAAAAAGACTAAAAACACCAAAAGTTCAATACAGAATGAAAAGGATCTTTAAGGGGCAAAGTAACAAGACCTAATCACCAAAGAGGTTATAAGTCCGGATGTTACTTTGAAGGGTTCCGCCAACCCCCCTCCCCCCCGTTCTTGTAGACTTTGGTAGCAAATTAGTTGTTCAGTGATGGAAGTCATGCTGACATTCTGGCATCTTCCCTGCTAACCTGAAAGATTGTAACTTTTCTGCTAATTTTCTTTTATGCCCATACTCAAGGAAGCCTATGATGCCTCATTTCTCGAAACATTCATTTTTTTTTTGCATGCATGCATGCATGCTTTTCCCTTGTCCTCTCCTTGAATAACAACCATTGAACTATAAGTTTCAAGAACCTCAAAGATGTTGGGGCAACTAAAAATGCTGATACTTCTTCCGTAGCGTCTAGTCTTGCCAAGTATTTTATGGACTACACACTGTGATGTGTATTTGTGTCAGTCCAACTTAATTAGTAGTTGTAACATTTTGCTTTTGCCCTCAGTATTTGGAGTTCCAATTGAGGTTACTGTGCAGCGACAACAGTCCAGCAGACCTATTCCCCATATTTTGGTCACATGTGCAGATTATCTCATATTATCAGGTACTTGGTTTAGACTGTATGCAAATATAGTTTACTCCATCTTACTGTATGTTTAGTTGCTTGTAGTCCCTTTCATGTTTTTTGCTCATCTAGGGCTAAACTCGCCTGAGTTGTTTAAGTCTGATGGAGACAAGAAGGTTATCCAGCAGTTGGTTTCATCATACAACCAAGGTAAACATTCTAATGTCATTTTTTTTGGGGGGTTAAATTAACAATTTTATAGAACATTCTAATGTCATATTTTGTTTCACATAGTTTTGTTTGATCTTGTTTATCAACTGGTGTTCTTTATATTTTGCAGATTCAAATGCATCACTGCCGGAGGGGATAAATGCAGTTGATGTTGCAGCTCTTGCCAAGTGTTACCTTGCAAGTCTTCCTGAACCATTGGCCACATTTGAGCTATCTAAGGAAATCAGAGGTGCCCGCTCAAGTATACGTGTGATGAGAAATATATTGAAGAAGCTTCCTACTGTTAACTACATGACTCTAGAATTAATAACTGCACTACTGCTCCGTGTTAGCCAGAAGTCACTTCTTAACAAGGCAGGCTGCATCTCTATCCCTCTGTGTTTGTGTTTGTGTGTATGTGTGTCTGAATGTGCGTGAATGGTCGTGTGCTTTGCGGGTTGTTCTGTCCATAGCGTATTGGTTGTTTTAATTTGTATTTTATTTTATTACTTGTGGTGGGGTGGGGGCTGTGACCCGATAAGGCACCTTGTGAGGATCTGTGACTTGGATCATGCGGAACGTACTTCGAGAAAAGGATTACCCAGAG
The DNA here is from genome assembly GCA_019656835.1 of Rhododendron ovatum. Taxonomy (NCBI): domain Eukaryota; kingdom Viridiplantae; phylum Streptophyta; class Magnoliopsida; order Ericales; family Ericaceae; genus Rhododendron; species Rhododendron ovatum. The sequence goes on along the minus strand of CM033791.1, from coordinate 30,277,536 downwards.
AGATAAGTTGACGTGGTAAGAAATGACATGATTGATTGAGACTTGAATTGAGGACAAGATCCACATAATTGGGTTAAAAGGCTTGTTGAGTTGAGGTGACTGAGCTGATTGTTTTTTCCTTTCTTTTGTGGGAATCACGCAATGTGTAGGGGTTTGGGTGATTTGACGTGGGTTGGATTCATTTACTTCTTGAACGTGGAAGTGGGCCTTTTATGTGTGAGAAATATCATTCATCATGTTACATCTGTGACCTTGAAGTGATATCAATTTTCCCATTATCTGAGTATTGAACCGCCACATTTAAATTATCATGAGGATGTGTTGATCGGAGAAGTATAGGCCTAAACACCTCCACATTTGTCTGGCACAATGGCACTACCCAACGGATTAATTTGACAACCTCAATCCATGATCAAGCTTTCCTAGATTGGCTAGTCCATAGGTTTATTGCCTCTCTGGTTGGGTTTTGATTGTTATCATTTGGGGGAGGATGTTCCATGGTTAATTTCCTCTTTTAGGGCTATTCTATAGTAAAACCATCTGGGTTTTCAGCTTATCCCTTCACTAGTGGATTCTACTTCAGCTTAGTACTCTGGAGTGTAAGCTTTTCTTTTCTTTTTCTTTTTGGGGTTTAAGAACAAGCTATGGTCATTTGATCAGTCCATGTTATTTGAGAGTAGCTGCTCAACATTCGCATACAACATATCATTCTTAATAAGTTAAAACCCAATTAATGGGCTAAGTGTTTGTATCTGTTGCAGATGGACACCCGAAGCCTTGCCATGGAAATGGCCCCTATCATTATGTGGCAGAAGGGACAGAGACCAGAACATTTTAGACAGTTTTGGAATCAGCCATCTGAAATACTTTCCAAGAAGAAAATGGACCCTTCGCCCAACTTTAATGCTTGCGATATGCTTGATGGTTAGTAATCTGATTTCTGATCTATTTCACGTAACTGCAGAGTAAACAAATTCCGGCCATTTTCATGTATATCCTTCTGTGATAAAACTTGTCAGACTGTTGAAGTTTCATCTGCTCTGTGTTAACCATTTTTGTGGGCGGAACTTGTTTTCCTTCACATTCTTTGATTTTGTCTACTGTTCTGTGGAAATGCTGAGGAACATCTTGAACCAAGCATATTTTCATTCACTGTTTGTTGGGAATATACTGATTCTCAAATCTCTCTTCTTTTGCCTACAGAAGATAGCGAAAGTGTAGACGCGTCCTCACCCATTCCTTTGGATGATGGTTTGCCCATTGACTTCACCGCCATCGAGGCTGTTCAGTGCTTAATCGAACATCATAATGCGATTTTCACCGATGCCAACGAGACTGTCTGGAGATGACTTCAAATTTCCTACTTTCCTATACGGCATGGGGATTCATTAGAATTGGACTGTGTAACCAATAATTTCACAGAATGGATTTCCAAATTTTCTCGTGCTGGTTTGCTAGTTGTTACCTAGTGTCATCATATGTACAGTTCAACAATTTTGTGGGATCTCATAGGTGTAGATTTTGGAGTCACATCAGCATTGTATTTTGTGTAAGAATAATTGATCTTTTTCTTCCACCTTTGCTGCGTGCGAATATTGATTAGATATTGGAATTTTGATTGTTTGGGATGGCCCAGAGAAGTTTCTGCACTAGAACTCTGAATTGTACTGTACTCTCCCTCTCTCTGAGCAAGAGTTTGACCATTGATCGCACTCCTGCTGCTGATCAGAACTGTCTGTAGCGTTGTTTGGTTAGTTTGGTTTGGCTGCGGTTTAGGCGGTTTCAGTGGATTTGATCATGCAGTTTATTTTTTATATACACCAACAAATTAAAAATAAAGCCCCAAAACTTCAAACCCAATCAAGTCCGGCACAAATATCAAACAAGTCTAAACCAACATTACGTAGAATTAAGTTACATTCATCCACCATAAAGTCTAAAGATAAATTATTAGATGTCAATAACACTTGAACTTGAAGCTGGACTAGAAAATAAATTTGATTCAGATTCTAATGTTACAAAAAAATAGAGAAGATTATTAATATTTTCAACATAAAACATAAAAACATCCTAGAATACATGTTTATTAGGAGTATGTAGGAGTATTTTTATTACCTGTGAAATGCCGTTCAAATTACTTAACATCATCTATAACTTTAAGAAGAGAAATAGGAATATTACGGATTGGACGAAACTGAACCGGATTTATCAGAATTAGTATTTTTAGATCTGTATCTGTTGATAGCATGCCTCGATTTGATGCGGATTGGACAGATTGGATGGTTCGGTTTGTCCTCTGGACAGCCCTATGACTACAAGTGGGGAGAGGAAAAGCATATTTTGAAGAGTAATAGCTAAGGTAAAGTGAAATATTAGCTAGTTACGGAGTAGTATTTTCCACGGACAATTTTACAACAAAATAAAACTCCAGAAACTATTTAAAAAAACAAAAAACCCTTACAATTCCTCAACCTCCAGTCGGATCGGGTTGCGAGTGCCTGTTTTTATTCATTTATCCCGTGGTCAGTTGACCGTTCGCAGCATCAGAGTGAACTTCTCGCCGTTCGACGACAATGGACGCCGCCGCCGACGAAGCAACCAGAAGCCGCCTTATCTTCAGAATTTTCTTCCTCTTCACACTACTGCTGCCTATGGTAAATATCTTCCAGACACACCTCTCCATCACTATTTCCACTACTTTAGGGTTCTCTACTTTGTTTCAAATCGTTTACATGTATATACATACGACTTGTACAAACTTTGTTTAGATGATTCTGGGAACTATTCAGTTCAATTTGAAATTATTGGAATTCTTTCCGCTGTTGTTTTGGCATCTGGAAAACGAAATTAGTTGGAAATTTGCTACTGTGCCCAAACGCCTAGGCACACGCGATGCGTGTGCAAATCTGTCATATGCAAAAGATGGAAAGTGGAAAATTTTGAATCGAGATTAATCTATAGTGAAATTTGGGATGTGGAAATAGAAAAGAGAGGAGAAGAAATTTCAGGTGGCCGTTTCTTTTCCCTTTTGGAAGTTTCGTTAGGTAGTTAAAGGGGTTGTTTGGGAAAAAGAGTGTGTGTGAGGTTCACACCAAGAGGGGTGTTCCCTTTACGATAGTTTGTAATGAAATTTGGGAGGTGAAACGGTGAAAGTAGAAAAGAGGGGAGCAGAAAGTAGAAAATTGTGCGTGTGTGTGTACACTACACCCATATATCTTATGTGTGTTTTGTGCTGTTAATCAGGCATTGGGAAACAAGGTTGAGGATTCAGGGCTGTTCCCTTTAGTTGTGAGTACCTGGCCTTTCAAGGAGGCTGTTAGAGCTGCTTGGAGGGCTGTAGAAAGTGGGTTTTCTGCCGTTGATGCAGTTGTGGAAGGTTGCTCCACTTGTGAGGACTTAAGATGCGACAGGTACAGGTGGGGGTCTGATGCCATATATGTGGTGTGCCGTTTGAAGTAGCTTTATTTGTCTGATTCTTGTTGTTATTGCGTCATATTTGCTTCTGGAGTAGGTTTTCTTTCTATGACTATGGGAAAGTAGGTAGCTCTTTATTATTGTTGCTTAGATTTATGCATGTTTGTTCAAGATTAATTGATCCCAGAAAACCAGTTTACTGCCTACTTTTTATGTTTGAATATAAAGGATGTTTGACCCAATGAATTCTAGGAAAAGTAGGTCTTATTGTCATTGATCCCGGAGTAAACTCTTGCGACTTATTTTATAGGTATCATTGACGACACGAGAGACTTTAGGTGAAGGTATTGATTAACTAATACAAAAATGTATCTTAGAAAACTGTTATATATGTAGAAGAATAGTCAATATGTTATACTTGTCTTAACAAAATAATCTCAGCCCATTCCTCCCCCTCCCCTCCCCTCCCCCGCTTTGGGTGGGTGGGGAATCAATTGGGCCAATCATGTTCCCCACAACAATTGGGTAGTTCGTGTCCTTATTCAGGTGGTTTCCTTTCGATAACATGCCCTATAAGGGTTTCAGATTGGGAGAAGTTGGATAACTGGTGGAAGTCTTGGACTTACATTGGTAGGCAATTTCACGTGGAAAGATGCTTTGGGTTATTTGTTTTCCAAGACTGGGAAATACCAATTGTCGGATTCTTCCCGGAATATTATGTTGTTGCTTTTATTAGAAGTTAGAATGTGGGTAAAAGTTGAAACTATTCCAAGTTTAAGGGATATACATGATTTGGTGTTATGTGTGGAGGATTAACGTTATCATTGTATACCGTAGAAATATAACCGACCGCCATGTACTCTATCTTTCAATTTCTAGTTTATTTGACCCAGTATGTTTTAGCAAATGGTTACTGCCAAACATTCTGATGATTTAGGTGTAATCATACAGTTGGACCTGGTGGAAGTCCAGATGAGAATGCGGAAACTACGATCGATGCTCTGGTCATGAACGGGGTAACAGCTGGTTAATCTTCATTATATTAGCAAAATCTTGCTCCTTGTAGATGATTGTTGCTTTAGAAATTTAATGACAATCTATCTTGGGTCTGCTAAGGAAATGCATAGGCTACAATGGAGGTTGGAGCGGTTGCTGCCATGAGGTATGTGAAAGATGGTATCAGAGCTGCAAGATTAGTAATGCTGCATACTGAACATACTATGCTAGTTGGAGATCAGGCCTCAGTCTTTGCCATTTCTATGGGTCTATCCGGACCCACAAATCTTAGCTCAACAGAATCGCTCGAAAAGTGGAATAAATGGAAAGAGAGTCGCTGCCTACCTAATTTTAGGAAAAATGTTCTGCCGGTCCATAATTGTGGTCCTTATCAGCCAAAAGAAACTGCAGACCTAAGTGGGAACAGGTGTTTGATGGCCAATTCGGTGGAAACCATCACAAGGAGGTCATCTCGTGTGGGTGTTGACAACCATGACACAATAGCCATGGCTGCTATCGATAATGTAAGTCAAAGTTCATGGGGAACTTTTTTGATGTACTTTATTTTGGTGAGTTTAGTAAGTTATTTAATCACAGCTACATTCCTTGTTAGATGGGACACATTGCCGTTGGTACATCTACTAATGGAGCCACATTTAAGATCCCCGGCAGGTACTTAGAATGGCACCCTTTTTTTAGCAAGAGTCTGTTTGAATAAAGAAATCTTGGTAGTTGGTACTGCTCAAGTGCTCAGATTTTAGTGCATGTCCTCACAGTCCACGGTGTACTGTGTTTCAGTTGGGGATTGGATGTGCTTGTACAATGATTCATCTGGTTTTTACTATTTTTTATTTACAGTGTTTATATACTGAATAATATCATTTGCTGGACTCTAGGGTTGGCGACGGACCTATTGCAGGATCTTCTGCTTATGCTGACAATGAAGTTGGAGCGTGTGGTGCAACTGGCGATGGTGATATCATGATGCGCTTCCTTCCATGGTAAGTTTGCTAGAACTTATAGTTCTGAATGTTTAATATTTGCTTTAGTCTCCTAGTTTAAAAGAAATAAAAGTTTGTAAGGATTAATGCCATACCAATGTTGGAGTTCTTCGTATTGCAACAGTAACGCTGGCTTGTTTTGCGGATATCCAAAATTAGTGACCTTTTAAGATAGATTGGATGTAGAATTCCACTGCAGGTTGTTCTTTTCCTAGTTTGCCCTCAGTTACAGCTTGCAAATATGCTACTACTATGCAAAGGTTTGGGCTCCAAGTCAGGCTGGGTATTACCAGCTCAAATTGTGTTCTTCATCTGACTTGTACTATGGACTTTATTTTCAGTTATCCTTTTCTTTGGGTGCTTCGGAAAGTCATTTTCAATTATCATGTCGTGGAGAGTAACACTAATACAGAAATATCTTTGTGGTGTATTGATTAACAGCTCAGAATCCTTCTGGTATCTGACTTATTATACGGATTTGCTTTCAGTTACCAAGTTGTGGAGAGTATGAGGCTGGGAATGGAGCCCAAGCTTGCTGCCGAAGATGCTATATCGCGAATTGCCAGAAAGTATCCTGATTTTGTTGGAGCTGTTTTTGCGGTAAACAAAAACGGCGTGCATGCAGGCGCTTGCCATGGGTGGACGTTCCAATACTCCGTGAGAAGCCCAGAAATGGCCGACGTTGAAGTGTTTACAGTGCTCCCCTGATATTATGACTGCCTGCAGTTTCAAATATCAATAATAGCATGAGGTCCCTTTATCAAATTTGTTTTTGATGTGGATATGTTTCATTATTGGAATAGATAGTTTGGGGATCTCTCTTTTTACATATCAAGTTCACTCCGGTGCTGAACTTTGATTGTACTCTCTCTCTCTCTCTCTCTCTCTCTCTCTCTCTTAAACAATCAAGATTGTAGCAATACAGATATTCCTATGAACAAAGTGTGTTATTGTGAAGTATTTGTTTCAATCTGCAAGCAGTGTTATTCCTATGAACAAACTATATGAATTGTTTTTCATCATTCTGCAAACAACAAAATCCATAAGTTCAATTGAATTTGATGATGGTCAACAATCTGCAAGCAGTGACTGACTATGTGATTGACATCTCCCTTGAAACATGATGCTATTAGTGAAAGAATCAAAGAGTAATGGCTAAAGAAATTATTAACCACTCAATATCAAACGATTTGTGTCACCCTCTCCTCTCTGAACTACGATCTCTTCGTGGGACAAAAAGTTGAGTTGGGTGTTTGAATTTCACTCTTAATCGACTTCAGTAACTTCTTTCCTGGAAGATACTCGTGCATTGTGAAAATATATTAAACTATCCGGGAGAGTTATCGGGGAAGAACTCAACCCACTGCAAATCTAGGTGATTTTGAATAATAATGCAAGAATAACACTGCAGTAAACCTATCTTTTTTTGCCAATCGAAAAAAAAAAAAACAAACCTGTATCTTTTGGAAAGTTTATTTCACAATTCACAATTGCCACCCATGTATACGCGATGCTTCCGATAAGATGTTAACGTGACTCGTAAGTCGTAATGTCAAGTACCCATGTCAGATATAAAAAAAAAACATTAGGAACCCATTATTATTTTATTTTTGGAAAGTTTATTTAACAATTCACGATTCTCATCTTTGACCATCAAGAGTCTTTTGGTTTTTTGGAGCCCATGTTTTTTTGGCGCCAAATTTCCCTCCCAAAGCCAAAGGCCATGTCACTACCACGTACTGTAATATCCAGGAAAGCAAAAAGCCAGGGAATATTAATGGTCAAGTCACATAATTTTCATCTGCTTCTAGATAGAAGTTGACTGTGGAAATAATCATGAGTTTTTAGATACTACCGGTGTTAATTGAAATTTACTTAAAGTTGAGGGTCAAAGGTGGTATTTTCAAATAATCTCTTAGAGCATCTCTAACCCATATCTCACTCTCTCTCCATTTTGGAGACTCAAAAAAAATATTCTATTCCAAAAAGTAATTTTGAAGAATCAACAATTCCAATGCAGTTCTCCATTTTTCACTTTCAAAACTCCTCCCAATTCTTCCTCCAATTATTGTTCAATATTATTATTTTTCCTCCTTTCATTAGATGCATGTTTTTTTTCTCATCTCAACTTATTATTCAAACCAATACAATGATAGGATAGTGTAATATTATGAGTTCAAATGGTTTGAATTTACATTTGATGTTATTTCAAAATGCATTTACATATACTTAGGTTGCATTCTCTTGGCCTTAACTTAAACTTAATTTGAGAATTTTGTCCTTATTTGAATTTTTTTCGCATTTGTTAGTTTTGCACCAAATTTTTTTGGCTTATTAATTCGTCTTGACGAGACGAATGAGAAAAGTAAAATTTTTTCATTTTTACCCAAATATTTTGAGAAAAGGATACGTAATGTAAAAGTTATATGTAATTGACGAAATTCTAACAAAAAGTAAATAGAATATCAGTGAATGAGAGAAATGGAGATGGATCCTCCAAATAAGGTGAATGAGAATTGAGTCTCCAAAATGGAGACCCCAAATGGAGATGGGTTGGAGGGCATGAATTCTTCAAAATGGAGTTTTGGTCTCAAATGGAAATGGGTCGGAGATGCCCTTAATCCAAACTGCCTCTTAATCCAAACTGCCTCTCAAAATGAGTAGCATCTTTTGCCAACGTCCAAGGCTTTTCTATAGTAGACCACTTACATACAGGTGAACGTACAAAAAAATTGAAATTAAATTTTACAAACCATTGTAAACCATTTTCATTAAGTGCCTAAAAAGGGTGATTAATCACATCTACTGCAAAGCAAACTAGTGTGCAGACTCTCTAACCAAGGATGAATTAACCAAAAATAAAATACAAGACGTGTATTTTATTTTTGTAACTAGCGATTCAAAAGGGTTAAAGTATCCAGTGATGAAACTCTTAATTTGATAAAGTACCCACAGATGAAACTCTTAATTTTCTTTTAATGGACGTCATTTTCGAAAAAAAGGGTGAAAATATGTTTGTGCCCATATACAAAAAGGACAGTTCAAAGGCAAAGTCCGCCGTTCAAGTAAGAAAGAAGAAGATAAAATTGAAAAACATACCGTGGTGGGAGGTCAACCATCTTTGTCCTACAAAAGTCCTTGTTTTTAGGGTGCCCCTTGTTTTTTAGGTGCAAGTTTCCTTCCCAAAGGCCACGTCACGTAATACCCCCAGGTATGCAAGAAATGGCCAGGTCGCAATATTGAGTTGAGTTTTGTTTATCCTCTATTTAAGAGGGTAAATATTATCTTTCTTTATATTGGTTGAAATTGCGTGGATCTCACCATAAAGTGTATAGATCTTATCACATAGTGATGTCATGATTACCAAAAAGTGTATTGTACGGATGAGACCTAAACCATTTCAACCAATAAAATGGAGGGTAATGTTCACCCTATTTTAAGGAGGGTGAACAAAATTGCACTCTGCAAAATTCCATCTGTTTTTGGACAAAGGGAAAATGGATGAGTTCTTAAATACTATAGTCTTATATGGTGTTCAATTGACATTTATCGAAGGCTGGGCATCTATGAGTAATTTAGATGAAAGGTCGGGTGTATTTTAAAATACAACCCTACTTTTTTAGATAGCGACTATTCGCAGTCCCGTATTTTCTCTCTTAACCCACTACATTTCGATAAATAATTATTGAAATCATACATAACATTTCGGTAAATAGCTGTTGAAAACAATATTATATTTCGGTAACTACATGTTGAAAATATGTTTAATCTTCGGTAAATAACTGTCGAACATATATTTTCGATAAATAGCTGTTAAAAAAATATTATATTTCGATAATTGTATGCTGAAAATGTATCTCAATCTTGGTAATTAACCGTCGAGTATAATTGAAAATTTTTAACAGGCCAAAAAAAAATACGGGGTTACGAATAGTCAGCCCCCTTTTTTTATAGTTCAAACTCTACAAAGGTTTGTCGTTTCATCTCATCTTTGCATTGCATTGAATGATTCATGTGTTAAAAAAAACTCTTTCGTTTAGCTGTTAAAAATATTTTGGATGATCAAGATCACACGAATAATTCTCTCCGGTCCAACACAAAGACTGCATAGAAGCCCGATTCTTTTGAAATAATAGGAGTACCATACTACTCCCAGAAGAAAATTGCCTCTCAAATGAGCATTTTGACTTGAGCCAACCTCCATGCTCTCCTCCCATACGCTTTTACATACACAGGTGTTAAACCATTGTTTAGTTGCTGGTAATTAGGCCCCATCGATTTGACGGTCAACAATCTGCAAGTGGTTAGATCCTCCATAAATCAAATTTCTCGACGTAATTCTTTCGTAAAAATCAGATTGGGGGAGACATTTGTTTCTCCATTTTTGTTCAAGGGTCAATGGAGAGAAACGGAGATTTCTCCGGAGTTGATAATAAATCTCTCCCAGATGTACAAATTAATGGGGAAAACCCTGTTTTGACTTCGAATCTCTTCTTGGACCATGTCGGAGAAGTTGTTCTCACCATCAATTCAGATGGGTTGTCTTGGAATTTGGTTGAATCCATCTGTAAAGTAAGTTCTCTTCTCTTCTCTCCTCTCTCTCTCTCTCTCTCTCTCTCTCTCTCAAGTAAATTGTGCTTTGATGTAATGAAATATCAAATCTTGGTGTTTGCTTTGCGATTGGCTTCCCCATCATTTTAATATGTGATCATGAGCTGGAGTAAATACAAGGATTGGGATTAGTTGAGGTGCATGCAAGTTGGTTCGGCTACCAGAGTTACAAAAGAATAGGCTTTTGGTTTTTTGAGGAATGAAATCATGTAGGTTGACTTTCCCGAAACAAAGCCAAAATGGCGTAAATTTGTTGGATATTATTGCAAAAATTTGATTTGTTTAGCTAGACATTCGGAGGGTCACAAAGGCTACGTTGAGTTAATTGGAGCAAACAATTGGATCTTGACAAAGCAATTGTTTTCATCCCAAAGAAACGCTGCAAAATGGGAGATGCCAAAATATATGTTTGTGTCGTAATGTTTTGTACTTACCTGCAAGTTGTTCAATCCGAATTGTTTCAAACCAGTTCAGAGAATGTTCAAGATGATTTTACTTTTACACGAGTTGCGCAAGCTGATTTTCTAGGAGAAGTATTTCGTGTACAGTTTTAGTTTATAATTTCCTTCGTCTTGTCGTATGTTTAGAACCTTTTAATATTTTCTAATCATTTGTTTATGCATTCTGAATCTGATATTAGGGGTTGTTTCCTTACGTTGTGATTAATAGACCTCTTATGTTATGTTTTCCTTTTGTATGTGTGCTAGGAGCAGGATGAATCACCTTGTCTGGGCATAAAACTTGCCTCGAAGAGTGAAACTGCGATAAAGTTTTCTGATGTATATGCTGTTGAGTTCATAGACTGGGGTTTGGTTCACGAATCAATTCTTGGAAATGCTAGAGGATGTCTTTTGGGTCATGCGTCTGAGGTCATAACCAATCTCATTAATTAAAGATTGACAGTTTTTATTCCATTTTGGTCATACGTATGAATTGCGTTCACGGGTATATGAATTTCGATTAATTGCTGCAGATGTACCGCTTTACAGTGCACGGGGTCCATAGGTCAAAGAACCAGCCTTCTCTTTGGGCCCCATGTGTGTACACATTTGGCCACAAGGATATGGATACATGCCAGCTTTGTTTTAATCGGATCACCGCTTCTGTCAACATGGTGACTGGACGACCGAAGAGTCTTCTGGTATGCCCCATGAGTGTTTGTATTTCCTGTTTGCAGTTTCTTGGATTGGTTTATGATCTATTTGGTTGCGAAAACAGAAATATACCAGTATCACATTTTTTTCAGACTTTATTTGTGTGACTAGGTTTTTGTTCATCCAAAGAGTGGGAAAGGAAATGGATGTAGAACTTGGGAAGCAGTGGCTCCTATATTTTCCCGTGCTAAAATAAAGACAAAGGTAAACTTCTAATATGCATTTGACACAGTTATAGATTTTTCTGCAGTTCTCGAAACTCGTTCTTGAACTTCTTCTTTCTCCCTTGAAATTAGTGTGATATCACGCAGATGGAATTGCTTCATAGATTCTTTTCGCTGTGTGTGTGTGTGTGGTTGCTTCTGCAAAATGGCTCTCCTCTAGGAATCTATGCCTGAAAACTATACTTTATCAACTTATCTAATGTGGAGTTCTTGGTCTTTAATTGTAGTGAGGCTAAAAATTGTTAGATCTAAGTTCCAAAATTCAACTTGAGGTTCAATTTGATTATTTTGGGAGTAATTATATGGAACTATGTAATGAACTATTAAGAGCCAGGAAAAGAGGATTAGTTTTCAGACGAGGAAATAACAATGGAATCATTGAAAACCAGGATTTTGCCAGTCAATCATAAGTTGATACTTGCAGACTGAAATGCAAATTTCTTTGTGTAGATCCAAATCACGGGGTAAAAAAGCACTTTCAATTTTACAAGATCTTAAAGAACAAAAGATTGGATATTTCATGTGAGGAAAAAAAGTAAGTGATTAAAATTCAGTGTTGTAATTCCTGTGATTGTTGGAAATCTTTCAGGTTCAAGCTCTCTCATTGGCTCAAAAGTATGTTACCTAAGTGGATAATCCAGACAGTGTAACATTTTTTGCCTCAGTTGCTATAATACAAAATACTAGTCCTAGGTGTAAAGTCTTGGTTTTTTTTTTTGTTTTTTGTTTTTTGTTTTTTTCTGTACAATAGGTATATATGTACAGTCACCCCTTTTAACGTAATCTTCGGATTAGATGGTTATTGACTTCACATTGTGCAGTTAAGTCTCTTTCTTATCCTCGGTCTTCTCATGAGGGGAAGACTGACCAGTACTCTTTGACAGCCACATTGCTCAACAGTCCGTCCACTAGGATAAACGTGACATGCTATGTATTCAGTCTAGTTATTTAGAATGTGATAAGTTTGGGCAATCGGAAATTACAAGTTCAATACACAGAATTAAGCCAATATCACTGATTGTGTTAACCTCATATTCATTTTCAACTTGTTCATTAGGTGATGGTGACACAAAGGGCAGGACAGGCATTTGATGTGATGTCATCGATTACGAATGAGGATCTAAACGTATACGATGGTGTCATAGCTGTTGTAAGCAATGAGATTCCTTCACATTTATCTATTACAAACTTATTGAATTTTTAACACTATATTTTCTTGTTTTGATAAATCCTGGATCCTCTCGAGTGAGTGTTATGGAAATTCCTGAACATTCTTTGGTGGAATTGGTGTTTCTTTATTGTTGGTGGTGAATCTCGTGATTCTTCCAGCTATGCAATGGTTGCTTGGGAACTTCAGAAAAAAAATCAAAACTTGCAACCAAATCTTTTACACTTGCAATGCTTTCTTGCTTTACACGTTCGATGTTTTCCATGAGATAACACAACAAAGGTACCTAGAGTGCATATGATGAGACATAAGAATTTGTTCTCCAAAAAGTATCTTGAGGAGGTGCAATCTTATACTTTAGTTTTGGTTAGATGAAGTCGTCTTTTGGTAGGATATTTCCTGTTCTTTGATATTGATGACTAGGTGTCTGCATAGTACCTTCCACAATCCCCACTCTAATTGGTGTGGGGATGCATGCAAATGCATGTGCGTTGTGTGAGAATTGTACTGACACAGCTTTTGCACGTTTCTCTAATTTTCCAGTCCTCATTTTTATCATCATCATAGTTCACAACTCTCAACACCCCCTCCCCCTTTTTAGTTCGTTCCTGTGAGAAACATATACTTGTGTTCCCTGGCCATTTTAAAAGATGCCCCCAAGTGTTTTTTTTTTCTTTTTCTATTCTCTTTTTTGCAGCCAAAGAAGATGTTTTCTCATAAAGTGGGTGACCATCTAAGTTTTGGCATTGAATGCCTTCTGTAGCAGAGTGGAGAATGCCTCTTTTTTGCATTGTTCAATTTTCGCCCATTTAGCATCAGTTTTGTTTGATGGTTCATCTATTTTGTAATTCCAGAAATATAAGTTCCACTTTGTTTTTCCAACTGATTTCCAGTTTCTTTGCCTGTTTGTAATTTTTCGGTTCTAGGGTGGTGATGGTCTTTTCAATGAGATCCTTAACGGACTTCTCTCTTCAAAGCTTAAAGCTTCTTACCCACCTACTCCAACAGATTTCTTGCATTCCGGTGAGAAAGATGGTTGTATCATGCTTCATGAATCAAATAAAACTGTTGCCGAGGCTTCTGATCATAATGAAGATACTTCTCCTCTTCTCCCAGGTGCAAGTCTCGATGATTCAAGATCACCAAAATTCAGTATGTACAATAAAACAAACCTTTCTATTTTCTGATTTTGTAACTGTCTTGCTTATCATGGGCATATGTGGTACAGGAACAGAAGAAGGTTGTTGCAATACAGGTCTGTTTATTATACCCATATGATATCTGTGTAAATAGTATTTTAAACCGGAATGTTGATATTGTTGGTCTTTTTTCTGATTATTGCTTGTTGCTTCTAGCAGACCAAGGTCCTTCGTTTTCTCTCCCGAATGAATGGTTTAGATTTGGTGTTATTCCAGCCGGTTCGACTGATGCCGTTGTAATCTGGTATTTTCTCCTGTTGCCTTCTGTTTTATTTTCTCTGTTTTTTGAGACAAGTTTATTCGGTGATTTGTAAGCTGTTCTCTGCTGAACTTGTATATACTGTTCTTGTCAGCACCAAGTTCTTTGTGCATAGCGGCTTGTGATGACTATTACTTTACATTCTCGTATTACACAAATCTTTTTTCAAGGCTTAGGCTATTAAGGTTCATACTTCAACCATGAGACTTAGTCATGATATATGGTTAGCACCGGAAAGTTCATTTTCTTCCTGAGCCAGGGGGGACTTATCGAACAAAAATATAGTCCAAAAATACGGAAACACATTATGTAGACTATGGGAACTTGAGGCTTCCGTCTCTGGGTAATTCTTATTTTCTGGGGACCTTCAAAACCATTACGCAAAAGCCCCTTCTGTTACTAAACTGAGTGTAAAAACCTTGTCCCCAACAATAATACTGACAAATAAGTCTTCAATATGTTGCTTAAGTATCATGCACTTTCGTCTTGTACCACTCCCATTAGCATGTAATGTGCATTATTGTCCAGTGATGTACTATGTTACAAAGATTTCCCAGTTTAAGCTAAGTTGATTCTTCTGAGATAATACTGTTGCTGATAGATTGCATTTTCTTTCTTATTTGTAGTACCACTGGAACTCGAGATCCTGTAACATCAGCATTACATATTGTCCTTGGCAAAAGGGTGTGCCTTGATATAGCTCAAGTTGTAAGATGGAAAACAACATCAACATCGAAGGAAGAACCTTGTATACGCTATGCAGCTACTTTTTCTGGGTAATATATGTCATTTTACTTCAGGATATACTTAGAAAAGGCTTTGTTTGGTTTGGGTTTTGAGGGAGGTTTTGGAGTAATGAGTGGAGAGAGATAGATAGAGAAATGAGAGTAATAATTGCAGAGAAAACTTGTTTGGGACTGTGCGCAGAGAGAGAAGTTGGTTCTAGAGACCCAAAGCTAACACAGGTTAATGTCTTACCAATAACGATATTAGTTGTTACCAGTTTTTGTTTTGAACTCTTGTTTTTTAAGTGTTGATGTGTGTGCATTTGTTCTGTATTTTAATTTAGCTGGGTCCTGGATGTGGCTGGACACAAGACATGTTTAGAGCCATGTCCCCAACGTGTACAGCAAAGAACTAAAGTAAAAAATAACATAAGCCGCGTGGCGTGTCCAAGGCATGCTGCACACTGCCACGGTAACTAAACTGAAGTTTTCATAGCGTAAGATGATGATATAATTTTCCATTATGTCTGACCTGCACTTCATCTCTCTTTCTTATCATCTCATATACTGTAGTCTATTTGCTCTATGTGGTTCTGTGAAGGGTTCAAATTTAGCTGCAAACCTACTCTTCCGGTTCAGTCTGGTAATTTGTTAGTCTTGTCCTTAACCCTGCATAATTTTGAAAAATGCACATAATGGAATTTACAGTAAGAACCAAATTTTATGTGCATTATATTTGTACGCATATACAAGGTTTTCATCATATTAAAAAAAACAAGAAGAACCAAATTACAACACAACATGATGAAGTTAAAAATAAAACTGTCCATTCAATACTTGTACTGTATTGCTGTCCATCCAACCTTGTTTCTTTGATCCTTAATAGTTTCTGACTCTTTGGTCAATGACTTCCCTATAACTTCATAATTTGACTGAAAAATGTCGCTGTACCTCTTCTTTATGTCCTTAGCCCTCCACCCAACCACCGGCTCTTTCATCTTTGTCTTTCATTGTGCATCTGTTTGTGTTACATGGTTGGGTAGAACTCAACTCCAAAAGCTAGCTATTGAAGTGAGGGTGCGCTCAAGCTTAGATACTTCATATTACTTTGGTACACAGGCGATGTGAGACTTCGCTTCACATCCTTCCTTACGCGCAGCGTGCTCATTTGGCAACGCCTGCCGCGTGCAGGCCAAAGACCCACACCCTACCCATCTCTGGTACCTAGTCTGATACCATGTTACATGGTCTTGGGTAGAACTCAATCCCAAAAGCTAGCTATTGAAGTTATGGTCCCCTCATGCTTATGTACTTCATATCACTTTGGTACCTAGGCGATGTGGGACTTCGCTTCACAGTTGGAGCCTGTTTGCATCATTGTATTATGCTTTTACTCATGTCATATGATATTTAATTTGACTTTGAACTGTGTAGAGAGTTATGTTCAATGCGGCTTAACTGGATCGTTTGTTTCGACAACTAATGATAAATAAATGTTCAAGGTTTTTTTCTGTCCTTGTTATGGAGAAGAAATGTTGCAGTTTTTTTCTTTCGTAGTTCTTTGGGTTAGTTTGCCTTGATCGTAGTTTTATGGTTTGTGTGCCCTACAGAAGTTGGTATACAGGGTGAATAAATAGGTCCTAGAGTTCTCGTGGAATTAGATTTACTGTACTCTTTAGGCTTAATTTCTTGTTATTAATCGATCTACTCAATCTTATCAGGTACGGATTTTATGGAGATGTCATTAGGGAGAGTGAGAAGTATCGCTGGATGGGTCCAAAGAGATACGATTATGCAGGAACCATGGTGTTTTTGAGACATAGGTATCTCTCTATGTAGACCAACTTTTCTTATGGTTTAATGATGAGGGAACTATGACAGTCAATAATTCACATGTCATGTGTTTTGAAAATAAATATTGGTATCATTCCATTGCTTTCCGCCTCAGGCTTATTGGATTAGTTCTATAAGGTGGAGTTTATTTGTGCATAGATTTTAATTTGGTAATTCTGATGATAGAAACAGGTAATGAGATTGAATGAAGGTATGGTGTTCCATTTCAATTGTTTTATACATATTAGTGTGTTGGAACATCAAGGCCAATTGATAATATGTGCATTCTTCGTCAATTTGGATCAATATTTTCACCACCAAAGCAAAAGCATTCTCTTGCTGTGTTTATGCTAGTGTGTATAGACCACCCAACACTTACACCTCAATTTAATGATTTTTTCCCTTAAATAATGAAGTTATCACTCTCTCTTACAGCTTAATCTTTTGGATGAGTTGGTGGTTAACAATCTAAATGCTTACATGTGTTGAACCCTTACCTCTACCTGATGTAGGTACTAGAGCAGGCGATGGATCGTGTGTTTGAATCTTACTGTCAACCTGATAATTAAATGCTTGCATGTGTTGGGCCCGCTTATGAAGGAGAGCGTGGCTACAAGTGAGGGGGCTTACTAAGGATATAAATAATGAAGTTCTCTCTCTAACAACTTAAGACTTTTGAATGAGTTGGTGGTTAACAATCTAATCGAATACTGATTGAATGTTGTGCATATTAAAATAAGCAAATTATTCCATCTTTTCATTTCACACCATTTCTTTTCCTGTTTCAGATCATATGAAGCGGAAATAGCCTACCTTGAAGTTAAATCAGAAGAAAGTAGTTCAGCTTCAGAGGAAGTTCTTCGTGGTAGTAGAAAAAGAGCTTTATGGGGCCTACCTAAAAAATCTGAAAGAAAACCTTGCCGTGTCAATTGTAATGTCTGCACATCAACAAGTCATCCCATGCCGGCACATAACGCAGAAGGATCAAGATGGTTGAAATCAAAAGGCCGTTTTCTTAGCATTGGTGCTGCTGTAATCTCATGCCGAAATGAAAGGGCGCCTGATGGTTTGGTGGCTGATGCACACCTTTCAGATGGTTTCCTTCATCTTATATTGGTTAAGGACTGCCCTCATGCCTTATACTTATGGTAATATAGATGCCTCTCTCTCTCTCTCTCTCTATCTCTCTCTCTCTCTCTCTCTCTGTGCTTGTTGGCTGCCTCATTTAACTACATAGCTACATAGATATCTGCGGTCATATGATTTGATCACAGTGAGGTGGGTATTTATTTCTTATTTTTTCCTTTTATTTCTCCCTGTGCCTCACAAGCCACAAGCCACCCTTAAGTCTATAAGGAAAATGTGCTTTAATCTGTGACTGGAAACAATTGGTGGTCCAGTTACCATTTGTAGCTGGCTTCCTGATAAAAATATCTAATTAAATACCTAAATAGCCGAGCAATTTTCCCTGATAGACTAACGGGAAATTTTCTGTTGCACCAGGGTAAGGAATTTTTTAATAAGGTGCCAAGTAGTGTCGTAGTCTTCTGACTGCGTGAAGTCAGAACTGCTGTGAGCCTTTTTACATCTCTTCTGTTGGGCACTGTTAATATTCGGCCAAGCGTTCTTCTATCAATTTGCGTCTACAGTATCTAAGAATTCTTACTTGTCATTCAAGAGATTAAGATATCTATCATGATTCCTTGGTTTATACAGGCACCTAACGCAGCTGGCAAAGAAGGGTGGGAACCCCCTGAATTTTGCGTTTGTAGAGCACCATAAAGTATGTTTTCCCTCTTTTTATTCTTCTTGGTCTACATTCTTGTATTGTTGTGACATTTTCCTGATGTTTTGTGCATAGACTACGGCTTTCACATTCACGTCCTCCGGCGAGGAGAGTGTCTGGAATGTAGATGGCGAGCTCTTCCAAGCACACAAACTCTCGGCACAAGTATTCCGAGGCCTTGTTAGCTTATTTGCAACTGGCCCAGAGGTGTAATGTAAAACTCACAAAACTGACGTCTAGCATCCCTTACTTCTGTTCTAATTTATTGTTGTATTGTATAATTAGTAAGTCCGATCGATATAAATTGGTGGAACCACACATCAAATGGTGGTTTATATTAGATAAGCTTCTTCTGAACCCCGTTTCATACGCGCCATATTTTTCTTTTCTTTTCTTACGCCTACAGTTGTTTCTTGTAATCAACCTTAGATATCAATGTGACTGTTATAGCATGTGCTTCATTTTTGTGTTGATGGAAATTCTTGGGTAAAAAAAGTGTGAAGGAAGTTCTCTCTTTAACAATCCAGTTTATCTCAATGGATGTATCACTAGAATGGATGAGAAACTTTACTTTGCGCCAGGCGAGAAGCTGATAAGTAATGCCTTTTGGGTGGAACTGCCCATCTGCTGAACCACACGAGCTTGGTTCGTTCACAGAAGCTTGTTTGATTTCATAGAACTGTATATACTGATCGAGTTCGAGCCTAAATTTGAAATGTGTTTGCGCATTGTTGTTGTAGTAATATCGTAATCTGTTTTCAATTTCCAAATACGAATTTCGCCAAATGTTCATTTTTGTTGTTGCCCTGATGACTGACGAGTATTATGAGCTGAAATCACACTCGGTAATCAAACAAGCAATGCTCGAGCACTTTTAGTTAGCTTGGCTCGGCTTGGTTTGTTTACACTTACAGCCTACTTATCCCACAGGTTTGTACTCACTGTGGTATTGCCCTTTGTTGCTTTTCTTCTTCTTTTTTTTTTTTTGTTGCCAATGATCCTGACGTGTATATTAAGATGACTCTTTTTTTTATGACCGGAATCTTATGTTTAACTCAACTATTTTCGGGATCCTGAAGCTAATTTATTACGTATTTTTTATACAAACGTGTCAAACTTGCCCTTCTTTTAATATAGCCTATCGAACCATAAAAGATCCTTAACGGTATCATTACAAATCAAAATTCTCCAATCATGTCTTGCTTCTTTTTTGTTCTTCAAAGATTTATTAATTGAGTGATGCAATAATTATAATCATAGCCGGCAGCTCAGAGCTAGCTTCAGTTGTATAAATGTGAATATCCTAAAACGTTTTGTTCACCAGTTTTATATACTGTAGATATTTGAAAAAGGGAATTGATTTTTACACTCCTTTTTTGGATTTTAGTGTTGAAAGTGTATGTATTTTTTGTTAAAAAACAAAAAAGGAGAGTGTGGATATCAAAAAAGAGAGTGCAAAAATCAATTCCCATTGCAAAACTTGTTAATACACTTTAAGTACTTTGAACGCCCTTAAGTTCGAAAAAATTATTCAATGCCCTTGGGGCATGCCCATTTCGTGCCCCAAGGCTTCCTTCCACCGGACATTTTGTTGTGAGACCCGGAACAAGTGTGTAGGTTCCATTTAACGTGTGGTTGAAAAGGACATGGGACACCGCCATGTGGGGTACCTGGGGGACGGAATAATCTCTCCTTAAGTTCTTATTTCACCCACTTGTTGATACTGATGAGCACTCAAACCATGATTTTTACTAATTTGCGCACTAATTGGGCGGTTGGTTAGTTCTTTTTCATTCCATTTAGTAAATTGCCTATGTATTCTTTATATTTATGTCTGTCACTATTATTAACATGGTAAAATTTCCTCTAATTTATAACTGAAAAGAAAATTAGAGATCAATATAGTAAGCGTGGTACTTTTATGAGGGTATTACTCCTAAGTTTTTATGATTGCCCAGGAAATTATTTTTTTTGTAGCCACCACTATTCTGATATCAGACTCATATCTTATCAATCAAATGAGAAGTCAGGGAGAAAACAAGAAAGTTAATAAAACCGAAAAGGAATGATGTTTTCATGATTATTCCCTATCCCATTAGAGCATCTCCGGTGAATAGCTAAATTATGATCACTAAAGGGTAGTTTTTCATATAGATAGGATTCACTCATTGATTCATAAGCGGTCATTAGTTTATTGAGTGGATGATAACCCCAATGGACCAGCTAAGTCTTACTGTATAAAACAAAACAAAAACGAAAAATTAGCCGGCAGTATTAGAAATAGGATTATTAGGATTAAGAAATGGTCAACATCCTACATTTGAGCAAATCAACCTGATTTAGGCTTAAGAAATGGACCCACAAAACTTATTGACTGCATATGTAGGTGGCCAAATTTAGAGGGTGAGCTATTGATCTATAGGATTATAGGTCAATTTAACTAGTCCATTGGAGCTAATTTTTGAACATTCACTAGCTAAAAATTTAGCCATTCACGCTAATAAGGGTCTTTTAGGGTCCATTGGAGATGCTCCAAGTCTTTCTCATTTTCTTAATTGAAATCTAAAATAAGCAAGTCTTTTGTTGGAAATGCTACGGTACACACCCCCGTATCATAAACACCCATATAACCAAATCATTGAGAGGCGTAATCAAACCATCGAGAGGTAAGATGAGTAACCAAACCATTGAAAGACGTAACCAAACACTTTCTTGTTTCCCAAATGCAAACAAAGAGAGGGGTAACTAATTAAAATTTAGGGAATGACTTCGGAATGACTTTGGGTCTTAGTCTAACCGCGTTACGTTAGATATAGATAGTCCCCTAACTAGAAAAGAGAACCAAACTCTTGATAGTGACTTCTTTTAATACCGGGATTCGGGCTAATTTAGGTGCGCCTCGACTAATTTTAATACCGGGATGACCTTTGATGTTTCAGTACTATGAACGGATGAAAAACTTATTAGCGTTGTTCCAAAGGGAAAATCTTTCAGCTGGGTGCTGAGCTGCGCAAGCTTGGTTCATTCCCAGCAGCTCGTTTGATTTTATTCAATTGCATATATTGATCAAAGCTTGAGCCTATGTTCGAAATCTGTTTGTGCAATCAGTGATTAATGTTTCTGGATAATGCATACAATCATATAGATCATAATCTGTTTCTCATTTCCAAATACGAATTTCGTCCCCAATTAAGCCCATCTTTTTGTAGCCCTGATTAGTATTAGGAGCTGAGCCCGATCCAGCTTGCCCAATTATGTATTCAAGCCAAGCTTGAGCTCAACTCAAGCAAACATTGCTACATCAGTACTGTTAATTAGCTCGGCTCGATTTGTTTACGGCCTAACTTGTTCCACGGGTTTATCTTATTGTATTTGCTAGCTAATTAATCAATTTGACTGACTTATTCCACACGTCCAATTAAGTACATGAGACGGCCAGAAAATTCAGACGCAATGCTCAAAAAAAAAAAAAAAAAGGAATTAAGAAGAAGAAGGTCAATGCCAGTGATGGTCCCTCGCATTACGAAAAATTCAAAGTCTCTCTTCGGGATTTCCAATACCTCTGTACTTATACAAACACCCTTTCCATTTTTCCATATTCACCAGACAACGGCCAGGGTCGATCGCCACACATCTAGCTACTATGTCTACTCCAGCGCAGTAAGTGCTCTCTCTCTCTCTCTCTCTCCCTCTCTCTCTGGTTGCATAGCATGGTGGCAAACTTATGTCTAACAGTAGTTCTAAGGGAATTTTTATTTTTTTTAACTTCAAATGCTTGGCTAGTTTTGTTTTTGTTTTCCATATTGATCACCATAATCTTTTTAGCGGGCGAGTAACAGAATTCGACCGTTATAGCGTGTGGATCGCGGGTTTCAGAGATTTTTGTTGGCTGGATTACTAGTTTTTGAGTTCTTTCATGGAGGACTTTTATCTTGTGTTTTGCAAATCTAGCTGTTATTTGAAGCTGTAATTTCATAAGAAACTTTTATTTGTGTTCCGTAGTATGTACTATGTATGGAAGATCTTTAGCAATTTTTTTCCAACTTCGAATCCTTCTTTTGCCCTTTTGGAGGCTTGAATTTATTACGAAACAAGACATAAACAATTTTTTAGATGTTTTTACGACATCATTATTATTCTAGCTCCTTCCGCTTGCCTTGGTTCAGGGCCACCTTAAGATTGTACAACTCCTAAAGCGACAATTTAAAGTTGATGTTTTTGCGTTTGCTAACGTTGTTAATTAGAAAATATGTTGTCTAAAAAATTTATAGCCATTCTACTCAATCTTTTGAGTATATATTATCAATTAATGCTAAACTGAAATTATCATTTTAATGAACACTTCTTCTTCTTTTTTTCCAGAATCAGTAGTTAATAGTTATAGACTTCAACTTTCATCCAAATGTCTCATAAGCACCTATACTTCATTTTATTTCCATTAAACATTTGAATTTACAAAAATCCCAAAATTAGGCAGATGTTTTCTAAATCCGTCCACAGAAACTTTTAATGTCTCTCTCCCTTCCCTCCAAAAGCTCTCACCCCAAAAGAAAACCCCTTCTCTTTCTTGCCAAAGAAGATGGGGAAGAAGAGAAGGGGATAAGGGAAAGAGGAACAAGAGAGAAGAGGGGAGAGGGAGAAGAGAAAAAGAGGAGAGAGTGAGTGGTGCTGCTAGCGGGCGGCCAAAGCTGTCGCTGCAAGCTATTTATTTTATTTTATTTTATTTTTCCATTTTGAAGTAAAGCAAAAGAAGGGGTGCTGAGAGAGGGGAAGGAGAAAGAATGTGTCATTGGAGGGGAAAGAGAGAAGAGGAAAGGAAGAGAGAGGCAAGTGGTGGCAACCGGTGGCCATGGCTGCCGTTGAAGTTTTCTATTTTTTTTGTACTTCGAAACATGGTGAGGTGCCAAGAGAGCTATGAGAGAGAGAGAGAGAGAGAGAGAGAGAGAGAGGATTGCTTCATACCAAATTAAGTTTTTATCCAAATTTCTACTCAACTTTGAGTAAGGAGTAGAGATGCTCTATAATAAAGGAGAGAGAGTATGAGGTGGTTTATTAGATTTGAATTTTGGGGTCAAAAGTTTTTGGGAGAGAGAGAGAGAGAGAGAGAGAGAGGGAGAGGATTGCTTCATACCAAATCAAGTTTTTATCCAAATTTCTACTCAACTTTGAGTAAGAAGTAGAGATGCTGTATAACAAAGGAGAGAGAGTATGAGGTGGTTTATTAGATTTGAATTTTGGGGTCAAAAGTTTTTGGGAGAGAGAGAGAGAGAGAGAGAGAGATCAGTGAGACAGGGATATTAACATTTTCCTTCCGAAATTGGACAGATTTAAATGGTGGGTGCCCACATTTGTGGGGTTTTGTAAATTCAAGTGTTTAATTGAAACAAAATCAAAATATAGGTGCTTATGGGACATTTAGGTGAAAGTTCAGGGGATGAAATCAAATTCTCCCTAACTATTTGAGTCTATTTCCGTAGGGTGTGTTCGTATAGATCTTCTTTTGCTATCTCTTTCGTGTTCGATCAGTTTGAGTTTTATTTTTAGATTCTTATAACGATCATTTTTGTGTTTGAGTTTTATTTTTAATCTGTGGCTGCTTTGTCCATGTAAAATATATCCTCTTCGTCTCATACTATTGGTTCTTTACGAAAAGACAGTGAAATTTCTAGATCAAAAAATTATGCACGAAAATATTTTAGTTTCTTTATCCGAAAATTGCACTGTGTAGAGGACTAACAAGTACCAATATGGACCGGACCGGAGAGAGTATATGACACTCCTACGGACTTGGGGCCTAAAGCAAAGGATTTACCACAAAATCATTTCCTAAGCTTCCAAATGCCAAAACAGAGATAAGTTGAATTGAAGGCACAAAGGAAGAAAATATATTGAAGGATTTCATTTCATGTGTATATCTGCTGCTTGTTTAATCTATCTTATACCGCAAGAACAGAAAATTGAATTTTTGTTGCCTCTAATTCTGCATTATTCAGATACTATCAAGGCCTACCACCTGTAGCCAAGGCGTATGGCATTCTCTGTTTAATGACCTCGGGCGCCTACCATCTCGAACTTTATAATCTTCGAAATATAGCACTGTTCTATGGACCTGTTATAAAACGTTTTCAGGTAAAAATGTTGTGTTCTGATGACCAGTCTGTTGTTTGACCATTGCAACACCTCAAAAACTTTAAAAAAAATTGGGAAAAACAAAACAAAATTACCGGGATGGTTTCAGGTGACTTTTTCAGAAGTAACATTCCACTTGTTTGGTGATGCAGGTTTGGAGGCTCGTTACAAACTTCTTCTTCCTCGGACCATTCTCTTTCACATTTGCATTTCGCCTTCTTTTAATGTAAACTTTAACCCCTCAGATATTTTGGATTCCAGCATGCTCACAACAATGGGAAGGCCAATCTCGTGCCTTGCCAAAGCATCGCTTAGAGGTCGTTTGGTCTGGTTAATGGATTTGAGTCGGCTGCCTCCTCAAATCCACGATCCAAACCAGCCTTAATGTCTGGATTATTTCACAACATGACTGACTTTTAATAGCACTTTTTGTCATTGTTTCGGTCAGAGCAAGGCATGGAGTCCAGTTAGAAAGGGGACCCTTCGACAAGAGGACAGCAGATTATCTATGGATGTACATCTTTGGTGCATTCTCCCTGCTGGTACAATGGAAATAACCACCTTATTTCTGTTTAATTAGACCATGCATATTGTTGATACACCCGTAACCAGGAAGGACAACTGAGAAGGTAAAAATACTAACCGATACTTCTTGTTGGTTCCTAGGTGATGGCACTTATTCCGTTCCTATCCTCTCCCTTCATGGGAGCTTCTTTGGTCTTCATGATCGTCTATGTTTGGGGCCGTGAGTTCCCAAATGAGCAAGTGAATATACACGGCCTCTTTCTGCTGAAGGTGTGCTATCCTTTTCCATTTCTCTATTCTAAAAGCTTTTCATGATCAAGCAAGGATGTTACGGGAAATGATCTTTCAAGTTCTCTATACACCAAGGACGAAACCAGGATTTTACCGTGTAGTGGCGAAATGTATATTAAAAAAAAAAAATGTATTACAATATTAATAGTCATCGGCTCAAGAAAAAATTAAAATAACATTGTCATTTACACATGGAATACAAAAGAAGACTAATTTTAATTTTGAGCATCGATAATGGCATAATAATTAAATTTCCTTAATTTTTTAAGGTCAAGTTGTTTTAGTGTTAGAGTGTGAAATATTTTTTTCTTAATTACACATCATCATTTATATTATTTCACTTTGGCCCATTGAATTTAGTTTTGGAATACTTTTTTGGGTCTCCTTACTTGAAAAAGAAAATAGAAGATTTATGACTAAAATATAATAAAAAAAATAAAGAAAAAAACCTAGTAGTGGCGAGACTATATAAGTTGGCGATTAAAAAAAATTGTCACATATAATAATTGCATTTTCTAAAACTCTTGACGTGGCGGCCGTCGCCACTAAACCTCCCTTGATTTCATCCTTGCTATACACAGAATTTGCAGTAACTCCTTACTAGTCTGCAGAGCCCTGACTGCTACTGTTTTATTGTTACGGTTGATTTGGTCCTTCAACATATGCGCACACCTGTGGCATCAATTCGTCAGTTTATGTAGTTTTTTCCAGCCATTTTTTTTTCTTCATTGATTATTTTGTAGCCATTTATTTTTCTCTGATTGTCTGCGGTGGGAGGAGCATAAATCCCTCTTTTAAGTTCTCCCACAAGGTAAACGTTGTTTCATCTGTCTGTGCTTTAGGTTTTTTCACTTTGAAGTTTCCAAAACTGAAACCCCTGAAACAATGATAATTTAAAGATACGACTCTTTTTTTTTTTTGGATAAGTAAAGATACGACTCTTTTCATTTACTGAAGTAAAATACCGTTACAATATTTTTTTTGGTCTAGAGTTGGGAGAATTTTAATAATGGGACTAGGCCTGTCAATGGGCCAGATCCGATCCGGATCCGACAAATTCGAATCGGATTAGAATCAGATAAGACTCGAATTCGATTTGGATCCGATAAGACTAAAATCCAATAGTAGTAATCTGGATCCTAGAATCCGAATCTAATCCGAAAACATTTTTACTTCAAAATTTTTAGCAAAAAAAAAAAAAATTTCCAAAAAAAAATTTAAAATAAAAATACAACTTCTTAAACATTTTTTTTTTCAAAATAAAAAATTAGTAGTTATTTTTAAAAAAAATTAAAGTTCGGATTCGGATTGATAACAGATTTAATCCGATCCGATCCGAATTTGAATTACCGGATTCGGATTATAGGATCGACGTTATCGAATTCGGATCAGATTTTTCAAATCGAATCTGGATCAGATTCGGTCCATTGACAGGCCTAAATGGGACACTACAACAACCACCTGACGTTCGCAACAACTATAATCAATCCCATTCCAAAATAAGCGAAGAACTAGCTCCATAGAGGGGAATTATTACTCACTTCTTGCCTCCGGCAAGATTTGACCCCTTTTGCCGGTCAAAAAAGATTTGACCCCTTTCCCTCTTAATAGAGAGTGTACAAGGGTGGCCAATTAGGCTAGGCCTGGTTGGTTAAACTACCGTTATAGCAACTGAGGAAACGAAAACAAGTATGAGACCTAGCTGCAAATGTTGAGGCATTTGAATTCCCTCATTTTAGTCATCTCCTAGCCTCATTTTCTACTTTGTGAATAAGCTAACTTATTAGCTAGTCGAAATGTGGGCGGCTTTACAGGGTTTCTACCTCCCGTGGTACATGCTCGGAATAGATTTGATCCTCGGAAATCCACTGATGCCAGATCTACTTGGCATGGCTGCTGGACATCTCTATTACTTCTTGACGGTGCTTTATCCTCTTTCCGGCGGGAGATTTGACTTGAAGACTCCCCACTGGGTGTATCCTTTATATTGCTTCTCTCAAATAGTTGATGAAGTACTTGTGTTCCCCATTTCTGCCAATCCACATTTAGACTCGAAGGGATTTCGAAATCTCATCCAAATCTTCCAGTTCACCTCCTGAAAGACTAAATGATGCTTTACACCTGAGAAAGTGTTGTATAACTTGCTGTTTTATGTGATTTATGGATGCCATTTTTATTTCCTTGACTCCACATACATTAGTCACAAGCTGGTTGCTTTTTGGGGCGTGGGGTACCAACAAAATGCTCCGGTGACGAGGAATACTGCTGCCGACGTTGCTTTCCAGGGGAGAAGCCGCCGCTTGGATGGGACCCGAACAAGCGCCTCAAGGCAGGCACAACCAAGCAGTTCAGAACAGGTGCAACAAAATGCAGTGGCACAGCCAAACCAAGCCAATGACGGAGTGGCTTTCCGCGGGAGAAGTTATCGTCTTGATGGTCGCCAGTAGACAGTGGCTCTTTCCATTGATTAATGGCGTGATAACGCTTCTTATCAGGCCGATGTACTTCGGCAAGAAAGAACACAAATGTGGTAGTAGTAATGGCGAAAGTTTGGAACACAAAAGCTATAAGATGCACCGAATAATGTGTTGGGCAATATTTGAAGGAATTTTCTGCTTCTCTGTGAGGATTGGAAAGTACAAATGAAGTAAATAAACTGAAAATATATACTCCATGTTAGGCCAGGCCAGGCCAGTCCAGACAAGTCTTGTCTTGGCTTTAATTGGTCCTCCGCTAGTAGACGTCAAGATTGGTCTCCCAGAACCCAGATTAGTCATTACCTTAGGTAAGATATGGGGCGAGGGTTCAACGTGGTGCGCTGAAGAATGCTGAAATCCTACATAACCAAAATGCAGACATACAACAGGTATAGCTCTCTAGTACCTAGCCTTGATCAAATCGCGGCTCACTGTCAGTATATAAATTGTTGCTTGATGCAGTGGCATTGCTGCAATCTCCCAGTGCACCGCGATAGTTTATGGCAGAGAAGTAAGCGAAACCAACGTACACTATTAATGGAGGGCGGAAAAAAAAACAAACAAAAAACAAATGTCAAAGCTTAAAGAGGCCCATTGGCAGTGACACAATGAAACAAGAAACTCTTATCAAAGGATTCTGAAAAAACGATGAACTATACTAGGAATCCATCAAGTCGCAGCTAAATACACAAAGAAAAGACAGTACTAACTGTGCAAATTAACATATACATATACAGGAAGAGTGGAAAATGATAGAATTGCCCCAAAAGGTGGATCGTAGGTTCCTTCGACAGCTTTCGATGGAACCTGAAAGGGGTTAATACCGAATTTACATGCTTGAACAGAAATGCCCGAGAATGAATGAATTCTGATATAGCGCGGAATAAGCCACTGCTCTATTCTCGACTTGAAATCCGTAAAGGACTTTAAGGGAGAGAAAGTTAGGGGCTTGTAACATTCTGCTGCCTTGGGATGATAAAAAAGCACGTTACATCATAAAAGCACGAGAAATAGAGGAAAAACCCCTTTGGGCGCTAGGGCTTTATACTAATAAATATTCCCCCCTCCCAAATTCAAATGTCTTCTATGGTAAATCCAACTTTTAAGGAGTGAAAATTATTGCTTTAGATTTTCAAAATTAACCTTCAAAATTGTGCAGTTAAATAAATGTATTTAATTTGGTTATATCTTTTAATATGAAACTTAAAAAATATGCAATATGAATCTTGTGTGATAGACTTCAATTAGTTTTACTATATATCCAAAAAATTTAAAATCATGAAAACATTATAATTTGATACATATGGACAATTGAAAAATGACATGAATATCAACAATGGACAAACCAATTGGGAGGAAATAGCACTTTGTTAAGGGTAATATCGGAAGTTTGACATATTTTCATGGTTATATTTAGAAAGGGAACGTTTATCTTAGAAATTTCAAAATAGAAACATGGACATTTAAAATGAGACAGAGGAAGGAATATTAATTAAGTGAAGGGCTTTGCCTTATTAGTAAAAGTTGTCCAAGGCCGTGTCCATGCTTTATATGGATGGATGGATGGATGGAATATAAGTTGGGCACACGTCATGCGTGTGCAAATTCATCATGATTGCTGAAACGAAACATGTGAACAGAGTTTGAATTCAACCAAATCATAAAATCATTTCACACGAAAACATTATAATCTGATTATGGATACAAAAATATACATTGGTCAAGAATTTCCCACTTTTCAGTGTAATTAGATGGTCTCGTGTCTACTCCATCCTTCTTCTGCAAACTGCAAAAAGCCTCCAGCAGTTCTATTGTGTTGTTTTGATGACCGTTTCTCTCCCACCAGCTTGGCATTCCAGCGTCCAGGGTTCGCCGTGGCAGTGGGGGCTTGCATCGAATTGACGTTGGTGCTCATGGCAGTGAAGGGTCAGGTCTGATTCTTACGCAAGGAGCTTGCCGGCGTTAGTGCTTTGGATGGTAGCTACCTGGATATATTGAACCGGATGGCCTCCGTTTGTGAGGTGTGGTCGTAGTGACTGCGTTTTCGGCGTTAACTAGCTCCTGTTTGTTTTGGGGATAGTAAATTGGCAACGTGTCCGCAACTGTTTAGGAACATTCACCGCCGTGTAGACAGTAACACTTGTTGTTGAATATGCTTAATTGTATTTCCGTGATTGCTTACGGAGTTATCAGTTTGTGCGCCCCTTTGTTTTTCTATACAATGACACTAATTTTCTTCTAAATAAAAAAACTCTTCCCGTCAAGACGGATAATTAATTTAAAAAATATGATGCGAATGTAACAAAATTTTAGAAAGTATGAACAAAATAAAAAAGACAAAAAACAAATTAAGGAGAATGGAGCCTTAATCACGTTTTCTAATTAGTCTAGATTTCCTAGTTATATACTACATCACATTTCCTAATCAGATTAGGTTTGCTAGTTGTACATATTTCCTTAATTTGTTTAGGTTTCCTAGTGGCTAAATTTTGTAGCCTATATAGAGGCATATATACTAGAACAATATTTTCATGTAAAGGCACGAAAACGGTTCTTGGCAATTGATCACTCTCGCAATTCGGATCTGGGATTGGCTTGAAAACGCTATTCTTTTGAAATCCCACTACCGCCTTCATAGATACAGATTACAGACGGACAGGATAGGCCTAAAGTAACAGCCAACCCCCATTACAGATTTTCATTCCCTGCGTAGTTATTCGCCAGATACCGGCCACGCTCGATCACCGCAATCTTATCTAAGATGACTACTCCAGGCCAGTAAGTTCTCTCTCTCTCTCTCTCTCTCTCTCTCTCTCTGGTTGCGTAGCATGGGGGCTATGTGCTAAATCATGTCCAACAGTAGTTCTAAAGGAACTTTTTTTTTTTCTTTTCTTTTATTTCCGAATGTTCGCGTAGTTTTATTGTCTGTTTTCCATATTGATCTGAATGTTTTTAATGAGCGTGAAATAGAATTCCACAGTTATAGCTAGGGCTACAAATGGACCGCACGAACTGTTTGATGCTCACTAGGTAAATGCTCCATTGCGTTCGATTCGCTGGTTGTAAACGAATCGATCACGAGCCTCGATTTAGGCTCCTTTAATAAATGAACCGAATCTGAACCTAACAGTATTCGGCTCGATTAAGCACTGGAACATGGGAGTACATATATATCCCATAACAATTACACATGTAAGCTTGACAATAACGTAATGAAACTTATATAATTTGTAAGTGTCTAAACTTATAAAAGTACTATAGATAAAATTTAATACTCCATGTTTTATAATTTATGTGTATGTATTTATTTATGCACAAAATAAAAATTATATTACAGTCTTAGACCTAAATGAGAGCATAAATATAAAATATTGTGAACAAGTTCGAGTTTGACTCAAACCTAAGCAAGTTCGGCTCGAGCTCGGCTCGTCAAATTTTCATTGAGCTCGAGCTCGGTTCTTGTTTCTCTTAAAACAAACGAACAAACTTGAACATTCTAAAATTCGGCCTGTTTGCCGCCATTATAGCACATTGATCGGATGTCTTGGAGCTTTTTGTTGTCTGGCTTTACTATTTGAGTTCTTCATCGAGGATTTTTATATTGTGCTTTGCAATTTCATCTGTTATTTGAAGTTGTAATTTCATGAAAAAATTTATTTGTGTTCTGGACAGAGGAAAACTGGTTACGTATTCCTTTTTGAAGTCGGTATATTTTCCTACTGAGATGTGAATTTATTACGCGACAAGTCATAAACAATTTTTATGATATTTTACAAGGTTATTGTTAGGAGAAATTTTTGTATATACCTGAGATAGGAGGGGTGGTGGTGTCCCCTTTTAGTCCGTTTTCAATTTTTAGGTCATTTTTTGAACACACTTTGATGATTGGCTCCATTCATTAGTTAGAGCTCGGTGAGAACATTAATCTTGCCAAAAATCATGTTCATCGGATTTTAATAGATACAGGATCGGCACACATAAAAATTTTAAAAAATAAAAGCTGGATCCAAAAACACACTTAATTAGAACCCAATTTTTATTTTTCTTCATTTTTCACGTGTGTCGATCATGTATCTACTGAAATCCGATGAACATTATTTTTGACAAAATTAATGTTATTGTAGAGCTCTACAAAATGAGCAAAGCTGATTAGCAAATTGTCTTCGAAAAGTGGCCGAAAAATTGAAAACGGACCGGAGGGGGACACCACCACCCCTCCTATCCCCGGTATATGCAAAAGTTTCTCGTTTGTTAGACAGAGAGTAGAGACATGTTGAATTCAAGGAACAAAGAAAAAAAAAGATACTGAAGGATTTTGTTTCATGTGTATTTCAACTGCTTTTTGAATCTATTGCCATGCGAGTTTCGTGGTATTTTGTGCAGCATGTTGTCCTTGAAATCCCCTAGCGATTTTCCTTTACTTCGACTCCTCTCTTTCCCTCTTCGGGCTAATTAATTTTGATACAGCAAAAAATTAGAATAAAAAAGGCTTGCTTTTACCTCTAATTCTGCATTATTCAGATGGTATCAAGATTTACCTCCTGTAGCCAAGACGTATGGCACTCTCTGTTTAATGACCACAGGCGCCTATCATCTCGGTCTTTATAATCCTTGGGATTTAGCACTGTCCTATGAAGCTGTTCTAGATCGTTTCGAGGTAAAAATCTTGTTTCAATGACCTGATATTTGACCATTGAAACACCTTTAGTTATTATCTCTACATGTGGTTGCTCATTTGATACGGAAAAAACAAAACAAAGTACCAGGATGGTTTTCGCTAGGTGACATTTTAGAAGTAACATTCCATTTGTTTGGCGATGCAGGTTTGGAGGCTCGTTACAAACTTCTTCTTCCTTGGACCATTTTCATATACGTTTGTGTTTCACCTTCTTTTAATGTAAATATTAAGCCCTCTGTTATGCTGGATTCCAACATGCTACAATATGGTCTCAGAAAGATGGGAAGGCTAAGAATTGCCAATCCCCTTCCGGGGTAAATTGGTGCCTTGCCAAACCATCGCTAGGTTTTGTCTGGATAGTGGATTTGAGTCGGCTGCCTTCTCAAATCCATGATCCAAACCAGCCTTAATGTCTGAATTATTTTGCAACATGACTGACTTCTGATAGGACCTTTTTTTCATTGTTTTGATTAGAGCAAGGAATGGAGTCCAATTAGAAAGGGGACCCTTTGACAGAAGAACGACAGATTATCTAGGGATGCTCATCTTTGGTGCATTATCCCTGCTGGTACGATAGCAATAACCACTTACTATCTGAGTTCAATTAGAACATATTGTTGAAATATCCGATGCTTCTTGTTGGTACCTAGGTGATGGCACTCATTCCGTTCCTATCCTCTCCCTTCATGGCATCTTCTTTGGTTTTCATGATCATCTATGTTTGGGGCCGCGAGTTCCCGAATGAGCGCATTGATGTGCATGGCCTCTTTCAGGTGAAGGTATGCCATCCTTTTCCCTTTCTCTATTCTAAATTTTTTTCACTCAAGCTAGGATTTTACTGTCCTCTGTACCATTGTTGTGCTTGATTTGGAGCCTTAATATATGGAGCAACTTCAATACTATTCTACAGGGCAATGAGTGGTACTGTTCCATTCCTATGCTTGATTTGGTGCCTTAACATACGCGACTAACTTGTGGCATCACCGCATCACTTTATGTGGGTTTTTTGGCCATTTCTTTTTCTTCATTGATTCTGTTTTACCTGTTTGTTTTTCTTTCTTTTCCGGCGGAGTGAGGGGGCTGAACTTATAAATCCCTCTTAAGTTCTCCCCAAGTTTGTTCTATTTTTCAGTGTTTTATTTTTTTATTTTCATGTTTTCAAAAGTGGAAACAAAGATAATTTGAAACAGACTCCTTCCACTTACGGAATTAAAATACCATTATAATATTTTTTTGATGTCCAGCAGTAGGAGAATTACAATAATGGGATACTATATCTATCATGCAAGGCTTGTAACAACTAAATCAGCTCAATACTAGAAAAACCTAAGAACTAGCTCCATACGGGCTATAAATGAACTAATAACGAAAGACTCTTATACAAAAGAATTAATAATCAATTCTTGCCTTCGGCAAGATCTGATACCTGTACCTCTCAATAGTACAGGGTAAAACTACCATTATGGTAATAGAGGAAAGCGAAACAAATATGAGACCTCATTTTCCATACCGTGAATAAGTTAAATGTGGGTGGCTTGCAGGGTTTCTACCTTCCGTGGTACATGCTTGGAATAGATTTGATTCTTGGGAATCCATTGAAGCCAATTCTACTTGGTATGGCTGCTGGACATCTCTATTACTTCTTGACAGTGCTTTATCCTCTTGCCGGTGGGAGTCAGGCCTCAACAGAGGCACAACCAAGCAGTTCAGTAGAGGCGCAACCAAATGCAGCGGCACAACCAAATCAAGCCAATGATGGATTAGCTTTTCGCGGGAGAAGTTATCGTGTCGATGATCACCAGTAGGCAGGGTCTTTTCCATTGATAAACAATGTGGTAAGGCTTTCTATCGAATCGATGTAGTTTGCCAAGAAAGTACACAAATGTGGCAGTAGAAATGGCGAAAGTTTGGAACACAAAAGCTATGAGATGTTGTGAATAATTTGTGTGGCGCAATATTCGAGGGAATTTTGTGCATCTCTAGTTATGAGGATTGGAAAGTAAAAATGTAAGTAAATAGACTTATCGTACTTTTCCAAATTAACTGATCGTATAGTTCGTAAATGAAAATTGGGTCTGTCGTTTTACACCAAATATTCAAAATTTACTCAACTGCAATGGTTGAACGGTATTGTTGACCATATGATGATGTTCTATAGCTAGTCCATAAAACAAGGAACCGCTTAGCAGCTGAACTCGGGTGGAGGGCACTTCGATGCCTTAGTTAGACAATGGGAGAGAAGATGATAAAGACAAGTACAATAGATCTCAGATCTAGTATTGTGTTTACCTCTCTATTGTCTAGTAATATACTTAATATATTGCATTGGCCTCGTGTTGAGAAATGATGTCACAAGTAACTGCTTCTTCATCTAATCTTATGCATGACGATTGCCGAGTGCCACATTGGCGATGACATGTGGCCGAGAGCCACGTGTGGCACATACGTCACCGCTGCCATGTGGCCAAACCGATCAACACGGCACAGTCGCTGACCTATGTACTCCTAGTATGCACAACAGGCTCCATGAACCGACCCAGTGCCTCGGCCCGCCAGTGATGAAACGGGCCGAAGTACACAACACACAACACGCTCCATAAGCTGACCTAGCGCCTCGGCCCGCCTGTGCCGAAGACCCATACGGTGACTTGGGAGCATTGCCTGCTGGGCTTTTCCCCAAGTTGGGCATAATCGGACGGTCTAGGTACAGGATCCGACGTCATTCAGCCCACTACACAACCCAAACTGCCGGGGGACTTGATGTCACATGAAATATTGATGATATTCCCAAAATTATACAAGTCACGTGCTACCAGTGGCATCATCGATCTCATTTGGGTTGCGTATTATTGTTGAGTGGCTCTTTGGTCAATTGGCTTCGTGATGGTCTAAAATGAGTTTACAATTGTATCATGTATTTTTCTAACATTATCTTATTTTATTTGTGCTTTGTTTGACGTTGTGGAATGGAAATATTTTATTTTATTGTGTAAAAGTACATGATGAAATTGTTATTGGCTTTTGGAATTAGATGGGGTCACTTGACCTCATCATAAAATAAGATACAGCGTTGCCACTGACTTTTCCCACCAACAATAGAAATATTTGTTTAAGATTTTGTTGGTCTTTTTACTACTCCCTCCGTCCCTTTATTATAGTCTAGTATTTTATTTTGGGCTGTCCCTTAATAAGTGTCCATTTGGTAAAGTTAGTGGGTAAAAGTTGGTATATTATCTATTTTGTCCCTAAAAGTATATTCCATTTTGAAAAGTTAGTGAGTAAAAAGTGTAATGATGATGGGTAAGTAGGGAAAGTGGAGGAAAAAGTTGATGTGAAATGTATAATGATGATATTTTTTTAATAAGTTGGAGTTACGAAGTAGGACATTTAAAAAGGGACGGAGGGAGTATTATTTTTTTTGCATTTCCTCTAAACCTTTTTCTTAAGAAATATTTGAAGCTTTGGAAGTTTGAAGATTAATCCCATGCCCCAGAGAGCAAATTAATGGTGTATTTGGATTGGTAGATTTTGTACAATTACTTGATCGCCTGCAAACTTAATTTACAAACCCTCCCTCCCCCCCCCCCCCCCCCCCCCAAAAAAAAAAAAAAAAAAAGTTTGTCGAGACGAATCATATCTTCTTTTCTGGTTCCTCTCATCAAGACAAATCAATAGGTGTAAAAAATTTGTCGCAAAACAAACAATTGCGAAAAAAAATAAATTTGAATGAGGACAAAACGAAAAAAGCCCAAAAAATTCGCGGAACTTAGCTTAATTTATGGCATTTGCAATTCCAGATTGGTTCTACTGTTCTACCACAGCATATCAAAATGGATACAAACTAAAATATTTTACACTTGCGTGCGAAAAAATATCTTCCTTTTCTCTATCAGTGACATGAGATACTAATCACACGACAGATTAACTAAAAAAAAAATTCCGATAATCATGTCTTTTCATTGTTCTTTAAAAGTTAATCGATTATTATTATAATCCAATTATGATCACGATGTCGTACCCGTATCAGGTCTATCGAATGGGCAGTCGGGAAAAGGCACTCCATGGCGTCCTCTATGACAATATATTCTTAGTTCGGTCAATTTCTAAGGCATATTCTCTCTCTTTTTTCGCGGTTCTGGGCATATTCCATTTCATCGATTTTGTACGCTAAATATATTATTCTCGAATCTTGAATTTGTCATGAGAAAGTGTAAAAAATATAAACGGAAACATGAACACAATTGTAGTATGCATTCACTCTTCTAGAAAGTTAAACACTCTTCTACAAAGTTAAACCGAAAATGAGCGATGTTTTATGGTTATTATGTACACATTTGATATTTCTCATTTCCTTAATTAACACATGCAAGCAAAGAGAGAGGGCATTTGAACAGCGGAAAGCCCAATCAATCGATAAATATTTTAATACAACGGTTATTTATAACGCTCTTCTTCTGACATGAGGTTGGACCTGCACATACATGAAACTCACTCCATGTGAGATGACGTTTCAAATAATCGTACATTGAACTGCAGGGAAAATTCCAATCAACGGGTTCTGAAAATTCATATTTGAGCCTAACTGCGTTACATCAGATAGGGATGGGGGGATAGGGATGGTGGTCCCCTGGAGAGGACCACTGAACTCTAAATAGTGATTGATGATTATGATGTAGTTGGTTTTTCGTTTTTCCTTTCCATTTGGCTATTAATCAACAATTACCATAACCCAACACTTGATCTTCATTAGGTTGTTTTTTTTTTTTAATCGATGAATAACTCTGCAACTGAGCCACTATTGGATCCGACTGCGCAATCCAAACCTCGAGGGAGACTAGCACAACAACCCACCCCCATGACTCCCCACTTAAATCATGGTTTGCCTCCAGGGAGAATCGAACCCTACTATGTTGCAAGCCCAGGTTCGACCTTACCATGTCGACAATCCATGAATGGGTAGGTTGTTGTTATTCAATCTAATGCAGAGGCGATTATCAATGGTTGTCCTCCTTCTATACAGTAGCCTTAGACAATACAGTGTGTTTGAGCAAGATTGTAATTTTCCTATAAAAATGCGTTTAATTTTTGTTTCCCGATCTTTCCATCATTTTTGGACTTCGGGAGGCAGATATGAGTTTTGGCTCTTGAATTCCATTGGTTTAAGGCAACGGGTTTCTGTACCTCCCGACAGCGACAGTGAAAGCATCTCCAGCGGATCCAGCGATGATCCCTAGACGGCTAGTCCTGCAGCGGGAACGAGCATGTATGGTGTAGACCATGATTTTTCCACCCACCTTCATTAGCGGATTGATGGGTTCGACACCGGAGCTGATATCTTGTGGCTTTGACTTGTTTTTTTTGTTCTGTTTTGTTGTTTTGATTTTATTTTGCAGTAATCTGTTTTTGCTCTATACAAATGGGATGATTTCTATTTTCTACCGTCAAAAGGAAAAAAAAGGAAAAAAAGAAAAGAAAAGAAAAAGAGAGACCTATTTTCTCTTGGTTTGTACGGACTTAAAACTTCTAACTTGAGAGGAGTTCTTTTGCTGATGTAGAGGCTGTTTGGCTTCAAATGAACAAAATCTTCTCCAAGATTTCCACACAGTATTTTACTATATACTATGTTTTTTTGGGCCAATGGGGTGCGTCCACATGGGCATAGAGTTTTTGGGTTATTATTATACTTAATTACGTCCCTTATGAGTAGGGGAGGATTAAGATCATAAACTTGCAGATTGTTACGATCTTCATAAGTAATTAATAGAGATGTATTCAAGCTTTATCTCAGCTACTAGTATAATACAATGAATACATATGAAAATAAAAAAATACTTATGCATTCCCCTTAAACATATATTTATAGCATCATCTATCCTAATTTTCCTCATAAACCCTATTTGGTTCGCTTAACTATATGCTCGGCTCTAATAGTCACTCTATTTCGGAAGAAGAGTTTCCCTTGTTGAATCCAAGTATTTTCCACGTACTTGTATTTTGTAGAGACGTGTGCGACTTTTGGTGCTTGCAAAAACAAGCACTTCGATTCAAGCATCGTGGCGATCTGCATGAGGTACTTTTTAAGTATTTTTTTAATTTTCCTCCTACGATCATCCAAAAGATTTGGTTCCATTTGATTCGGTTATAGATTCAGCGTTTTAAATTCTATCATGCTAAAGTACCTCTCCTCTGTGTTTATAATACATAATTAGGTGGCGTGTTTAGTTGTGGTGAATTAATTTTTACAAGAATAGAAGGACAAAGTAAAATAAACAAATTAGTTCTTTACTCCATGGAATTGATAATGCCAGAATTGCCTTTTATTAGTGCCAAAATCTTAACGCATAACCTTTTGTGCGCTAAAGTTTTGACACTAACAAAAACGATTTTGGCGTTATCACTATCTCAGTAATAATCTATAATAAGCTAATGGCATAACGTTGGAAGATCGTTAATTAGTAATCTTTTGTTTTATGCTTCCTTTCGTGCATTCTCGTTTCTTTGTTGACTTAACTTTGTGGGAATGTATTATCAACAGTATAAATGAAGTTATTTCCTTCTTCTTCTCTCTTTGAAAAAGAAAAGAAAAACACCCAGTAGTTAAAAATAGATTAGGCTTTAACTGTGGAAAATCGGAAGATTCAAGAAGAAACAGATTTTACTTGGTCTCGTTTTTTAATGCACTAATTTATTAGAGGATATCCTAGAAAAGATACCCAAACATGCCATAGAGCATCGGAGCAACTAATCCACGAACGTATTGTGTTGGCCGGAGGTAGGTGTCATACGACAGTGTTTCGAGACCATCTAATAATTTAAATTCGAAAGTCTACATGTATACGTCATCACAATCATTGACTAAATTTTGAGAGATTCTACAACTATCAATTTTGATTAATGTTCTCTTTGGTTTCATTCCTTTGCAATGTGGGGTCCCATGTAAGCAGACAATTCAAATTATACAAATCTCTATAGGGGACACGCACAAATTTGAGTAAAAGTTTCATTAATGGTATTGTCACAATTTTGGGTGGGGAGAAATAACTTCGAAATTTTTGAGTAAAAGATTTGAGACTCCCTTGACTTGAGTAAAATTTCGAATATGGGTAAAAAAGTGAAGTGGATTTTGAGAAGTTTTACTCAAATTTTGAGTTTGAGTGAAAAAAAAA
Organism: Rhododendron ovatum; assembly: GCA_019656835.1. Taxonomy (NCBI): domain Eukaryota; kingdom Viridiplantae; phylum Streptophyta; class Magnoliopsida; order Ericales; family Ericaceae; genus Rhododendron; species Rhododendron ovatum. Next base: position 30,237,900 of record CM033791.1, on the reverse strand, counting down.
GGGTAAGAAGTAGGAACAGTTTAAGAGCTCAAATTATCTTGGCTAAGGCTGTTCAAAATATTATCTTGCCTGAGAATAAAAAGATGTCCCCACACATTTATGTCTTTCCAAACCACCCCTTGTTATTTTTCTACCTAAAAGGTTGTTGGCATGTGAAAACAAACATACCTACCCCAAAAAAGTTTAAAATAAGTCTTATCTAGCTTGAATCTTAGTCTCTAAGTTATTATGGGCAACAGGGTAGGTTTCATTTGGTGATTATATTTTTAAACATACCATTGCAAATAGTCATACTTGAATCTTTAACTGTTTGGACTTGTCCTATTTTATTTAGCCATTTAGACCTATTAGGAGTTTGGACTTGTTCCAATGGGTTTTCTTTGGTTGGCATCTTACCGATCAAAGGATTGGGTCTCGGACTAGGACATATGATTGTTCTTAGGGATACGATATCATTTTTCTTGTCTTGTTAGTCTATTGTACATTGTTTCAAGATTAATAAAATTCTTTTTCGCCATTCAAAAAGAAAATAGCCATACCTGAATTATATGAAGAAGTCATAACAAAGGGGTTGTCATGTTCATCTTTAACGAATTACGTGAAGAAGTCTCGCCTGAAATAATTATAATAAATCTACTGTTGCAAATGTATAAAAAATAGTATCACTAGCCTCCTAAAAGCATTTTTTTGGTTTTTCATAGGGAAGTAAAGCAGCAGTAGCCAGTGGGGGAACTTTTGGTGGATACACTTGTTGGCTGGAAAGGGAAAATCACAAATGAAACAAGAAAAAATTATCGTTTAGTAGTCTCGAGTTCTAAGATTTTCAAAGTACAGTAAAAGCTATAATACCAATACATGGTGTAGGCCAGACCCTTTTGCTCTTATACCCGGACTTTTTTGGAGTGTAATTTTAACAAAATAAGAAACAAGTACATGAAATTACAAAAGCAAGTACATTTTTTTTTGTCAGACTTTGACCCCAAAAGCATGCACATAAAATTCATGTACATCTCTTAAAAAGTAATAGTTAAATGGGCTCACTTTGGACGTTCATTTTTGTGTTAGATTGACTTGCTTTCATAACTTAATAAACTTTTTATTTTATTTTATTTTATTTTATGAGACTTCACCCCAAAAGTCCTGCACAAAGTAATCATTTCACATACCTATTTTGGGTGTTCATTTTTGGACTTGTCTTTTGTATTAGATAAACTTGCTCTCATAATTTTATAAACTTGTATTTTATTTTTGTATGACTTGCACTGCAAAAGACATCCACATCTCTCTGATACAGAGAGTAATTTTTCTGTAAGTTCATTTGGGGTGACCATTTTTAGACTTTTCCTGTGTATTAAATGGACTTTTTTTTTTTTTTTGATCCGCGTATTAAATGGACTTACTTTCATAATCATTGCTCTTTGTCTAGCTGTTCGTACTAGAGATTGGTGTGTAGGGAGAGGTGGTCATGGGTTACGAATTGGCGGGGAATCATATAGGGTTGATACAGATGAAAGAATAATAATAAAATGGGTCTCTCTTCAAAAAGGGGAGACAAACGGGGGAGGATAAGAGAAAAATGGTGTTTGCTTTGTTTGGTTGGTAGTTTTGTTTAGTTTAGTTTTGGTAGTTTAGTTTAGTTTAGTTTTGGTAGTGAGTGGAGAGAGAAACAAGGTAATGATTGAAGAAAAAGGTAATGATTGGAGAGAGATAGAGATAAAGATAGATGAGAAAGTAATAATTGAAAAAATAGGATAATGATTGAAAAAAAAAGTATGATAATGATTGAAAATCTAAATTAAAACTAAACTAAAATGGGTACTAAACACAATTACATGTGTCATTTTCTTTATCAGTCGACCAACATGGTGATATGAGGAGTGGTGTAGATTAGGAAGAGTCTCTCTTAAACTAATAAGGGCATAATAGTAAAGAAACATAAAACTCCGTGACATTATCATAATGTGTCATGGATTTAATATTACTCTTTTTTTTATAACCAAGTGTTCAGACCAATTTACATGCACTTTGACTAATTCTCAAGTACCCAAACGCATTGTTCACTAACGAATCAGACATGTAATGGTTACCATGTGCTATTGGTTACTCCTATTATAGTTTGCACAGTCGGTGATTTCAAAACTTGACACCATTGAACGGTATTTTTTCTCTTTTCCACCTCTTATATGTGATTTTCCCAACAAAATAACACTAAGGCTCCATTAGAAATGAAATAAGAACTTATTTTTTTGTTCAATAACAAGGCTTGTTCCACAAAGATAAGAAGGATGTGCTTATTTTTGAAGAATTTATATAGGTACCAATAGGCGTCGGGGAGGGAAATCGTACCGACGGCCGCGCCGGGCCGATCATCATATATACACGGAAAATGGGTGCTCGGATCAAGCACCCTACACACCTCGGATGCCCTTGATTCCCGCGTAAGCCCCATCGATTTTTTTTTTATAGAATTTTTGGACGGTTCCGATCGGCCGTCCGGTGGCCGGAGACTGCCCGGCGCGGCCGTCGGTACGATTTCCCTCCACCGGCGCTCATTATCATAGTAACAGTTTTATTTTTTGTATAAGGCAACTTCAAGCTCAAAAATCATGTATTTACGCAAATAATTATCCTATTACTATGGATCTTGTTTGATAGATCTCATTGAGATCTTTAATACGGTGCAAAAAAAATTGAATTTTTTTTTCATTTACATTATTTTTGAGTTTGAAAATGTGAAAGGAACTTTTTATTTGAGTTTTGTGGAATGACCCTTCTTATTTTTGAATGAGAAGTGGCAAAATAAGTACTTATTTTTTAAGAAGGTTTTCGGAACGGGGCCTAACACTTACAGCTCGTTTGGAAGGAGGGTTTTCGAGAGAAAAGAAAGGGGACGGAGGGAGAAGGGATTCTCTCCCTCGTTTGGAAGGCTTAGGATGCGAGAGAGGGTGAGAGAAGGAGGGAGACGGGAACCCCCTCACACCTCAGTTCCGTTTCTCACCAAAAGTGGCGAGATTCCGTGAGAAAGGGAGAGAGTGAGGCGAGTGAGGCGCGTGGGTGAGAGTAGATCTCGCTCGCGCAACTTCCGGCAGCACGTGTGGTCCACCCTCTCGTCGGATCGTCGTCGTACTTGCACCGTTGTCTTCGTCTCGTCAAGAAGAAGCTACTTCTGTGATCAAAACTGAGTTTTGAACACTTTGATTTCGGACCAGTCGCCGGAGATGGGGTTATAGTCGCCGGAGATGAAGTTCCAGTTGCCAGAGATGATGTTTGGTCACCGGAGAAGAGAGAAACAGAGAGTTTCAGGTCGTCGGAGATGGAGTTGAGGTCGCCGGAAATGGAGTTGAAGCCGCCGGAGATGTGGAGAGAGTTTGATTTCTCACGATTGTTTGGATGGGTGGGTGAGAAATCACAACCCTTTCTTCTCTTTTCTCACTAATAAGGGAGACCACTCCCTTCTCTTTTCTTTTCTCACCTCCATTGCCAAAGGGGCTGTTAAGGTCCCGTTCTAGAACGATAAATAAGTACTTATTTTTTAAGAAGATAATTTCAAGTTTAAAAATTATATGCTTATGCAAATAATTTTTCTATCACTATGGATCTTATTTGATAGATTTTATTGAGATCTTTAATATGGTGTAAAAAAATTAAAAAATTATTTTTTATTTATATTATTTTTAAATTTAAAAATATGAAATAAATATTTATTTTTTAAGAAGTGTTTTGGAACAGGCCTAAATAAAATTGGGAAAAGAGGGGAAAATATCCAACTAGATTGATTTAACAGAAATAAGAAAAGTAAGACATTTATTTCTAGGGGCCCATTGATTTAACAGAAATAAGAAAAGTAAGACGTTAGTAATTTCTCGTAGTAAATCATTGACTAAAAATTAAACTATTGGCTTCTATTCGATATTGTGACAACGTAATTGACAAGGACAGAATTCTTAAAAGATGCTAACAGAGAAGAAAGAGAAGTCGTCTTCTCTTTTATAGAGTACAAACATAAGATCATGCCAATTGGGACGAGTTGATAGACCCAGGTAGGAAAAACGAGAATACAGGTAAATTGTGAGAGGTCTGTGGTGGATTGTGGCAGTCCTTGGCATCAAATTATCCCGTATTTTACGAGGTTTCACACTTTGAGGCACATCTGACTCTTTTCTCTGCTAAAAAATTACCCAGCTTTTCGCTGAAAAACTCCAGTTTCGATTGATAAATTTTGGGTAATGGGTGAAGCTGCTGCTGCTTGTGGGTTTTGGGAGATTTGAGATTTCTTGATTGCGGAATGTTGGTCTGGTATTTACCGCGCTTTGCTTAATTTGGTGTCTTTCTCTGCAATTTTTGTTGGTATATCTTTTTGGGTTTATGATATTTTCCTTCTCTGGTAAGTTATTATTTTGCTTTTTGGTGTTGGGAAATCTCTCTCTCTCTCTCTCTCTCTCTCTCTCTCTCTCTCTCTCTCTCTCTCTCTCTCTCTCTCTCTCTCTCTCTCCTGTATGCATGTACATATACACTTCGTGAACAACTGGACATGGTGTATTGTGTTCTGAATTTTGAGTAAAATTTCTTTCTGGGTTAATTGCCTCTCTCTCTCTCTCTCTCTCTCTCTCTCTCTCTCTCTCTCTCTCTCTCTCTCGCACACACAGTCTATCTTTTTGTGTACGGGATCCTCTTGATTTTGTCTTTTTCTTTACGGCCCCCTTGTATTTTGGATGGAGGAATTTCATGAGAACAAAGCCGGCACTGACTTTTCGTCCCCTGAAAAGTCAAGATGAAAGATGAGAGTTTTTTTAAACAATTATAAGTAGTGTCAAGCGGCCGGAGCTTTAGTTCGGGGACGTTCTGCATAAAAAGAAAAAGAAAAAGAAAAAGAAAAAAGAGGGTTATGATTTCTAGCCAAATGGATTATTTGATAATAAAGTTAAAAAATAGAATTTTTTGAGTGACTCTTCCCCTTTCTCACTCGGTCTCACAGGAAATGGTGAAATTTGGTTAGAAAGTGATTCCCTTTCTTACCTCACCATTTCTAGAGGTTGTTAGGGCTTGAAGCATAACATTTCGAGGATTCAAACTAGCTGAAGAATTTCACTATTGGGGTTTGAAGCATAACATTTCAAGTGATTCCCTTTCTTATCTCACGCTTACTAGAGGCTGTTAGGGTTTGAAGCATAACATTCCAAGGATTCAAACTAACTGAAGAATTTGATGTTTATTGATTGGTTACATAAATAGGGGCTCTCTCTCTCTCTCTAGGCTTTTAGTGTGATGTTTTTTTCCCCATATTCTGTTTCTCTAGTTTGGAAGAAATGGTTGTTTGTGTTCCCTTTTGATGGATTGTAAAGCCTTGTTTCACCGTGGCATACATCCAATCCAAGACATATACTTATGTGGAAGGAAAGTACTGATTTTGAGGGTTCAGAATATTCTGTTGAGGATTATAAAATAGGCTTCCAAGTTGTAAACTCTGGTCAATTTGCTTCAACTTGTATCCAATTTTTTTGCTCGTACTAATACGCTGGACTATCCGACTTCATCTGTTTTTTCTTCCAATTTACAGATGGTTAAGCTCTGAAGGAAACTAGTAGGCTAATGGCCAGAACTCAAAAACCTGAAGTAGGAGGCTTACTTCGATTGCCTACTCCCCCATCTGTAACTGTCAACATAGCTATCAAAGGAAATAGCAAAAGCAAATATGTAGTCGATTGGGCATTGGAGAAGTTCATCCCAGAGGACATGTTTTTGTTCAAGTTGATATTTGTTCGCCCTACGATAACTGCAGTTCCAACACCTGGTAATTTATGCCTCTTCCAATCTTCCTCTGGAGGTTTATTTGTGTCGTAAAACGAATTCTCATTTCCCGATATCTAATCTTGAGTTTGAGAAGAAAACGATTACTATGTTGCTAGTATTGACCCTCTCTTGTTTGGTGCCTTTACACTCGCAAACCTTTAGATTCTAGCCCAAAGTTATTTTGCTGCTTTGATATTCTGATATGTTCCATAGTTTTTGATACTTAGGAAAAATTTTATTGGGCTATTTTTCAGTTTCACTTTTCCGATACCTAGGAATATCTTCTCCTTTCTCAATGTGACTTGTGTTTGTTGTCCCCTTTTCCACAGTTGGATCATTGCTCCTTTCAGATGTGCGAGAAGACCTAGTAACCGCTTATAGGAAAGAAATAGAATGGCAAACAGATCAAAAGCTTCTACCTTACAAAAAGATGTGTATTCGAAGAAAGGTTACTAGCTGTTACTGCTTGAGCTTTTTACTCGAAGGAAGAATGAAATGGTTTTAAGGGGCTAACTGTTAGGGAAACAAATGCAGGTAGACGCAGAAATTGTACAAATCGAATCAGATGATGTCGTAGAGGCCATATCAAGGGAAGTTGATCGGTCCTCTGTTAACAAGCTTGTTATAGGGGCTTCATCCCGTGGCATGTTTTCAAGGTAGGAACATTGTAATTTTCTGGTAACCAGAAAAGGGTAAAAGAAGAACAAGAACTAGTGCTTCTATCATTGATGAGATACTATTTTATTACATGTGGTCTTTTTGTAAACTTGCCACATTTGATTTTAATTAAACGGGACATAGAGATTGATTCAGTTGCTGAAAAGAAAAAAGAACATGTAGAGATGGACATTTATTTTCCAATCCTAACAAAGTAATGTTTGTTGCAAACATAGACGCCGAAATGTGTCCTCGGAAATTGCAGAATCCATTCCAAAGTTTTGTACAGTCTATGCTGTTGCAAAGGGGAAGTTGTCAGCTTTGCGACCCTCTGTTTCAGAAACACATGGAACCATTAAAGAAGACAGTAGCGAAAAAAGTAGCTCTACCAATGGTTCGTCCATTCAAAATACCAGCTCACATCCAGGTACATCAGTAGATGATTTTGGCGATCTTCATACTGTCATACAAATTTTTTTTTTTTTGAAGACACTGTCATCCAAATTGTGCTACTGTAAATGTAGAATTTGAAATCTTTTGATCACAAAGTGTGTATTGTTTTACCAGTCAAATTACACTAACTTATAAAGTTAATACTTTTCTACATTTTGTGTCTTGACGTCATGTATTGAGTTTTGTCTAAATGTTTTGTTATCAAAGGAGTGTCTTTTTTCAAAAGAGAAAAGGTTTTGTTTTGATTCCAAATGATAGGAAAGCAACGGACTGCATCATTCTGATCCGGATGGCCATACTCGGTGTTATGCAACAATTAGTTAATAATCTAATTTTCCTTCTTGTTTCACAGAATGGACCGAATCAACCATGGTTGCCTCATACGCGCATTTCCGCTTTCCTTCTCTTCCAACGCAGCGGTTTCACGCTCTTTCGAATGTAAATCAGACCCTTCTGCATAAGAAAACAAACTCAACTGAAACCATTGACCCGGATATTGATGGCGATGATGTTGTGAGCTCTTGTCCTGGAAACTCAGATATTGGTCATCCAAGCGGCGCATTGTCTAGTTGCCAAAATTTGGAAACAGACACCCATTCGTGGATATCTCATCAAGCTTCCATATCAGATGGTCTTCCAGAGTTTTCATCTGAAAGCCAGGTAACTTTTTTCATTCTGCTATGATTTTGTTTCTCGTGCATATCATTGTACTTAGTACTGAGATTCCAACATAGAAAATGCTAACCTCATCGGCTCATCCCTAAGGGCGGTGGATAATGTGTAAAAGGTGTATCAATATCTGAGAAAAGTGTATTAATATCCGAAAGATATGTATTGAAATCCGAACTTGTTTGGCATTATTTGCACGTTAATGATATGTATACCGATGGAATTGTAGGGAAATCGTACCGACCGGCGGCGCTGGGCCGTCTCCGGCCACCGGAAGTATACACGAAAAATAGGGTGTTTAGATCAAGCACCCTAAACACATCAGATGCCGTTGATTCCCGAGCGGTCCCCTCGGTTTTTTTTTAAAAAATTTTTGGACGGCTCGGATCGGCCTTCTGGTGGCCGGAGACGGCCCAGCGCCGCCGGTCGGTACGATTTCCCTACAATTCTATCGGTACATATAGCAGTTCTCATTATTTGCATATTATCCGTCACCTACTAGGCGGAGGTGAGCAAGACCCTTCCAACAATAGGGCTGCCTTCTTTGCACCAAAGCAGTCTTCATATTTTATCAACTTATATCCTTAACACTACTAATTTTGTCGTGTTTTTTTTTTTCAAACTTTGGTATCTGTATGTGAGGGTGATGCATAGACAAATCAATGGAGTAAAATGAATTTTTTTTTTCACTTTTGTGCAGATGAATGTTGAATTTGAGCTAGAAAAACTGAGAATTGAACTCAGACATATTCGGGGAATGTATGCGATGGCTCAAAGTGAGGCAATTGATGCTTCTAGGAAGGTACCATTTTTTCCCACTCTCTAATAATGCATGGAACTTAAGGGTTTCTTCTTACTCGATGTAAATGAGATCACATTCCTATTTTTATTGTTTACCTTTCCTTGCCTTTTTGAAAAAAAAAAAATCAAATTGTTGAATGTTTCCAAATTCGGATTTGGTGCTTACATTAGTATCTAACTCTGTCCATTACTGTGGCTTCTCACTTCATCATAGCAGTAAATCTCTACTATGATGTAAGCTCAAAATTCTCTCAGCCTTGGCCAATTTGGACTTTGAAATTAGCAAATTATCTCAATATTTGTGCACAACTAAGACATGATCTGCGCAAGTTCTGAGATTTAGACCAATAATGGTTAGGTAGGTAGCTGTGCAACACTACTCAAACCAGTAACCTGAGTATCTACATGATAGACAGTTTTTTTGATGCACCAAAGCTCAATATACCTGGTATATCAACTGCCACAGCCCACGAATGACCCATTTCTTTGTTTGTTACCTAAAAGATTCCTTGAATTTTGTGGCAATGGCTAGTTGATGACTGACGTCCTTGCTTTCTATTAAGGTAACTGATCTTCACAATCGCCTAAGGGAAGACAGTGTAAAGCTTGAGGAGATAAATGTTAAGGAGGTGGAAGCGAAAGAATTGGCAATACAAGAGAGAGTGAAATATGAAGCTGCGAAAAAAGAGGCCGAGTATGTGAAGGAATGTGCTGAGAGAGAAGCTGCAGAAAAGAACGAAGCGGAGAATAAAGCCCTCCAAGAGGCCAAAGAGAAAGAAAAACTAGAGAATGTGCTGGTGGGGCCTCTGCAGCAGTACCAGAAGTTTAAATGGGAAGACATTGTGTCAGCTACCTCATCCTTCTCTGACAATCTTAAAATTGGATGGGGGGCATATGGAACTGTGTATAAGTGCAGTCTGCATCACACAACTGCAGCTGTGAAGGTCCTCCATTCTAAAGAGGCTCACAAAAACAAGCAATTTCAGCAGGAGGTAAGAAAATCCTTCAAAAGAAAAGAGACTTGATCTCATTCCATTTTTGTTTTTTTTTTATTTTATATATATATATATATATATATATATATATATATATATATATATATATCGGGGCGGTTCTGGGAACACCTAAAAAAACACCTAAAAAAACACCCCATAGCTCCTGATCAAATTTTGATGATCCGAGCCGCTCAATGTGATCAGAACGTGATTTTAAGGGTACCCGCAAGAAATCAGCAAAAAAAATGACCGGGAAGGGCTTGATCCGAACAGTTTCGAACGGTTTTTTATTGAACGGTTCAAATAAAAACTGCTTAAATCAAACCTGTCCCGGTCATTTTTTTTGCTAATTTCTCGCAAGCACCCTTAAAATCACATTCTGCACACATTGAACGGTTCGGATCATAAAAATTTGATCGGGAACTATGAGGATGAGATTATCGGTGTTTTTTTGGGTGTTTTTTTAGGGTGTCCATTGAACCGTTCCGTATATATATATATATATATATATATATATATATACACACACACACACACATTGGTCAATCAGAAATTTGTTTATATTTATGTATGTATGTGCTATGTACATAGATTAGTGTGTTCATCACATTCTTCTCTGCAACTTTAAATTATCATATGCAATGGATATTCCAGGAGGCCATCATCTGAAGTCCAGCAGTTCAACTAATGGCAAGATTATTATCTAAATTGAGCTTAATAATTAGTGCCTTTAAGATTAATTCTCAATATCAGACTTTTTGAGTCACTGCAGGTATCTCTGGTGCACTGTCATTTCTCTTTCGAGCAGACATGCACATCTATTTAACATGGAAAACTGACACTGTTTGGACACACACAAAAATATGCAACTACTGTTTTGAGTAAGCCTGAAAAATCAGACTGAATGTCAGTGTTATATGGTCCTCAAAAGCCAAATATTGAGGTGAGTCTAGTAGATTACCCTCATGATTATATACCTCACATTACTTTCGTACGTAGCCAAGGTGGGACTCTACTCGCACTCTCCCTCGTTCCCAACTTGCTCCATGTGCAAGCCAGGGGCACGCACCCTTACCACCCCTGGTACTTCTGTTTGATATCATGTTATATGGTCTTAGGTAATACTGAACTACTTGTCAGTACTTCAAACCTAGGCGATCTGGGACTTTGCCTCGCAGTCATTGCTACTCAAAATGTAAGTACTGATTTTGGTTGTTTATTGGCTTTCAGCTTGAAGTCTTGAGCACAATTCGCCATCCGCATTTGCTAATTCTTCTTGGTGCGTGTCCTGATCACGGTTGCCTAGTTTACGAGTACATGGAGAACGGTAGTCTGGAGGACAGGTTGTTCAGAAAAAACAACACCCCTCCAATTCCATGGTTCCAGAGGTACAGAATCGCTTGGGAAATAGCCTCAGCGCTAGTCTTCCTCCACAGCACAAGCCCACAACCCATTATCCACCGCGATCTCAAACCTGCAAACATTTTGCTCGATCACAACTTTGTGAGCAAGATTGGTGATGTTGGGCTTTCAAAAATGCTCGATTCCGACTCTTGTTCTGCTTTATTATCCACCATATGCAATGAAACAGGGCCCGTGGGGACACTTTGTTATATAGATCCGGAGTACCAGAGGACAGGATTGATTTCTACAAAATCCGACGTTTATGCGTTTGGAATGGTGATTCTGCAGTTGGTGACTGGAAAATCTGCAAGAGCACTAACCCATGTGGTGGAAACGGCAGTTGATGAGGGGAATTTGGCAGATGTGTTGGATACTGAGGCTGGAAACTGGCCATATGAAGAGACAAAGCAATTAGCTCTGTTGGGATTGCGATGTGCTGAGCTTCGGCGCAAAGATAGGCCTAGTTTGAGAGACGAAGTACTTCCTGCATTGGAGAGATTGAAAGAGTTTGCAGCTAGGGCTAGGCATGTTGAAATCAGTGCTCCACAGGCTCCTCCTAACCACTTCATTTGCCCAATCCTTCAGGTATAGTTGTCACATTTCACTGAATGTTTGGTGAAATTCTACTTGTTTCTAAATGGAAAACAGATTTTGTCAATTTGCAAATGTTGCCAAAGAATCTCGCACCACTCCCATTTTTCCGTAGCTAAGGCTGTCCATGATGAAGAGAACGGTTTATTCTATCCCACTCGTTTTAATCACTATTGGAAAGTCTTGGATACATGATAGTCAAAGAACCAAATAATGGATACCTGCTAGGCAAAAAAAGCTGTTTTTTTTGCGGCCTTGTCGGTTGTTTCTTAAGGTTTTCTCCTGTTTGTTGATTTCTTGCTCCTCTCTAGTATTGCACATTAAGGCTCCGTTTGATTGACCGTAAAATATTTTCCTTTGAAATGTTTATCCATTTTTCAATGTTTGGTTGTGCAAAATAGGAGTGAAATGTTTTACTTGTAAAATATTTTCCTGAAATGGAGGTAAAATGACTTTTGGGCAGAACCTCCGTAAATCATTTTGCTAATTGGATCCCAATCCCTCTCGCTAGTCGGCGCTAATCTCTTGGACAACAACGAGCATCCTCTCTCTCTCTCTCTCTCTCTCTCTCACACACACACACACACACACACACACACACACACCCCCCCCCCCGAAGTCAATCCTCTCCCTCCGCTTCAATTTCTTCACCTGAAATAAAAAATTTGCTTTCAAGAAATATATTTCCAACTACCAACCAAACATCCAAAAACAAAAACGAAAACTGTCATTTTGACAAAATTATCTTACATCAAAACTTTCTTGCATAAAATATTTTACGTTGAAAAAACGGAGCCTTAGAACCTGTCATTCAACAACTTGATTATTGACTCCCTTTTCAGTTCAGCATCTAACGGAGCCACTTTCTCCTTTTGAACTTTTGCCGGTATGGAACTCCTGTATATGTGGTTTTGAATTCATATGTGCCTGTAGGCTGTAGAACAACAATGGGTTCCAATTGGATACCAACAAATGTGAAAAAGAAAAGAAAAGAAAGGGAAATCAAACATGGCCATGTGGAATGGTTGGATTAGAAATTGGGTGGAGGAGGATACGTTCAGGAACTGGGCCACAATCTCAAGCTTTTAATCACATTCTTGTGCAAATCAAACATGATATTCGGTTCAATTATCTAGTCCTTTTCTTTGTAGATGAAAAGATGAACTACGAAGCTTGTGCTTACAACATCGATTTCTTGACTTGTACAATTGCGATTTTCAAGATTTGTGGGAACTGCAAGTTTTCATCTGATAATGGGAACGGATCTGTTTCGTCTTTCAGGATGTAATGGAAGACCCTTGCGTCGCTGCTGATGGGTATACGTACGATCGCAAAGCTATAGAGATATGGCTCGAGGATAATGATAATTCTCCAATGACGAATTTGCCGTTGCCGAATAAGATTTTGATACCAAATTATACACTTCTTTCTGCCATTATGGGGTGGAAATCAGGAAAACAATGAAATGATATCCTTTTTGTTGTTATAGAGCGTTGGTACTTGTTTGCTGCTGCTGCTTCTTTTTTTTGGGGTACTTGGACTTGGTAGCTGCTTCTTCATTTGTGAGAATCCTTTGAAGAAATTGTCTGCCCAGCATTTTACATGCTAAGCTCCATTGTATCCAATTTGGCTTCTGCTTTAAACATGAATATTGATATTGTCAACATAAACTTGCTTTAAACATGAATGGGGGTTTCTCAGCGGTCACAAGTGGGGTCCAGCCACACGGTTCGCAGCGGCGTGGGCTGCCTGTTGTTCATTCAGCTTTGCGGTTTGGGTCCTGGCATTGTTCTTCGTTGGTTTGCCTGCAGGTTCTGTGGCGGTTGGCGCTTGTGGTGGTGGCGGTTTGATGGGTTCTAGGGTTAGGTTTTGAGTCTCTTGGGTTGGGATTGGCCCATTCTATGTACAGGTTTTTTTAGGTGTTCAGGACTTGGCCCGTGGGTGTTTTTTGGGTTTTGTCCCATGAGGAGTTTTTTTTTTTTTTTGGGAACTTCCTGGCCGATTCTGTCTAGGTGAAGAATAGCCTATTAGGTCCTGCCCAAAGAGCATATAGCCCAGTAAGTCCTCTTTATTATTTTGTTGACAAAAATATCCCTCATAAAAAAAAAAACGATTGGAGAGCGACGATCGAGCCGCCGCCACCACCATGACGCGACCCCACCGCCACCACCACCGCCGCTGCCACCACCCCCACCTCCTCCACCACCACCGCCACCACCACGACACTGCCACCACCGCCACCACCACATCACCACCGTACCAACACCACTGCCACCATGCCACCCACGCCACCACCACCACCACCACCATGTTGCCACCACCACCACACTGCCACCATCGTCACCACAACCGCCACCGCCGCCACCGCAATTAACAGTGTTAATTTGTGTCTAAATTAACAGTGTTAATTTGTGTCTAAATTAACAGTCGACCCATATAACCTCTTACACCATCACCACCACAATTAACAATGTTAATTTTTGTCTAAATTAATTAACAGTCCACCCATACAACCTCCTACACCACCACCATCAAAATGCCGCCACCACTACCACCACCACCACCACCACTCCACCATCACTACCACGCCGCCACCACCATCTCCGCCACAATCACCACTACCACGCCGCCGGCACCATCACCACCACAATTGACAATGTTAATTTCTATCTAATTTATCTAAATTAACAGTGTTAATTTCTTTCTAAATTAACGATGTTAATTTTCATATAAATTTACATCACAATTAACAATGTTAATTAACAGTTGACCCATATTACCTCCTATACTACCACTTCACTACCACTACCACCACAATTAACAGTGTTAAATTCTGTCTAAATTTATAATTAACTGTGTTAATTTTTTTTCAAATTTAAGAATCCTTCATATATAGGGATGTGTACCGTAGATTTTTCCATATATTATCCTTTCCTTAATTTATAATTGGCTAAGAAATGAAGACAACGAAAATTAACATTGTTAATTGTGGTGTGAATTTAAATGAAAATTAACACTGTTAATTAAATTTAGACAGAATTTAACACTGTTAATCGTGGCAGCGGTGGTGTAGAAGGTTATATGAGCCAACTGTTAATTAACACTATTAATTGTGGTGTGAGTTTATATGAAAATTAACACTGTTAATTGTGGTGGTGGTGGTGATTTTTGTGGTGGCGGTGCAGTGGTGATGGTGGCGGTTGTGGTGGCGGCATTATGGTGGTGGTGGTGGTGGCGGCGGCGGCAGCGGCGTTGTTGTGGTGGTGGTGGTCATTGGGGTGGTGGTGGCGGCAGCGATTGTGGTGGTGGTGTGATGGGGGCGGCGGCAGCGGCGGCGTGGTGGTCGCGGTGGTGGTGGTGATGGTGGCAACGGCGGCAGCGGTGGTGGTGCCGGTGGCGGCGGCGGTGGGCGTGGTAGTGAGGGTGGCGTGGTGGCGGCGATTGTGGTGGTGGCGGCGGCAGTCGTGGCAGCGGCGGCCGTGGTCGTGGCAGCGGCGGTTGCATTGTGAAGGGTGGGCTACATTCATTTGAAATCCTAAATGATGGGCTGTGTTCATTTGTTACTATTTAAAGTGAGGTTAAAAAGTAAAATTATACCCACAGGACTTAGTGTGTATTGCACCTTTACTCCATAGGGCTTAGTGAGTATTGAACTTCCTGGCCAGTCCTGTCTAAGTGAAGAATAGCTTACTAGGTCCTGCTCAAATAGTCTAGCCCAGTAAGTCATCTTCATTATGTTGTTAACAAAAATACTCCTCTTCAAAAAAAGCGATTGGAGAGAGACGATCCAGCTACCACCACCACTACCATGCCGCCGTCGCCACCACCACCACGCCACCCTACCGCTGCCACCGCCACATCGCCACCACTGCCGCCACCACCACCACATCGCTACTGTGCTACTAACACCATCGCCACCACCCACACCACCACCCCACCAACACCACCACCACCACCATGTTGCCACGACCACCACCATCACCAACACCACCACCATCACCACACCGCCGCCGCCACAATTAATAGTGTCAATTTTTATCTAAATTAACAGTTGACTCATATAACTTCCTGCACCACCACCACCACAATTAACCGTATTAATTTTTGTCCAAATTGACAGTCGACCTATACAACCTCCTATACCACCACCACCACAACGCCACCACCACTACCACCACCACCACCACTCCACCATCACCACCACGCCGCCACCACCATCGCCACCACAATCACCACTACCGCACCGCCGCTGCCACCACCACCACAATTAACAATGTTAATTTCTATCTAAATTAACGATGTTAATTTTCATATAAATTTATACCACAATTAATAGTGTTAATTAACAGTTGGCCCATATAACCTCCTATACTACCACTCCACTACCACTACCACTACCGCCACAATTAACAGTGTTAAATTCTGTCTAAATTTATAATTAATAGTGTTAAATTTTGTCCAAATTTAGGAATCCTTCATATACAGAGATGTGTACCGTAGATTTTTCCATATATTATCATTTCCTTAATTGATAATTGGCTAAGAAATGAAGACAATGAAAATTAACATTGTTAATTGTGGTGTGAATTTAAATGAAACTTAACACTGTTAATTATAAATTCAGACAGAATTTAACACTATTAATCGTGGCAGCGGTGGTGGAGTGGTGGTGTAGGAGGTTATATGGACCAACTGTTAATTAACACTATTAATTGTGGTTCGAATTTGTATGAAAATTAACACTGTGAATTTATATAGAAATTAATTAATATTATTAATTAACACTGTTAATTGTGGTGGTAGTGGTGGAGGCGACGGCGTCGTGGTGATTTTTGTGGTGGCAGCGTAGTGGTGATGGTGGAGTGATGGTGGTCGTTGTGGTGGCGGCATAATGGTGGCGGTGGCGGCGACGTTGAGATAGTGGTGGCGACGGCGTTGTGATAGTGGTGGCGACGGCGTTGTGATTGTGGTGGCGACGTGGTGGTGGTCATTGTGGTGGCGGCGGTGGTGATGGTGGTGGAGTGGTGGTGGCGGCGGCGTGGTGGTGGTCATTGTGGTGGTGGCGGCGTTGTGGTAGGGGCGCGATAGTGGTGGTGGTGGCGGTGGCGCGGTGGTGGTGGCAGCGGCGGCGGTGGTGGCGTGGTGATGGGGGCGGTGAGGGTGGCGTGGTGGTGGTGGTCATTGTGGTGGTGGTGGCGTGATGGTGGTGACGGCGGCGGCGGCGGCGATGGTGGCCGTCGTGGTGGTGGTGGCGGAGGTGGTGGTGGCATGGGGGGGTCTGGGCTGCATTCATTTGAAACCCTAAATGATGGGTTATGTTAATTTGTTGTTATTTAAAGTGGGGTAAAGAAGTAAAATTACACCCACAAGACTTAGTGAGCATTGCACTTTTTACCCTATAGGACTTGGTGGGCTATGGAATCCAATATTAGAACCGGCCCAAAATTAACTCTCTTTTTTTTATATATATTTTTATAATTCCCCCCCCCCCCCCCAACTTGAACCCTTTGTCAAGTTTTCCTCAATAAATTTGTTACCGATAAAAAAAACATAAACTTGTATATTGTAAATTTGTGATGGATCAACCTTGTTTGTGTAATACTACATGCGTTGCATTTTCATGTCAAGATTGCCGCCTTCCTATCCCATATCCCCCAGATTAACACGAAATGTGTGACATTTACTTTTAGTAAAGATGAATTACATTGCTTTTTTTATAACCGCATCTTTGGATTAGCTTACATGTATTGTAACTGACTATGAGTTTTAAAGATAACAAGTGGACAGACCTCCATGTTGTCTAAAGAACTTTTCACAAATAGTGAAAGTTGAACTTATGAAATTCGGAGAATAAATCATTTATTTGTTGTCATGCTCTCACTTGTTTGTGGTTGAATTATATTGCAGGTTAAAGAGAAGAGAAAATTTCTTTTATATCCCTTCGATTTTGACCAAAAATTCATTTTAGTTTTTCACCTTTTAATTTCGGCATAAAATACTTCGACTTTTCAATTTTTTTTTCAATTAATATTTTCCATTTAATGGAATTTTGAATCATGACCTTTGATGGGAGATTTAATACTAAGGTCAGGTATTCATGTGTAATTTTGGTGAAAGTTTAGGGGTCTACATGTAATTTTCCCTACGAGAAAAGGTTGTGAGCAAAAAACAGTTATGCTGTCCAGGCCCAAGTAGCTACACCAGTGGTGCTACTGGTACATATTTAATATTTGTATCAGCACATACAAATATTTTTTTGGGCTTAAAAAAATGATCGGAGTCACTCATTTTGTTTATAGTATTTTTTTTATGGTCTTTGTAAAAAATAAGCTTAATCCGGTATCGGTAAAGGCATTTACAAAACATCCAACTTTGTCACAGAATTCAGGCCTGAATTCTAAATCAAAATTGGATGTTTTGTAAATGCCCTTACCGATACCTGATTGAGTTTATTTTTTGCAAGGACCATAAAAAGTATTTTAAACAAAATAAGCGACTTTGATCATTTTTTTAAAACCCAAAACATGCCGAGGCGTTTGTCCGCGTGTATCATTTGATTCATTTCTAATAGCCATACTACACTCTATTGATTATTACTCCACAAGAGCCCTCTCTTCAACACATCAGGCCCAGATGCAGCCCAGCTCTTCCAATAAAATTAAATTGTTTTTTTTCCTCTTGCTCAAATCATGAAGGGTGGATCTAATTCCATTCAGGAAAATGGGGTTACAGGTTACTGCCCTAAATCTCAAGTCCTTTAGTCAATTATTACTACTTCCTCAGTACTCATTCGTTGGTTCCTCGGTCTATTGGTTATATTTTTCAATTGCTAGTATTACATTGTTTCTGTAATATGGATCTTATTTGATAGCTCTTAATTAATTCTATTAACAAAAGTATTTAAAATCAAATCAAATATTATAAATTCATGCGATATAAGCAATTGAAAAACTACACGAACTTTCGAAAAGGACCAAGGGAGTAGTAACAATGGTAGATGGAAAAATTACATTTACCAGATAAGTACATAATTTTGAAAGAGATCCAAGGAACCGAGACCTTTCTTCTTTAAACCGCATTTTTCCGTATTATTGGTGGGGAAATATCCTCTCTAGACCCAAACAACCCTATTTGATTCTTGTGGGCATTTTTTGGGTCTAATTTCATGATCAAAACTGTTTATTTATTAGATATCTTTTTGAGTACATCTACGATGGTGAAAAATCATTTTTATCGGTTATCATCGATAAAATTTCGAAACACAGTTATCTTAAACAAAAAGATTGACATCATATGAAAATTTATTTGTTTCCAGATAAATGTGTTTGCGATTTGGTGCTACTAGATATTTGATCAATATGAATTTTGGTGCTGATCGATATCTGATCAATATGTATTGGTTTCCGAAGAAACAGTTCGCGCGATGGAGAGGGAAAGAAGGAGCACTGTCTAATTTTGACAAGGGTATTTCCGGTAGAAAAGTTGGCGAGTCCTTATCGGTTCATTCTCAAAATAGGGCAGAGTTTGCCGTGCATTGGCCATTGGGTCTCTTTTTTGGGACCGGCCGGTCAATCGCCCTATTTATTGAGGGAGGAGCTTTAAAAAAATGTTTGTCATTTCCGAACATTAAAGTGGCCCACAAAAAATCCTAACAGGACCGTGGGATGGGATTCCTTTCCTTTAGCTCACCACCACAATAACACATAGATAGTGCTTTCTTACATAAAGACCACCACATAAAGACCACCACCAAACACTTGCCCATCCCAGCTACAGAACTCATAAAGATAAGAGAGAGAGAGAGAGAGAGAGAGAGAGAGAGAGAGAGAGAGAGAGAGATGTGGGAAAAGTGTTTGCAATATAGTACTCGTTATCGTATCTACACAGTTGGATTTAGAATAAAAAAAAGACTAGAAACTTGAAATTCAACAAAAAAGACAAAGCTAAGAACTTGCTTTTGGAAAACAAGAAAGAACTCAGCAGACCATCAAAAGGACAAATTGTTTTCTCATGTCTCCAAAGGGAAGAAGGCTAGAAAATGGACCAAACACAAAGCAACCGATCATCATACCATACTCTTGGAGGATTTTGGTAGTTGGAAATGAAAACCAACAGCAAGATTAAAATTGTGCTCCTAGGAATTTATCAAGAAGTAGGAAAAACATGGCTGTTTAACTTCATTACTACGTCTGATATTTTCGTTCATTGCAAAAATCCCCCGACGAATCATGATCCAAACACAGCATAAGAGGCTCTTTTAGCTTCTTTCTCAGAATTGATGACCCCTGTGGTACGAAGCTGAATAAAGTGAGGGGGGAAAAGCAAAGACATCCTGTATTCGTAACTTTAAACTCAGACAACAAGAGAGACTTGGCAAAGACATCCTCTTGACAATGAAACTTGGCAACCTCCCGGGGCTAAGACGCAAGAGAGAAATCTCTTGTGAATCTCCTAGTCCTGGCGTGGATGGTGACCAGACCGGGGAGGAGAATAGTCGAGGTGCGCATAAGCTGGCCCGGACGCCCCTGACCGTCAAACAAAAATAAATAAAATAAAAAACAATTCCAAAGATGGGAACCAAACAGTCAACTTCTTTCATGCTTCAACTAACAATTCCAAAGATCAAATTCCTGACATAACTCGTGCTGTTAATTTGTATGGCCTTCTTCCTCTCTCACAGCATTATGGAAGTAGGGACCCAAATAATCAACAATCCTGTTACACTTCTTGCACTTCTTGTTTAATTAGCTTGTTGAAAACTCTTCAATCATTTCTGCCCCAAGGGACCACAACATAACAGACTTCTGCTTGGTGCCCATGACATTATATCCACACCCAGAATTGGATGGTTAAAATGTTGAATTCTTGCTTGATTTCTTCATCAAACCACATCATTATTTTGGCACAACTACTGTATTCAGCTTCACATCAATTGCCTCAAATGACTTTCATCTGCATACCGTGTCTATTTTCTGAAAAACCCAGGTCCCTACTTTCCAATTTCTTCAAGCTTCCCAAGCACTTGCTTTATGTGGGGCCTAAGAGAAGGCGAAGGCGAGCAACAAGCCATTGCAAGCTGAAAGAAATTGAGGATCTGTTCTTCAATAATCGGGATTTGATCAATGCCTTGCCCTAGAAGAATGTCCGGATGGTACAAGTCCGTAAGTCGATGCTCAAGAATAGCATTTCTCATTGCGTTTGGCAAATAAAACTCCTCATCAGGGGTTGGATTCTCATTTATCGGTTCCTTTCCCGTAAGTAGTTCTAGTAAGATCACTCCAAGGCTGTAAATATCGGTCTCTTCACTTGCGTCCCTCATTTTGATTAACTCAGGGGCTTTATATCCCTGACTTGCAGATTCTTCGAGCATTTCTTGCCCTGATGTGGGATTCAAGAGGAGATGTATGCCAAAATCTGAAACATACGGATGGTAATTCCAATCCAAGAAGAGGTTTTTCGACTTGAGGTTTCCGTGGATTATGGGCTTTTGCAATCCAGTGTGAAGATGATCTAACCCTCGGGCAATACCGATCGATATCTTACTTATGATGTCCCACCTGTGACAATTGCCATTTTCATCTGCCAATTGAAACCATTGTTATTCAACTTAATGTGTTGCAATACTTCAAAATTGGGGATAAATTGACAAGTACTTAAAAGTTAAAACAGATGGACCAAACAAAGCGTAACACATCGACATGAACTACCACTAACTAGGTAAAGGAAAGGGAAATGAGTTCTGCGCTCTATATTCATATAAATGCACCTCAAAATTTATCATTCGGTATGCTTTGAAAATTGTATTGCAATACTTCAAAAGTGGGGATAGATAGACAAGTACTTTGAAACAAATTTACGAGAGAAAACGTAACACGTTGACATGAACTACCACAAATTAGGTAAAGGAAAGGGAAATGATTTTCGTGCTCTATATTTACTTAAATGCACCCTTAAATTTATCTTTTGGTATAACTTTGAAAATTGTGTTGTGAATAAAAAATAAATTTTGGGGAGCTTTTAGTTATTAAAAAAAAATGTGGATACCTAAAGAAAAGTGAAGAATTAAAGGGAACAATATTAGAAGTAGTTGCAATACACGTTGTACAGCAAATACATTATCTAACCTACAAAAAAGGGTGGAATTATTGTGCAGAGAAAGACAAAGTTCATTTAAAAACTCCAGCTAAGTGCTCACCAGGAATCCAAATTTTCCCATTAGCCCATAGGCTTAACTCCAGCGTAATTCAATTAATAAAGAGCAAAAGTCTTAGCGAGTTAAATAATTCGCCAAAGCAATATCCAACTTTACTGCCATTGAGCAACTTGATTAGCTGTCTCAGGATTGATCTAAAATAAAAGATCCAACAAATAATTACAAACATGTCAACCCCAGGGTTTTGGTTAAGAGGGCATGATAAAGCAAATAAGTGTTTGTCTTACATGAGGTCGCATATTCGAATCCAACGGAGGTTAAATATTCCAAACCTTGGGCCACTAGAGTGTTTGCGCGGCCGTTAACTTCAGGCCTTTGGAACTAATTGAGGTGTGCAAAAACTGGCCCTGACATCCGGTGATAAAATAAAAAATCTAACATGTCACTGAAAGTTCATTCCAGACCAACTAACCAAAAAAGAAACTAGAGAGAGAGAGAGAGAGAGTCCAGCAGAGTATGACCAAGAGAAAGAGAGTCCAGCAGAGTAAAACCAAGATAAGAATGAATGAAGAATACACAACCTCAAAACAGGAAGGAAGATCCACCAAAGAAAGTGGGGCAAAAGGTAGCAATGAATATTTTTTCAGCCAATTCCGGGTAAAGATAATTGACAGATGGAGAGCTAAATTCCAATACCTAGGTGTTTTTTTGTTTTTTTTGAACAGGAAGTCATTCAAGAACTAGGTAGAGGACCACAGAGACAAAGCAGACAAACAACGCGTGCATTTGAACTGAGAACCCATATGAGGAAATTTCTTTTCCACTTTTTCAAACATCACTGCAAAATTACTGGTACTTCAGCCACATATTGATGAAATCAAACTGTGAAAAACAGATAAAAACCCATAGAAAGAAATTGATTGCTTTGGCTATGTAATCCACATGACCACAATCATGACTATTTCACCCAATATGTTAAGGAAAAAAAATCATAAGATCAAACTGAAAGAGCAATCCCAAGGGATTGTCGCAGTCGTTAATTTAACGACTTACTTCGGTGACGCGCGGAAAGGACTATGAAAAAATGTAACGATCCGTACCAGCTAACCTGCTAACTCTTAGGAATATGCTAACTATTAGGCTTATCACGTGGCTCAAAAGTTAACTTCGAGTTATACGGTAGTGGTAGTGACTGCTCCCGATTCATTATATATTGTTCCTTCTCAATTTTTCCCATCGATGTGGTACAACATGGGGTCTCACAGAAAGGCCGCAGAAATTAGTGTGCTTCATCGGAACTCTTGATTACCAAAGAAAAAACTGAAAGAGCATTATTACCTCTAATGAATTGGGCCAAGTTGCCACAACCAAAGAACGGATGAACAAGAAGCTTCTCACCCCTCGGCCCTCCATAAAACGCCTTCAAAGGCACCAAATTGTCGTGCCTAATCGAACCCAGAACCTGAATTAGGCGCACCACTTCATTCATCCCCCCAGTACAAGCCGGCCTCAAGAACCTGAGCACCACAACCGAGTTAACCCTTATCAAACTCGCCCTGTACAGCGTTCCATAGCTGGATTTCCCAATCACCTCACCGGGGGCGTCCAGTATGTCGTGTACCGTTAGATCTTCACCGCATTGAAACTTAATTAACTCTTCGTTCTCTGCATCACCTACATGTCTGGACTCAAACCCAGCTTCCATTTGAGCTGGTTCATTTTTTGTGGGTCTGTTTCGGCGCAAGAAGATGATGAAGAAGAGGATGAGTAGTAAGAGAGAGAAAGCGGTGGGGACTATTATTAGTATGAGCTTGTGTTGGGTTTCCATTTCGTGGGAGAAATTGTCTGTGGGTTTGGTTGATGAAGGAAAGTTGTGGGTATTTCTTGTAGGAGTCTGTGGAGGGAGAGTTTTAGAAAGATTTTGTTTTGAAATGGAGCAAGAGTTCAAGATCTGGGTTGAATGTGGGGGATGCAAGTCAGAATGGGAACAAAATTGAGAGTGGAAAGTGGTGAGGAGTCGATACCAGTGTCACGGAGTTGAGAAACAGAGGAAATTAAAAGCCTCTGAGGTATGGGAGAAGGTCTGTAGATTTCTGGGCCTGGCATTTTGGAGTTGAGCATCAGGAGAGAGAGAGAGAGAGAGAGAGAGAGAGAGAGCGCGTGCTGGTGAGTGAAAATTTACTAATGGAACCATGTGACGTGACCATTGCGGTTGAGATTTTTTTTCTTTTGTGTTCGGCCTAACTTACACATAGTTCGACTAAAATTCTCCTTAATCTGGTCAAAGTTAATTCGTCCATGCCTGGTCAAGGAGGATTCACAATAATTTTTTTCATTACGGCCTAACACCAATAATCTAGTTTTATCAATTATATGAGAAACAAATCTGCAAATCATCTGAACTAATATTGGGGACTAGACCTGGCGAAAATTCCAGGAGCTTTCATTTGCCCCCACTTTTTGTTCAAGTGTCTATCAAAATTTAGTGTGAGTTTCAATTTTCTACTAAATTTTTTTGTCTTCGCGTATTGACAATAGACAAATTGTTTACACTAAATGGTATTTTAGTTGACGTATATGAGTAGAATAATTTGTCTAAAAATTCATGAAAATACAAACTTTATTCAATTGTCCACTAAGTCAATAGAGAAAATTCACCCGTCGTAACTTTTAGTTTTACCAGTTTATTTTTCATATAATTTCCAAACGTAAAAGGATACGAGAATTAATTAGCCAGTGTTTTATTTATTAGTACTTTAGCTCGAAAGTTTTGTCAATGCTCTCAATAATACTAGCTATTTAATCTTTTCATCTTGTAAAATATCATAAATTTCTTTTTTCTTCTTTTACTCCTCCGTGTTCAATATAATTCATTTTCAAAGGGAAAAAAAATTGTAAAATACATATACCCCATTAACAGTACCTCAACAAATTTAGCTAGGCATTGAAGGTGAAGACATTTTTAGCTAGCTTGTACTGAAGGTGTTGGAGGGTTAGTTTTATTTTTATTTTGGCAATCTAACATAAGTTAGCATGTACATTTATCTAGCATCATGTACATGCTCTTTACCATAGCCAAAAAATCTCAATTGTTGTCTCCATTCTCGGGGAAGGGGGTTTTCTATAGTGCAGAGCCCTGTGCAAGAATCCCGTGTTCCATTCTCGGACCCACCCCTCGCTTCCACGCCACGAAAATCCTAAATTCCCAAGGAGTGTGTACTTGCAAAGTTCAGCTCCCGAAAATTGCCATTAAACATTATGGCAATGACAATTTTAGCCCCAAATGTGCTTGCCACAAATAGCATTTCCGTGCTATGCCCGTCTAAAATCATGTCTGTAACGTGTTGTGTCACATTTAAACATGCTGTGTCAATGTCGTGCTGAGTCAACCCGGCCCGTTTGACACCTCTACCGAAAAACTGTCATTAGACATTATGACAATGACAATTTTAGCCCCAAATGTGCTTGACCGAGAAAGTGATGGTTTGGTGCGTGATTAAGGGATAGTCATCCGGGTGTAATCAGCTGTAAAATGCCGGTTGGAATCGTGCCAGATGGTTTACAATGAAGGGCCCACAAGTGCAAAGGTCTCACACACATGAACCGTCCGATCTTAGTTTTAAGAGATTGGTAGTTTTGAGTCTGTTACCAATATACGGTTACGATTCGCGAGTTGTTAGTCGACCGACCAAGAATTTTTTCAGTGTCAAGTGGGTATTAGGTGGTGCCCGCTCGGTGCATACGGACCGTCCATTTCAGTTTCAGACGGCTTGGATTTGGAGAGAAAAAAAGGAGAGAGAGTGGTGGGGTGAGGGAGAGAGAGATAGTTTCAATTCGGATCGTCCAACACACTTTTGAACAATCTGAATGGGCAGCTCGGGCACCACATGAGCACGGCCACGTGGTACCCACCCGTGCCTGAAAATTTCTCCGACCCCACAGTAGAGCTGGTTGTCATGTCTTCTTAGTAGAAGTATATTTTTTTCCCAGCATGATCAAATGGGGCGGGCCCTTTCCAACTCGTGGGGATGATGGTATGTGAGAAAAGTGTGGACCAAAAAGAAAAAAAATTTAAATTTGTTGGCCATGGAGTATTTATTATTCCCTCGTTTAACAGGGAAGGAAAGATTATTCATGTTTGTGTGAAGCTACTCCCGAATTTAATTATAATTATTTGATTCTAGAGTTTAACTTCCAATGACTTATAGAAGAAAAACTCGTCTTGATAGTGACGATTAGATATATCTAAGTTGCGGGGGGTCGAAACTTAACATTAAGAGTTTGCTTTCGCTCGAGCTCCCGTATTTAATTAAAAACTCTCAAGTGTTATATATATATATATATATATCAATTTTTATCAGGCCGGATCCCCAAAAAAGAAAAAAAAAAAACCCATCATCGGGCCGGTTTATATGGGTCTTTGCCTCGACTTTACTCAACTCTGCATTTGTGGACGACAAGATTGAATCTGTAGGAGGTAGGGCTGCAAACGAGCCGAGCCGAGTTTTAGAGTGTTCGAGCTCGGCTCGCCAAAAATTTAGTTGGCTCGAGCTCGGCTCGAGCTCGTGACGAGCTGTAGAACTCGAGCTCGAACTTGGCTCGAGATGTATTTACGGAGCTCGAGCTCGGCTCGTTCGACTCGTTTATGAAACAAATATATATAAATATATATATATAAATAAATATAAATATGTAAAAATAAATAAATAAATAAATATATATATATATATATATATATATAATATAATCGAGCTCGCGAGCCAATTCGAGCCGAGTTTCGACTAGCTCGAGCTCGGCTTGTTTATGAAACGAGCCCAGGACTCGAGCTCGAGCTCGTTCGTTTTTGTCTTGAGCCGAGCCGAGCCGAGCCGTTATCGAGCCGAGATCCAAGCCGCTCGCGAGCGGCTCGGATCGTTTGCAGCCCTAGCAGGAGGTGATGCAAGGTGGCCCGAACACACTGAGTTAAAAGATATTTAATAATCTGGGCTCTCAACCCAACCCAAATTCTATCGGTTATATAATCTGAATTAGTGTGAAAGAATCAATTTTTCTCATAAGTCACGAGTGATTAGTTAGTGCTCCTAGAGTACTGTCACGTGGTGCTTCATCAACCTTCTCCACATGGTGCTTTTAGAAGGTTAATGGAGCACAAGGTGGTGGTGCTCTTGGAGCAAAGAATAATAGGGCATTTTACCTCTAGTTTCAGAAAATTGAAAGTAATTTCCATCGGGTCTCTTCTAATTAACGAAACACTAAAACCCCATGAAAGTGCCTAAACCCCTAAACATTGAAAGTGTCTAACCCCTAGGGTACCTTGTGAAAGTGCCTAAACCCCTAGGGCACCTTGTGAAAGTGCCTAAACCCCTAGGGTACCCTATAAAAATGCCTAAACCGCTAAAATTCTATAATAAGAAAGTGCATCCTAAAACTCCTATGAAAGTGTCTAAACCCAAACCCTAGGATTCTCTGAAAGTGTCTAAATCTAAACTCTAGTGTATACTAAAACCCTAGGGTACCATAAAACCCTAGCATACCCTAAAATCCTTGGGTGTCACTTCCATTAATCGTAAATGTATTTTTGTAAAAGTGGACCTAGTGATAATTAAGTATTTCAGCTCTCCTTAATGGGAGTGCCACTTTTCTTTTCTGTACTTAGAGGTAAAAATCTCAGAATAATACTTGCAAAAGTATTTTCATCTCTTTTCCTTTTTGTGTGTTTGGAATAGTGGCCTAACTAATAACCTGATCTTGATGGCCATTTTATAATTAGGTTATGGATACGAACTCGAACCCCAAATTTCTTCCTTCCTAAAGTAGGCATTGGTCTGCTATATAAGCTAAATAAAAACTTAAAAGATTAGTATTTTGAAGGGGTGAAATATGAGCAGAGTGCATGGGTCTCGGATTTTTTTGGAGAGAAGTTTTGGAGAACATTCATAAAGCAAGGTTGCATAGAATGGCTAAGGAAACCCCAATAGGATTCCTCCAAACAAAAAAAAAAAAAAGGATTTGGGTAAGGTGAGACTTGTGGTGGGCAATTTATTTAAGAAAATGAATAATTGGGTAGTTGTGTGTGGGTGGACCTTTGGTAAGCGATATGATTAATATTCAATTAGGGAAAAGTTGGTGGGAGATGGGAAAGCACATGCACTTATTATTAGAGAAATGGACATCATCACATCACCAATTTAGGTTCTTCAAATCATTTATGCTGTTCAAAAAAAAATGAGATCATTTATCCACATGTACTAATTAATATTTTTGTTTTTCATTAAGCAGCAATGCAAGAATGCCACTTTTCTGATCTACTTAATTCACATGGAATTAATATTTTTGTTTTTTTTAGACTTTGTGTCATTTTAAATACTTATATCTTTTGATTTATGAAATTTTATGTGATTTTGAAAATTTTGTTTAATAGAACTAATTAAAATCTATCAAACACGATCCATATTGCATATTTTTTAATATTTATATTGAAATATATAAGCAATTAAAAATGACATATTTTTCTAAAAAGATCACTCATTTTAGAACGGAGGGAGTATGTTAATTATACTTTGACTCTGCAAATTAACATAAAAATATGTTTCAATTAATTCAAGCATTATTGAAAGCTAGCTAGGGAATAATCACCAGCCAATATTCTTCCTTGACTTGGTTGAATATTCTACTGTTGATCTGTCTTGCTCCATTATATATAATATACAACATCACACATTAAACTAGTAGATTCAGCCTCTTAATTAACTAGATTTTTGATTAACACATGCAGGTCGACTCCAGTGGTCCAGTAGTCCCAATAAGACTAGGAGAAAGCTATGGTTCACCTAGGTTCATTATGGAAATGGTACTATGTATTTTTTTTCAGTGTATTTTACACATATTTCTGTATAAATATAGTTATATACTTCCTCCGTCCCTAATTAAATGTCCATGTTACCATTTCGGACATTTAAAAAAAATCATTTCTATCATCTAAAGTACATTATTATTTTATATGCAATATGGATCTTTTGATAGATCTCAATTGGTTCTATTAGACAAAGTTTTGAAAATTATAAAAAAAAAAAGCGCTATAAATTGAAAGATATAATTAGCTTAAAAATGTAGTATAAAAAAGTGCAACTGAACATTTAATTAGGGACGGAAGGAGTGTGTGTGTGTGTATGTGTATTTATATATAACTACGTATGTAGCTTTTGGTTAGTTATGCAGAGGTATACTATGAAAGTGTATTGTACTCATAATTTTGGAGGATGATACACATATTTTTTTGATAAATGATACGCATATTTATTGGCTCACCAGTTTTGTATTTTTATGTTATTAGACTATTAGTTAAGCATTTTTTTGTTGAAGCTACAAATAGTTACTATTTTTGCGGTTGCTATCTATTTTTTTGGTACTAGATGCTCATTTTTTTTTTTAACATTATTATTTATGCATGCATTTTTTTGATAACCAAAGCTTATACACATACACTGATAATCACCAAAATTTTAGGGCATGTACCATAGACTCGCTATAATTGTAAAGTGAATTTATGAAGGATAAAAAAACACAAGGCAAATTCCGAAGATATATATATTTTTACTTCATTTCGCGACTAAACCCAGCCAATCAAATAGGCAATTGTGGAAAGAAAATCCACATTTTGGGCACAAAACTGCAAAATAAGTATACTATAGGCCCAGTTCCGCTAAGTATAAGTACTTAATTTTTGAATAAATGTGATGCACTGTGAGAAAATGACATGTCTAATACGCCGCAAAAAAATAAAAACTTTAGCGAAATAGATCAGAAATAATTTTCCACTCCACCCCAGGTCAATCTTGAACGTAGCAAAGTTTCTTGATGACCGAAGAGTCGAGTTTCCAGTAATAAAATACTCCAATACCTACATTGGATTCATTTCCTCAGTTCTGGAACACAAGAAATTAGCTAGGAGTACTAAATACGGCACCCTAATTCCCCAGAAAACAGAATAGAATAGTGACATTTCCGATACTGAAGTCACCAAATTGCTTCATCCATGCGCGCGCTCGAATATATATATATATATATATATACGGGGCGGTTCCGGGGACAACCAAAAAAACACCTCATAGTTTCCGATCAAATTTTAATGATCTGAGCCGCTCAATGTGATCAGAACGTGATTTTAAGGGTACCTTTGAGAAATC
Source organism: Rhododendron ovatum (assembly GCA_019656835.1). Taxonomy (NCBI): domain Eukaryota; kingdom Viridiplantae; phylum Streptophyta; class Magnoliopsida; order Ericales; family Ericaceae; genus Rhododendron; species Rhododendron ovatum. The sequence goes on along the minus strand of CM033791.1, from coordinate 30,208,201 downwards.
AATAAAAAAAATGACCAGGAAGGGCTTGATCCGAACAGTTTTGAACAGTTTTTTATTGAACGGTTCAAATAAAAACTGCTCAAATCAAACCTTTAAAGGTCATTTTTTTTCTAATTTCTCGCGGGCACCCTTAAAATCACATTCTGCACACATTGAACGGTTCGGATCATAAAAATTTGATCGAGAACTATGAGATTGAGATTATGGGTGTTTTTTTAGGGTGTCCCTTGAACCGTTCCGATATATATATATATATATATATATAGAGAGAGAGAGAGAGAGAGAGAGAGAGAGAGAGAGAGAGTGAGTGAGTGAGTGAGTGTGTGTGTTCCAATCAAGGGTATGTTTTAACGGTATTTCTACCGGTTCTGATCCGGGATTTTACACAAATGATTGAACTCATTCATTTTTCTTAGATTGATTTTCTACCATGCTCTATAAGACTCCGTTCAGTTGCCAAGAAAGTACAGGAAATGATGGGAAAATCAACTTTCCCATGATTTTTGTAGTGTTCAGTTGGTAGGAAAGTAATGGGAAACATGTTTTTAAGTTTTCCTGCAGGAATTACTTTCCTGCAAAAGTGATCCTGCAAAAAACACAGGATTTTGCGTCGCGGGAAAAGGAAAATGAGTGAACACTCACAAAATTTTTCCAAAAGTTTCTTTTTCTTGACAAATAAACAACTAAACCTTAATTATTCTTGCAAAATTCTTTTGTCAAATGAACACTCACAGGAAAATAATTTTCTTTTTCTTTTACTTCACCTCACTTCACTTTTTCTGGGAACCAATTTTCCACACAACTTTCTCGACAACTGAACGGAGTCTAAAAGATCAATTTAATGGGATAAGATAAGTACTTGATCAATCCGTCTCGTATCCAATTGAACTAATCTGTTATGGTTCAATTTAAAATTTTGTTCTTTACAAAATGAAAAATGAGCAGCTTGAATTATATTAATATAGGACATGAGGTGGGACCGACTCCACACACGGGATTTGTAGATTTTTTGCACCCAGGGATCAGCAACCATAATCGCACTTGTATGGTAATCATGCAAACTTCAAATTTAAGTATAGCAAAATAAATTATTGAGCATATCAATCTGTTGGGAAATGAATTCCTACGCTAACCACAAGAATATCAGATGCACATGAATTTATGAAAGGATTTGCACAGTTGGAGAACATTTAAAAATTAGTCAAAAAGGCTGAATTCAATACCATCAAAGTACTACAAAGCAGGCAATTATGATGTTTAATCGTAGCAGACAGTATGATCAATTTGGACCCCAAAGACAGTGGGAAACACATTTTCTTTTTCTTAACTTACGCGTTTTGATTAGCTTACGCGTATCTTGATTAATTTTGATGGACTAATCTCATCATCCACTGTCAGGGCAAAGTTTTGTATCGACTGGCTCTAAAAAAGTAGATAGCAAATCCCTAAGTTCCAGAGACAGAGACCTTGACTGCCAGGCGGCCAACCCCATGGGGATAATGGGAAACACATTAGACAAGATCACATGGAAAGATTAATGTTCCAATCACATTTATAGTAGTAGAGGAGACAGTACAGATTCAGACATTCTTTATCTTATGCAACTGCCCTGATCATTACCAATGAGATATGTTAAGTGGGCAATTTCATATTTCCAATGGGCTAAGCCCAATTTGGCCAATTTCTTAGGTGAGACTAAAGTTTTTGGGACCATGGTCCTAAGTTCCATGGCACAATTCTAATACAATTTACAATTGCAAATGCATTGGAGCACGATTTACAATTGAAAATGCATTGTGATACTTTTGCTACAGGAGATGATTAAGCTGTCAGGAAATGGGCCCAACAATCCATATCAAGCTATTTAACACCCTCTCTCACGTGTGCAACCCTATCTTGCACGTGGAAATGCAAATTTTTATAGACAGAACAAAACAAAATACAAAGGGGAGAAGCAGAATGCAATCGGGGAACAAATGCAAACGGAGAGACTTGAACAAGACCTCTTGTAACTTGAGCTCTCTGATACCATGACACTTTTGCTAAAGGAGACAATCGTTTATTGCATAATGACTTGCTTACAATAATACAAGATGTAAACCAAGGATCCTGTTTTCCGGTACATTAGTTTTTCTTTGAATGGCTTTCCAGTACATTAGTTACGCCCATCCCATCAGAAATATGTGGGTTTGCTCAAGATACGCTTCCCAAAAACTGGTTATGCTTACCAGTAAAACTAGAATTTGCAAATGCTAGAAGCTAAATTACTATCATCATCAAAATGGTCTACAAAAAAAGTGCATAAGATAGGTACAATATTCTCTTATTCCTAAGAAGCTCAATTTCCCACCAGAGACTATCAGTCTATCACATTGTTAATAGCAAGTATTCAGAATCACATCCCAAACATTTCTTTTTCTTTTTAATCACACACGTCGCAAACGCACGAATGTACAAGATGCAAGTTACTGTTAAGATTTCTTGTTCCATTTGACATATCAAAGAAATGATTGTATTAGACAATGGCCATTTGAAAGTTGAATGATCAGCTAAAATGATTTCATCTTCTTTCCCTAGCCACACCCAGCTAGCCTCACAATCTTTACACTGCAAACTGCAGCAGAAGGCCTAAGCTCATTCAAGCTCCAAGTACTAGCTTGGAGGGAAACCATGTCAAAAACCCCTTTGATGGCCATCAGTTTAGCACAAAAAATCAACTGCTGATCTCTTTACTTCATATTTGCAGGAAAAGAAAAGCTTTAACAGATGGGAGAAAACCATTCGCATCATTCCGGACATAGTCACTTTCAATCCATATAATGACCCGATAACAGGGCCGGTCCTGAGAATTTGGAGGCTTAAAGCGGCTTTTAAAATTGAGGCCTTAGGTTTTCTATAAAAAAAAAATCAATATAGGTGGTTAATATAAGGTAAAAATATTGAACATGGTATTTTAGTTTCGTAATTTAACATACCATTAGAAAAAAATCAAATATAACGAAATACCACTCATACATTGCATTTTTTTAACTAATCATGTTAGTAACTTTAACCATAAGAATGCAAAAGGTGTAAGAGTTGTATATTATTTATTCCTAGATCCAAAAGAAAAAAAAAAGGGGGAAAAAACCTTTGTCAAAAGAAAACCTCCCTACGAGTTGAACCAGGGATCTTCCATCCCAATTTTACATGCCTCACATAGGTCACTTGTGCTAGAATTGACATTGTGTTAAAACACGGAACATTTATATAAATATAATATATTTGATTTTTTTTTTTTATGAAAAATGAGGCCCTCGTTTTTCTAAAATTTCGGAGGCCTAAACGCCGGCACCTCGGGCTTTAGCCCAGATCCGGCCCTGCCCGATCAAGAACGGTAGCAACATCGGCATCCATCAAAATGCTTAATAAGTATAAGTTCTAAACTCAGCCACTCTCATTTGACTCTGTAGTCTATATCCAAAAGTGGTATCTACACAAAAGGAAACAAGAAAAAAATTACTCACTTGACAGTTTATTGTTGCAAAACCTTCGAAGAAATAGTACAATTAAGTTTCTTGTTGCTACATATAGCCTACATTGTCACCACTTTTTTTCATTTACAGCTAACTTATCAAGATCAAGGAATGAAATTCTCGAAGGCTGGGTTCTGCTTATATCATCACATGATTCCTACAATCCTACTGAACCTTCCGCTGGAATGGGTAATCCTAGAGGACACTTGCTCACTGAGGCATTCAAAATTCTTTCAGCAATAAAAATACAAGAAGCAAAACCAGTTAGATAACAAAAAACTACAAACCTGAACGAATTTTATTTTATTCATCCCAAAGGTGTTGCCATGGCCACCTAAATCTATGACTACACTTTTCAATAACCACTTAAATCTAGGACACTTCTTAGGACTCAATCTGTACCTTAGCAGGTGAATTAGCAGTGTTACAATGTGATGGTGTTTTTGGTAACTGTGGATAAGAAAAATGGAGACCAACCTAGATGCCAACCATAATAACGAGAAGCAGAACCACTGATGAGCACAACTAATTGGCAACTTAACCATCAATTTTACCACTATTATCCTGAAAAACCGAACTCTGCCTTGTGAAAAGTTGTCAAGAGTATGGTTAATTGGCTGTTCCAAGATCCTGTTGTGTTTTAGAAGGGTTATACAAATGATATTCACTCGTAATGGCATCCAAATTCTTTTGAGTTTCCTACACGTATACTATATGGTATCCAAGAACACAGAGCTTCTTGAAAGTCTTGCCTTCAATATCATACCGCATGACCTTCCCATTTATGACGGGCCCTAAGAATGACTCCTCATCAATGTCTCCCTGAACCAGTGTTTTAAATGGCGTTTGGCGCACTGAGGCGCCAAGGTCCCCTGGAGCCTAGGCTCAAGGTGCAAGGCGAGGCGTGCGCCTCATCAAAGTGAGGCGCAAATTTATTAATTTTTGCTCAGCAGCAAGGCGCAATTTATTAAAACAAGTATTCTAATATAGGCAAAACTTTCAACACAAGCAAACACTTATCAAACTTTCAAATGTCATAAAACGCAACATTTCAATGGTTAAATGGAAGCTGTAGTTGGCGTTGGCTGCTGTTGTGTATCGATTTGAGCATATCGATCTCTAAGGTTGCCGATTAGGTCTCTTTGCATGGAAGGAAATTATCCAGTGTATTGGCCTACTTTTTATGCATCATAGATCAATGGTGGAGATCGATTTTGGCCTAATTTGAATAAAGGTGTCTAAAAAAATTCACGAGGTGCTCACCTCAGCGCCTAGGTGTGCATCTAAGTGATCTGTGCCTAAGCTCAACTCCACGAAGCCCAAACCTTGCGCCTCGCCTCAGCACCTCGTGCGCCTTTTAAAACACTGCCCTGAACAACTAAAAACGACACAAAATTCTACCCAAGAATCATCCCCTCAACTCTAATACTTCACAAACCCCCGTGAATAATTTATTTTCATCTCTTATACATCAAACCGAGCACACTTCTGGTCATATATGTCAATAAGATGCAAATGGCCCTGAGTCTCCCCAAAATAGCTTGCGCTCCTCTTACCAATCAACAAACCCTCTGGGAGTGGAGGCATTTGTTGTATATTTAGTATACAAGAATATTTCAAAACACTTTTTGGGCCATATATTTTTATTTGGGCTTTGGGTAAATATATGTGTTCTTAAAATTAGGCCCATGTGTAATTTGATTTAGTTTTTATTCAAACCCACAAGAAATTGAAACAATTTTTATTGTTACTAGCCGTTGGGGGCATTTGCCCGTTGGTTTTCCGTTGGGCATTCTTGCCCGTTAACACCATCAGTTAACAGCTAGCCATTGAAGACTTGGTCAAACTAAAAAATCTATATATACACATATGTCTTCCTCCTCCACAACTTTCTTTGACTACTACTCTCAAATTCTCTCTCTCCGGAAAAAACAGATCACTCCCAACCAAAATTCTTTCCTTTCTTTTCAAAGCTCTTGTGTTGTGTGTTCTAAAAATAGGAACCATCAAAGAGGGGTTGTTCAATCCTCTTCCAACTAGTGCGAGTTAGGAGGAGAAGACTATATAGTTAAATCCTGGGAGGTTGCGTGCCACGAGCCCTACGCACCGAGTCATTGGCTCCGAGGGGGTGCGAATCAACCTTTAAGGACAACGCCATCGGCGTGCTCTATAGCTCGGTGAGATTGTTCTTTGATTTACTTTAATGGATATTTTAATTTGCTAGAAATTGTGCATTATACTACTAATTTTTCCAACAATCTTAAAGGTTGATTTAAATGGATGCACAAATTCTAGCCGCTACTAAAATACTTCCCGATGCTTCCAAAATTGAGCCTTTTGATGGAAATAATTTTAAGAGGTGGAAACAAAAGATTTTGGCTGTCTTAGATTTTTCTAAAATCTCTTATGTTCTTACCGATTTGCCTCCGGATGAAGATACCGAAAATTATGCTCAAGTTTTGGAAGCTTGGCAAAGTGCAAATAAGCTATGCTTGAATACTATTCTTAATGCACTTTCTAATGACTTATTTGATGTTTATGCACATTATGATGTTGCTAAAGATTTATGGGATGATTTGATTTCTAAGTATGTTTTTGAGGATGAAGGTACTAAAAAGTTTATGGCCTTTAATTTTTTACAATTTCAAATGGCTGAGGAAAAAAGTGTGTCTTCTCAAGTTTATGAATATCAAAATATTGTGAATGGTTTGGCTAAAGAAGGAGATGTTTTACCCGAAGTTTTTAAGACCCGATGTCTTGTTGAAAAATTACCCGATTCTTGGAAAGAGTATAAATTGGAATATAGAAAAAAGAGAAAAGCCATGACTTTTCAAGAGACCATTGTTCATATCAAAATCGAAGAGAAAAATCGGTTTTTGCAAATGTCTTTAAATGCTAAGGAACTTGTTTCCAAAGCCAATGTGGTGGAGAATGGGCCCTCTAGACCACATAATCATAATAAAAGGTATGAACATAGGTCCAATGGAAGGTCTAACCATAAGCACAATAAAAATAAAGGCCATGTATCTAATCCTCAAATTCAAAAGAAAAAGGGTGAATGTTTTGTTTGTGGCAAAGAAGGACATTATGCGGCGGCTTGTAGAAATCGGAAAGGAGGCAAGAACAACAACAACAACAACTACTACAAGCCGAACTCACACAAGCCGAAAGCCAATGTGGTGGAAGCCGAGAATGTCATTGTGGCGGTAATTTCTGAGGTGAACTTGGTGACAAAAGTGAAAGGTTGGGTGATTGATTCGGGTGCTACCAAACACATTTGTGCAAATCAAGATGAGTTTTCTTCATACACTAGTATTGAGAAAAATACCGAAAGTGTGTATGTTGGAGACAATAGAACTGTGCCGGTTGTGGGAAAAGGGGAAGTGTCTCTCAAGCTTACTTCCGGAAAAATCCTTTCACTCTCCGATGTGCTCCATGTTCCCTTGATGAAACACAACCTTGTATCGGTCCAACTACTTGGAAAAGCCGGAGTCAAGACCTCGTTTGATGGTGGTATTGTGACGTTATCCAAACATGACGTCTATGTTGGTAAGGGGTATCTTGACCAAGGCTTTATATGTGTTGAATATAGTTAATAATGAGAATACATCTTCTTTTGCTTACTTGGTTGATTCTTTTGATGTGTGGCATGGAAGGCTTGGACATGTTAATTTTGGTTATATAAAGAAAATGAAGGAAATGGGTTTAATACCCACCGTAAATGAAAAACATGTAGATAAATGTGAAGTTTGTGCTGAGACTAAAATTACTAAGACACCATGTAAACCGGTTACTAGAGAAAGTGAACTTCTACTTTTAGTTCATAGTGACTTGGGTGATTTGAAAATGACTATGACTAGAGGTGGCAAGAGGTTTTATGTAATTTTTGTGGATGACTACTCTAGGTTCACTAAACTTTACTTGTTAAGGACTAAGGACGAGGCTCTTGAAATGTTTGTTAAGTACAAAACGGAAGTAGAAAACCAACTTAATAAGAAGATTAAGAGGTTAAGAAGCGATAGAGGTGGAGAATATGAATCTAATCCCTTCAAGGCCTTTTGTGAAAAACATGGTATAATACATGAGGAAACTCCACCACACTCTCCCCAATCTAATGGAATAGCGGAAGAAAAAATAGGACTCTAAAGGAGATGATGAATGCCATGTTAGTTAGTTCCGGACTACCTTCTAACTTGTGGGGGGAAGCGATTCTCTCGGCTTGTCATATTCAAAATAGAGTACCTCATAAGAAAACCGGTAAAACTCCTTATGAACTTTGGCATGGTCGTTCGCCTAACTTAGGGTACTTGAAAGTGTGGGGGTGCTTGGCTAAGGTTATGTTACCCGAGCCTAAAAAGAGGAAAATTGGTTCTAGAACATGTGATTGTGTGTTTATTGGTTATATTTCTAATAGTGCATGTTATAAATTTCTTGTTTATAAAAGTGATATATTGGAAACAAATACTTTTATTGAATCCAAGAATGCTAGTTTCTTTGAGAACATTTTTCCTATGAAAGACAAGTTGCCTAGACATGTTTATGAGCATGCTAATGATGATTCTAATGGCGATATGCATGAATTGAGAAAGAGTAAAAGAATAAGAAAAGAAACCAACTTTGGTGATGATTTTTATGTTTATCTTGTTAGTAATGACCCTTTGACATATCATGACGCCATTACTTCTATAGATGCACCATTTTGGAAGGAAGCTATTAATAATGAGTTAGATTCTATTCTAGCTAATCACACATGGGAACTTGTGGACTTGCCTAATAAGATTAAACCTATTGGTTGCAAGTGGGTGTTTAAGAAGAAGCTTAAACCCGATGGTAGTATTGATAAATACAAGGCAAGATTAGTAGCTAAAGGCTATAAACAAAAACATAATGTTGATTACTTTGACACTTATTCCCCGGTTACTAGAATTGCATCTATTAGAATGTTGTTTTCTATTGCATCTATTTATAAACTTGTTGTGCATCAAATGGATGTGAAAACTATATTTCTAAATGGTGATTTAGAAGAAGAGATTTATATGGAGCAACCCGAGGGATATGTGGTTCCCGGCCAAGAGCATAAGGTATGTAAATTAGTTAAATCCTTGTACGGATTAAAACAAGCTCCTAAACAATGGCATGAAAAATTTGATAATGTTATGATATCAAATGGGTTTAAGATTAATGGTGCCGATAAATGCATATATTGCAAATGCTTTGATAATGGAGTTATCATTATATGCTTATATGTTGATGATCTTTTAATTTTTGGGACTAATATTGATGTTGTCATTGCTACCAAGAAATTTCTTGCATCTAACTTTGATATGAAGGATATGGGTGAAGCTAATGTTATTTTGGGAATCAACATTTTAAAAAATGATGATTCTGTTACTTTGACACAAACACATTTTATTGAAAAAATGTTAAAAAGGTTTGAACATTTTGACTATACGCCTTTGTCTTCACCTTATGATGCTAAAGTGCATTTAGTTAAAAATTGTGATGATAGTGTATCACAAAATGAGTATGCACAAATTATTGGTAGTTTAATGTACTTGATGAATAATACTCGTCCCGATATTGCATATGCTGTTGGTAGATTGAGTAGGTATACTCATAACCCTAATATTGATCATTGGAATGCAATATCTAGATTATTGAGATATTTGAAAGGCACTATCAATTACGGTCTAACTTTTTTTGGCTATCCTTCTGTGCTTGAGGGTTATTGTGATGCTAATTGGATTTCAGATACAGATGAGTTAAAGCCTACGAGTGGTTATGTTTTTACACTAGCAGGAGGTGCAGTTACATGGAAATCCGCTAAGCAGACCGTAATTGCGAGATCCACCATGGAAGCGGAGTTGATTGCCTTAGAGAAGGCATGTTCCGAAGCAGAGTGGTTAAGGAGTTTTTTGGTGGATATTCCTTTGTGGAATGAGCAAGTTCCCCCTGTTATTATTCATTGTGATTGTCAAGCTGCTATAGCTCGTGCGAAAAGTAAGAATTACAATGGGAAGAGCCGACATATAAGATTAAGACATCATATCGTGAGGCAGTTGATTGAGAATGGTGTTGTGTCCATGGACTATGTGACGTCAGAAAAGAATTTGGCCGATTCTCTGACCAAGCCACTGGCGAGGAGGCTAGTGAGCGAAACATCGAGGGGGATAGGACTTTGCCCGATTGTATGAGTGACCGTGATGGATACCCAACCTCTATGATTGGAGATCCCATGAATGAGGTTCAATGGGAAAAAACGAAGTCATTGGTTCACCGTGGGGGCACTGTCACTATTTTGTGTTTTTCCACCTAGGTGTTGAGGCCTATGGTGATGAGTCTATCCCTATGGTGCATGACAGTGCCGCTGCAGTGTTAGAGGTTGAGCTTTGCTCTTAATGGGTCCATAGTCCCTAATAATGGGATGGAGTGTATAACTGCAGCACACTCTTGATGGATGCCACCTATATGGGTGTGAGGTGGTGCCGCCTCCATGAGACTGGGCATGTCTCTAGAGCTCCCATGGAAACCCAGGCAGGCGCATGGCCAGAATAAGGCGCCAACCCGCTTAGAACAACCCTGATGAGAGAAAGTCATGTGGATTATGAATTGGTTAACTCACAATGGAATTTGGTTCAAGGAGTTCTAACTCTACCATTATTCCTATGAGTTCTAATTCACAAATTCTAAGGTGAGGTTAAAACTGAAAAGTACCGCACTAATGCATGCTTTCTCATGTTCCTCTTCTTCTTAAAAATGTTTTGAAATATGTGGGCCATTGCAAGATGAGGCGATTTGTAGCCTAATGGTTCGGGGATAAAGTTTCTAGGGTTTAATCGGGCAAGGAAAAATATAGATGAGGCGTATGAACACGTATAAAGCCTATGCTTATAAATCTTAAGAAGTTGTTACTTCTCATATATGAAGGAGAAGATAGTGTTCTTACCATTACTTCTCCAGCATTTTCTATCTTCATATTTCATTGAGGAACAGAGACTTCCACATTCTCTCCATTAAATTATTTATCTCCACATCTCTATGTGACTATGTCATTCAAAAAAAAAACAAAAATAAACAGACGACTATCAACATAGGCTTTTTGCGAAACTTAAACGAAAACTTAGCATGTCAAAACAAACAAAAAAACATTTGTAGACATATTTACAGTAGATTGCGTTCCTGGCATAACTTGATCAGACATTTTATCCATTCCTTCACGCGAGCCATTGCACCCCCATATGCTTTCCTTCGTGTTCTTGCTCTAGTCCTCGGGTTGACAAAAGAGACATGAACCAAACTCTGCCACCGTTTTGAGTTATTCATCTGTAAATCCACGGCTTGAGGCCACGTCTAGTAAATTTGAGCACTCGGGAATAACCGGATCGTGTCAGGAAGCACTATGCATCAAGGTTACTAAGTCTTCGGGTTCCTTCTTGCTAAATCTGTACACCATCTCTTTGCACTCGAGAAGTTTTTTGCGGCCTACTTGAACATCCATTCCTCTATTTTGGGTCTTTCCCTCTATATATTTTTTTGCTTTGTTTCCCACCATTTGTCTATCACGTTGTTGCCGAAGCCAGTCTTTGAATTTAACAGTCGTCTCTTCCCAAAACAGAGAAATGGATGTTCAAGCTGGCAACGAAAAACTTCTCGAGTGCAAAGAGACGGTGTACAGATTTGGCGAGAAGAAAGCCGAAGACTTAGTGACCATGATGCATAGCGGTCCCTGAAACGATCCAGTTATTCCCGACTGCTCAAATTTACTAAACGTGGCCTCAAGCCGTGTATTTGGTTATCGGTATGTGTGTCTTCGTGTTTGTTTGGTGATTAGGAATTTAATAATTAGATTGGGTTCGCGCTCTGTTTGTTTACAGATTTATTTAGCAATTCTAAAACAAACAATGTAAAATGATAGGGCGTGTTTGTTCAGTTTGCACTAATTTAAATATACTCCATGTATAACACGGGCTCTATTCTAGTTTAAGTTCAACTGTAAAGTCATTTTAACAAACTCAATTGCATTGCTAAAATAAATTTCCTCATTCGTTGGAGAATTCATCCAAAAAGGGGATCAAACTAGACCAGTTTTTACTGAGCTACTGGAGAAATTTTTCAGTGTCGGGTGGGTTCTATTATTGAACTAGATTACCTGGTATCCAAAAATTTCTTGAAATGTTGGGTCTATTATTGCGAATATGGAGTCGAATGCACTACACAGTGAAGGTTTTTCAGTTTCAGAGCATCCTCTCGCATGTAGCTATGGATGTTGACCACAAAATTACACGATCTGTGTGCTACTAAATAAAAATTGAGAAATTGTCAAAATCATGGGTCAAAGCAGAGATGTCCTAAATATAATCAACTGTCATTAACATAAAATATTTTTATGCTAAAAGAGTATGTTTTTTCACACGCTAACATATGACATGACCAATGAGAGAAAACACCATAGCGTTTTTGCTCTATGACATCCCAACTATTGGGCAGGGCCGATTTTGTATTTTTGGAGGCCATAGGCCATCTTGTAGAAGAGGGCTTTGTATATTTTTACTATTAAATTCAAAAGTAAGAATATATATATGTATACTTATATACATTTAACATATGTTTTTATTGTTAATTTTAGGTAATTTAAGCTTATAAACAAACTTAAATAAAAGAACATAAGAAAAAAAAGAAAAAGAAAAAAGGAAAGGAATAGCAAGTATATTAAGAAATTTATAGAAATGATCCTCCTAGTTTCACTCGAGTTTTATTTTTGTCCTTTAAGTATCAATTGCAACTCTTTTGATTTTCAAATTTGATTTTTGTACTAAGTTGATCCAATTGATAATGTCTATCAGCCATATTAGACAGAAAAAATCAGATTGAGGGTAGACGTTATCAATTGGATCAATTTGGTACGAACTACAATGTCCAAATTGCCATCAATTTGATTTTTTCCTTCAAGTTCGTGAAGTTATCAATTGAATCAATTTGGTAAAAAATCAAACTTGAGGTAAAAAAAGTTATAGTTGATACTTAGAGGACAAAAATAAAATTCGAATAAAACTAAGAGGACCATTTAGATAAATTTCCCAAATATATTTGTAATCTCCGAGGATTGAATTCGATTCTTGATTGCCTAGCACCATAATGGGAGTTTTTGGCCGAAATGGCCAAAATTTGTAATCATATTGGAGAAATATCCATCTTTCGAAACGTATTGTAAAAATAGGCCATCGCGCCTTTTCAAAACGCGTTATAGCGGTTAGGCCAACTCCTACGTGGCGAAGGAGTCCTAGTCAGATTGTTATAGCGCCTTTTGGGAAGGCGTTAGACTATCGCGCCTTTGCAAAAGGCGTTATAGGCATATTATAACTCCTTCTCAAAAGGAGCTATAGATTATAACTCCTTTTCAAAAAGAGCTATAGGTTTAAAATCCAAATTTTTTCCAACACTTGAACTTATATCGTACGATCTCCTCCTATCTGCTCGACCTTTTTACCTTTTCTCTCCACGGCGATCGCGATCTCCTCCAGCCACGCTCCTCCCCTCTCCGTCGTCCTGCTCTCCACCTCCGTTTCACTCACAGTAAGTCTCTCCCTCTCCATCTTCCTTTTCTCATCTCCATCTTCCTTGTCTCATGTATATGTGTATGTATATATATTTATATATATGTATGTATGTGTGTATATATACTAGGGTTTTGGCTCGAATCTACAACCCATTTAGCCAAAAGGAAATTTCTTGGCAACATCAAATGAATTCCTACATCAGGATCAAAAAAAAAATTGAATTCCTATATACAGACATGTATGCAATGCAACTTCATGTTTAAACCCCCGAAGTGATCAAGTTTTTTGCTACTGTATTATTTTTTCACCCCTTGCAGTAAAAGCAAGTGTATAGAAATGCAACACTCTTATAGAACTCAAAGAAACCTTATGTCTCCGAGGCCGAGGCCGCCCGAAAGTGAATCGAATCCGAAATGAAATGGATGATTTGATTGAGCACCAACCACCACAGACGTGCTCAAAGTGTGGTCAACAAGGTCACAACAAGAGAAGATGCGGAAAATGAAATTCAAATTACATGTCATGTGATGTTTTTATATGAAAAGTTTGTACTCAACAAGTCTTTTATGTTAATCAATGTACTCGTGAACTCTTTTATATCCAAATATTTTCCAAATTAATAGTAATTCTAATTTTTTTAACACGAATCGTGAGAATTTTTAATATCTCTTTCTTTCCAATCTTTTAATAATATCTTTGGTGATAACAAATTCTCACATTTTGTGTAAAAAAAATTGGGATGTTACGCGATTTGGGCATTTTGGATTTATCTGTTAAAAAAAACCCGATCTTGAGGCCTGGTGGATGAAGGACGATTTCAACAATTTCAACAATAATAAAAATGCTAAGACCGGAACTAATAATTATCAATTAATTGATAGAAAAAGTTTTTTTTATCCTAAGATTTGTCAAGATCAAAACCTCAATTATATTGCGTTCTCGGAATCTAAATCGAAACCGATGGTTTTAAATTCACACAAAGCAAAACACAACTTTTGGTGGGATTGGATGGAAATGAATGAAGATACTCCTATATCGAATCTGGAACCTTGGTTCTTCCCACAATTGGTACTATTTTTTAATGCATATAAACCTGAATCGTGGTTTATACCAAGCAAATTGCTTTTGTTGAAACCTTTTTATAGAAACAAAATGGGATCTTATAGAAAAACGAAATATAAAAATCTTAAAAAGAAAAGAAAGAGAAAGAAAAAACGAAAAAGGAAAAACCGCTAGTGGGGGGAGCTACGTTTTTTTCCTTCATGCGTAGGTCAAGAAATTCAAATAAACCATTGTCGAGATTGTGTTAAGAATTATAGCTCCTTTTTAAAAGGAGTTATTAGGGTTAAAATATGTAAAAGACGCTATTAGGTTAGGATTTAGAAATATAGCTCCTTTTGAAAAGGCGCTATTTGGGTTAGAATTATCACTACGCTAAATATAGCTCCTTTTGAAAAGGCGTTATTTGGGTTAGAATTATCATTCCTTTTCAAAAGGCGCTAAAATATGAAAAAAGCTCCTTTTGAAAAGGCGTTATTTGGGTTAGAATTATCATTCCTTTTGAAAAGGCGCTAAAATATGAAAAAAGCTCCTTTTGAAAAGGCGCTATTTGAGTTAGAATTATCGCTCCTTTTCAAAAGGCGCTATTATGGCAAAAGGCGTGATTCCTACGTGGCAGCCAAACCGTGGCCACATGGCACCAAACCGCTATAACGCATTTTGAAAAGGCGCGATGGCCTATTTTTACAATACGTTTCGAAAGATAGATATTTCTCCAATATGATTACAAATTTTGGCCATTTCGGCCAAAAACTCCCATAATGGACGCATCGACGATGCCGCCGCCGCCTACCAAACGGAGCTGCTCCGCCTCCCTCCCACCGCCCGCGGACGCCGTTGCCGCCAGCACCGACGTCCTAATCCAAATCTTCTACCTCCTGCCTTTCAAGTCCCTCTGCCGATTCAAATCCGTCTCCAAGCACTGGCTATCCCTCATCTCCGACCTCAACTTCCCCCCCACCTCCCTCCTCCCTTCCGCCCTCTTCCTCGACCGCCGCACCCCCCACCACAATGACCTCCCCCTAGTCGAATTCCTCTCCCTCGCCGTCCAAAACCCTACAAAACCCTCCCCCGACCAAAACCCTGGTAACTTCATCCCGGACGCACTAGGCCTACAGATCGCCTCGTCTTGCAACGGCCTGTTCTGCTGCATCACCTTCCTCTCCTGCCAATCCGACCGGACCTACTACATGTACAACCCCACCACCAAGCAATTCAAAAAGCTCCCCAAACCCGGCCGCGGCGGCGTCTCGGAGCCCTTCGTCTGTGGCACGGACCTGGCTTTCGATCCGTCGAAGTCGCGGCACTACAAGATTGTTTGTGTAAGGTATTTGGACAAGGAATTGGAGCCTCGTCCGAGCAAGCCCAAGTTAGGGTTTGAGTGGTACAGGGCGGAGGTGTACTCGTCGGAGTTAGGCGATTGGGTTTTGTCCGGTGAGCCTTTTGTGGCGAGTCTTAATACGTGTTTCAACGGGGGAGTGTTTTGGAAGGGGTGAATTCATTGGTCAAACAGCGATGATCGCGGGAAAGAGTCGTTGTGTTTCGATATCGATCAGGGGGTGGTACGAGAAGTGAAAATGCCTCTCGTCGGAGGGAAGGAGAGTTATGAGAAGAGGAATGTGAGCTATTTTGGGGAGTCTCAGGGGCATTTGCACCTTATTGAGATTTATGACCAGAAGCGCGCTAAGTTTGATGTGTACGAGATGGAAATGGATTGCTCGGGGTGGTTTGTGAAGTATCTGGTTGATCTTGATTCGATTCCCGTTGTGATTGAGGAGATGAATCTTGGGTATAATTTTGTTCCGCTTTTAGTTGTTCAGGGTGACATTGATGAGGAGTCGTTCTTGGTGCTGCTCATAAACGGCAAGGTCATACAGTACGATTTTGAGGGCAAGACTTTCAAGAAGCTCTGTGACTTTGGTCCGGGGAAGCAGTACAACGGCTATTATGTTGATGGCTTTTTAAGATATGGTGGGTGGTTAAGCGCTTTTCCCTTCATCGAGTCATTTACATGGTTGTGATGGATTCACAAGCTAAGGAATATATTTTGGGCTTTAGTAGGATAATAATGGTGTAACGTGAGGACATCTCTATGCACTGTTTTCCCTGGAAAATGATTAGTTGATCAAGAGCTTGGGAAATTTAATAGGTTATTTGTTTCTGTTAGTTAATATTTTGAAGTTGGATACTCCTAGTTGGTTTTGAAGTACTATTGAGTTCTTTGGTCCTTGTTTTAAAGGTCTATGTTTGCAATGTGCGTCAACTTGCTGCCTTATTTCTTGTATGGCGTCTGTTTGCTTGATATTGCTGGTTGTTTCCTTTACACATTGCATGTTCTTTGGTTGTCTTGATTATTGAGCATGTAAATGAGGATGAATCGCTCTTGGTGCTCTAGCTATATGTAAATTGTAAGGTCATCTGGTATAATCTTATGGGTACGACATTCAAGAAGGTTTTTGGGGGGTGGGATAGTGATTAGAGTAACAGATAATGATATAACCAGCTTTGGGTGGTTAATTTATCCACACATTGAGAGTGCCACTTCTGTTTGATAATACGATTACTCAGAGCTACTGATGTCTTGCATATGCACATCTTCTTACTGGGTTCCTGTTACTCTCTGTGCTGGTCATTGCATAAGCATTGCGATAAGATTTCCGAATGATTATATATGTATCACATTGAGGTGATACCAACAAAATAATGCTGTTGCAATCAACTTCAAACTTTGCTAAACCTTGGTTTGGATTGAAAATCCTTGGGTAGTTTTCTGCACTAGGAAGTTCTGCCTTTGATTCTGTGTGATGTGTTTGTTGTAATGTATGCTAATATATTTCAAGATATTGTTTTAGCTTGGTTCTTATGTGCACAGCCAATTGGTCACTTCCAGGCAAAATGATGTGTATGATGTAGTTACTTTAGAATATGCCCAAAAATTTGTTGATGGAATATGTCTAGGAAAACCTCACTGACACTGGGACGAAGTTGCGAATATAGTTAGCATATGGCCCTATAACCCCGATAACATGGGGATCAAATCAATTTGGGCGTTTGCTCGTCGCATGGATAGGATCTCTGGTGGAATTCTGAAATTATGCCTCATGGCCACTGTATATTAACACAACTTAGGATGTTTATCTAAATTTCGACTGTAGGTTACTGGTATGATGACGAGGATCATAGGCAACAATTGTAGTGTGAAGAAAAAAGGGCACTTCATTCTTGGGATCACAATATTCTGATTTCGAGTGCCATGAGGGTTGTTTAGTGCAGATAGAGAGGCCTTTAGTGTGGACTGATACTGCAACGAATTTGGGTGAGAGACATCTTCACTTGAAGATTTGGTTATTTTTTGGTGAGTAATGGTTTTCTTGTTTTCTTTCGTGTACATACCAATTGGTTTTGGATGTAGAGTCAAATGATAGCGGCTGAGTTTTTGGCTTACATCACGGGATCTATGGGATATTGAATATTTTTTGGATGCCCATGTTATTGTCATTTATTGGGTCATCATATGGGTTAAAAGAGCAGGAGCCTTGTACACTGGGTTTGCCACCCTTGCCCTATTCCTACTTCTGTTTGGCTTTTCTTTTCCAGCAAGACCTAGCACAGATTTACAGGTCCAAAAGTTTAGCCGAGACTGACCGGGATATTACAAGTTGGTGTCAACGTCAGCCCTTTTAGAACATGAGACATTTATTCATGCATCTACACACATCTCCTCCTCATCTCCGCCCAAAAAACCATGAGGTAACGAGTTCAACTTCCTTTCTGATGTATTTCCTTCGTATGACTTTGGGGTTTGCATGTAATTTCCTTGGGAAGGGGATTGTTTTTATCCCTTAACTTCCACATTTCGTTCTTGCGCCTTATAACTTCAAACCCAAAGGAACCATTTGCGTTTCTGTCTGAACTCAAGCAAAGGCTCTAACCACCATCTATTCGGTACCTCATTTTTATTGAATTTGAGGAAATCGGACCATGTTTTTTCAATAAAATGTCAGCAATTTCAGACCAAATCCCTGAAACAGTATTTGAAGCCATAGCAGTTCATGTTGCCAGCATTTCTATGTTAACTCCGGAACAAGAAACAAGCGATAGATTAGCTTTATTGTCGTGTAACAAAAAATTAGACTATCGAAGAAAGAAGATTGTCATCAGCAACGCTAATGTACTTTTTATACATCAGTTCCAGTTCAATACAATGGTAGCTGAGTCATCTTAACGTGGTGTTTGAAATTAAGACACAGACTCACAAATCACAATATTTCAGCAAAAGTTGCTTATGATTTCAAAACACGAGGGTAAGAACGGAACCAGTAAATTAATGGTTGTTAAAAAAAACACCCGTCAAATACAAGAGAGCGATTCGATATATTCATGAGAATTACACCAGTGATAGTATAGCAAAGGATCGTCGCCATCATTGTGCTGTGAAGCATCACATATGGTTTTGAAACTCCCGTCAACAAGTCTATATTCGACAAACTTTCCACCTGCGGAAATCACCATATACGATTCCTCATCACTTTCTTTGCGTACAATATCAAGAACACTACACCCAATGTACCAGTTATTAGGAATCTGCACCAGTTCAGGAAAAGCGATTCCAACCGCGGCTATATCAACGTTGTACTTCACGAACCACCCGGAGTAGTCTCTCTCCATCTCATAAACCGTTAGCCGGGTCGTTTGATTGTACATCTCAGAGAGGTGCAAATGGCCGCGGGACTTCCCGTAATACAGGTACGCTCTGTCATACCACCACTTCCCGTGAGGAGCAGGAGGCATCGGTATGGTCCCCAGCCGTTCTTGGTCGATGTGGAAGTACAATGAATCCCCCGGCCCCAAGTTCAACCAGTTAACCGCTCCGTTCCAGTAAACCCCACCATGAAATGAGGTCTCAGGGAAATCAACCTCGTCAACCGTGTAAGAATTCCCGGAAGGCCTCCAAGAGCCGGTCTCAGATGAATATATCTCGATATGGTAGTAGGTCTCCCACTGCGAAATAGAAACCGATCTCCAGAGGCCAACGACTTTGTAGTGAGGTGATTCTGATGGGTCGTAAGCTAAGCATAGATCTTCAAGGCCATCTTGATGGGGCTGGGGAAGTGTTTTGAATTGTTTGGTGGTAGGATTAAGGATATGATGTCCGCCTTTACCCTCAACCTCGTTATAGCCTAAACAAAATAAGAGTCCATGACATGAATTTAAGACTATAACATCGGAGAGATTCAGAAAACGCGTGAGAGATTTGATGTAGGCATCATGATCATCAGGTTCATGAGCTGGGGCTTTCCCATTCTTGAGAGGGATGAATTCGAGTCCAAGGTTGAGGTGTTTTGTACGCTCGCTCCAGCGGAACAGACAAGTACCATGTTTGGTAGGGTGCAAGAATAGGCCAGAAACAGAACAAGGGTCGGGGTTCCAGAGGCGAGCGACGTGGGGACTGGAAATCAAAGAGTTCCAGTTTTTCGAGACGGATTTGAAGCGGAGGAGAGACTTTACCGGTAGACGGATGAGGATTCCGGTTAATACGTCACCGTTGGCAACGACTTTTTCTGCCGACGACGACGTGGGTGTGGGGTTGTTGGAGGGTTCTACTCTCGACTCATTATTTGATGATCCAATCGAAATCATATCGATCGATCGATCCCCAAAGCGCGCAATTGTTGCCTGGAGTTGGACAAAAGTGTGTTGATGAACTTGTGTATATATAACATAGACATGTACTGGAGTTGCCTGTTGTTTCCGTGTTCATAATAAGACCTTTCCGTGATTCAAACATTGTGCGCTGTAAACTCTTGTCTTTGACAATGAAATTTCAAACTAACCAAGAAACAAAGAAAACAAGAAATTTCGAGACTTATTTCCCTGTATTCATTCATTATTCTCAGTCAAAATTCCGTGTTCCATCAAACTTTTCTCCTTATGTGTCTTATCTTTGAGAATAGTATTTCAATTTATTGGACAACGTACAACTGTCCAAGATGATCATTGTTGTCCGCACACGGGGGTTGCTTAATAACAAGAGTTTCCTCTAGACTTTTCTGTTTGACAATTTTTTATTTATTTTTTTTTTTGGGCAAAGGAAAACATTTTATTGAAAAAATGTTGGGGGAGGGGATAACCAAGGGTTGGCTACATCCAAATGGGTTAAAGCCCAAACACCTAAAATCAGAGAATGGACCAAAACAAGAGCCCAAAAGCTCAGCCCTAGACCCAAAACCTCAACTACACCTTGAAAACCTTAAACCTCCTGCCGCCATCCCTCCACCGGCGGCCTTCATATTTGACCAGTGTTATAGCACGTTCGTTGCACGTGTTATTTTCTTAATATCATTTTTCGGTCTTATACGATATCGGAAGAAGTAAAGAAAAGGGGATATAGGAATTGCATCCGATGTATATAATTCGACCCAAAAAAAAAAAAAAAAATTCAGGTCATCACATTGCCTGCTTTCAGTTCCTTTTAGAATTTTGTTTCGCAATTGATAAACGAGGCCGGTTCTGTACAATCTGCAGCATACATTAGCATTTTCATTGGTGGAATGTTCATATTTGGAAATTTAAGTACCAAACACTGCATCATTAATCATTTAAATACTCTCATTTATAGCAATGCCAACTACATAACTAACATAAGTGAAAAATAATGTTACATTTGTTAAGAATTGCATTCAGATACGAGAGACCGTCTCAATGTATTGGAAAGCATGAAACCAGAAATATCGTAATGCATCCTCTATCATGCCACTACTGTCACAATGCTCCGGGGCAACATCGCCTATCTTCTCAAAGCTTTTATCCGCAAGATTGTAACGTATGATCGTTCCAGGTACGTGCAACACCAGAAACGATCGCTCATCTTCTTTTTCTTCTTCCCGTACAATGGCAAGTATAGCAAACGAGTAATACATTGGATCCCACGACAGCCTCTGCATCATCTCTGGAAATGCAATTCCAACTTCGTGAAGATCAACATTGTACTTAACAAACCACCCGGAATAGTCCGCGTCCATCTCGTATACACAAAACTGAGTCCTTGCACCGTAGATCTCAACAAGATGCAAATGGCCACGGGACTCCCCATAGTACCTAAACAGCCTCCCATTCCCTTCACCCTGAGGAATCGTTGGCATTGGCAAGATTCCAAGCCTCTCATCCTCGATGTCGAAATACAAGGAGTCCCCCCATGAGTTGAACCAATGAATCGCGCCATGCCAATACACCCCGCCAAGGAAATGGGTATTGAGATCGCCGATAAAAGGTTCACCAGAAGGCCTCCAAGTGCCGGTCTCAGACGCGTATATCTCAATCTGATAACGCCACTCACTCTGATAAGGCTCTCTGGACAAAACTGAAACGGTGCCCAATACGCAAACTACTTTGTAGTGAGGTGATCTACATGGGTCAAAAGATAAACTCAACCCTCTTATTTCCCCACGGGGTTTAGGAAGTGAAGTGAATTGCTTGGTAGTAGGATTGAGGATGTGGACTTGATGATGGTTGTCAGTACGGGAGAAGCTAGTACAGCATAATAAGCCGTGACATGAACTTAAAATTTTCATACCTAATGGAAATGTTGTAAAATTTCCGTCGGTTGGATTGCCATCATTTTGAAGAGGGATGAAATTGAGTCCGGAGTTGAGGCCCCGACCGGACGAGTACAAGAATAGGCCAGATACAGAGCTAGGGTCAGGATTCCGGCAGCGTGCGAAATGGGGTGTGGCGATGAGAGAGAGCCAGTGCTTCGATACGGACTTGAACCGGAGGAGTGATTTCACCGGTACCCGTATGAGGATTTCGGTTAAGAGGTTGTCGTCGGAGGCGATCGTATCGGCGGAAGATGGATACTCAGACATGATGGATTTCAAGAGTTCGAATGAATGCCTGGTCTTGTGTATCAATCTATTGCTTGTTTTGCTTCAACTCTTTAACATGTGGTGTGCTTTATTTTTGATGTTTTTGTACTTTTCTTGGCATTGCTTTGTTGACTGTTGACAATAAGTTGCTTGTGGAAATTGGCTGTTGACAAGGTTAGTGGTCTTCGTTTCGCTACACACAATTTTCAACATCAGGGAATCATTTTTTTTTTCTTGTTTGGCACGATTGAAAAAGTAGGATAGGAACTAGGAAGGAAAATACTCCTACTAGGGAAGACTGGCCTAAAAGGAAGATTCCTAACTGCAGACTATATAAATCATTTCCCTTTATTTCTCTTTCCTTTGGATAATTTAAAGAGGAATGCTAAGTACAAATAAAATTTATCATGAAAGTACTCTGAAAAAAGCAATGCATAATTGAGAATTACTTTGATGATTAGGTCACACATATCAAAGTGAATCTCAACTACTAGTTGCTCTTTCCGGGAAAAGTTTTCTTTGTCCATAGCATTTACCTAATTTAAAAGAAGATAATGTTAGAACATGTGTGAACGTTGAGTCCCACATCGGATAAACAAAAAAATAGTTGGACCTTAATAAACAATTGGACGGCTCACCACTTACAAGACTTAGCTTCAGTGAATGTGGGTCATTCAATGTATATTGGGCCCAAGTGATGTGGTGGACTCTTTACCGTTACTTCCATATAAATTGGGCCTTGAGCACGCAGTGGCGGGTCGATACATCGGACGAACTCCCAACATATAGTATCAAAGCCAATGGCTGACGATCTATGGGAAGACTTTCAGCGCACCATTGAATGGGTTTGCATAGAAGACACTCGTGGAGCGGTATAAAATCCAAAGGTGACTCTCGATGAAGTAAGGTGGCTCGATGTTGGAGTGTTGTATTGGATGGTTTATTGTCGATAGAGTTGACTCGTCGGGGAGCATGGTGTTATTGGATTAATGAGCACATTGGCTCTCAATGAAGTTCTCGTCGGGGAGCACAGTGCCGATGACTAGGCACGTTGGCTCTCAATTGAGATGACTCTGAATCGATTGAATGGGTGCAAAATAAGCCCAGTTCGGGAGATAGGGTTGAAAGTATTAGATCAGAATCAAAGGGGAGCTTGAATGCAGAGAGAGGTTAAGGCCCAATGTTCCGTTCACACATGAGGGGGAGATTTGTTAGACCATGTGTGAACGTTGAGTCTCACATCAGATAAATAGAAAAAGAGTTGGATCTTAATAAACAATTGGACCACTTACAAGGCTTTGCCTTTTAAGTGGATATGGGTCATTCAATGTATATTGGGCAGAAGTGATGTGGTGGACTCTTTGCCGTTACTCCCATACAAATTGAGCCTTGAGCACGCAGTGGCGGGTTGATGCATCGAACGAACTCCCAGCAAGATCGTCAGCCATCGGCTTTGATTCCATTTGTTGTGCCCAAAACGAAATTGAGAATATAAACAAAACAACAAGCGAAAATCAAGAACACAAGATTTATGTGGCTCCCGAAATTGGGTACGTCCAGGGGAGAAGAGTAAAAGAATCCACTATAAACGGGGAGATAACACACAGAGCTGGCTATACCCGTAACTCTCGTTGAAGTATCCAATTAGATATTTATGAACAAATCTCTGGCGGAACCCGATAAGGATACTAAAACCCTAGGTGGAACCCCATAGAGCATAAACCAAAACCCTAATATCTAATCTTCAACATGAGAAACCCCTTACGTGGCTCCCCAAATTGGGTACGTCCACAGGAGAAGAGCAAGAGAATCCACTATAAACGGGGAGATAACACACAGAACCGACTATACTCGTAACTTTCGTTGAAGCATCCAATTATAGATATTTATGGACAAATCTCTGGCGGAACTCGATAAGGATACTAAAACCGTAGATGAAACCCAATAGAGCATAAACCAAAATCCTAATATCTAATCTTCAACATGAGAGACCCCCTAGGGGCCTCTCCAAAGGGATTCACTCAAGAAGTCCAAAACCTAATGAAGAGAATAAGGCTATATTTATAGCCACAAAGTCCTTCCTAAAACCAATACTTGCCCAAACAAAATTCCTTGCACCCAAAATCTAAACCAACAAGGAAACAAATCTCTTAAGAAGTCAAATACCTTTCTTCAACCATCCCAAATTCAACGCATATCTCCAACAAATAATATTAGGGAGACTAAAAAGGAAATGGCAGTGTCTGGCCCAGAAGCCCATTGCAATTCAATCAAATTTAATCTAAGTGAATGGCAAGTTTTAGTTACTATAAGATCACTACAAACCAAAACAAAGACTACAAAGACAAGATAATAACAAGAAGAAAGATAACAGCATAACAAAATCATTACAATGAACGCGCGGCACCGATATCAAACACAAGAGAGAGATTCAATGTAAGGATAGCAATCAGACCAGAAATATGTAACCACATCCTATATCCCATCCGTTCTTCGTCGACATTGTAATACAGTGAATCCCTATTCCACCAACGGTTGAACCAATGAACCGCACCATTCCAATACACCCTAGAGTTGTCATAAGTGTAGAAATCTACTGTGAACAGCTCACTGGAGGCCTTCCATGATCTGGTCTCAGATGAGTACGTCGCAATTTGATAGTAAGGCACCGTTGGACATATTAATGTGTCGTAACGAGCGCAAACGATTTTGTAGTGAGGGGATCTCGACGGATTGAAAGCTAGTGTTAGGCCTCTGAGTTCAGAGAGATGGCAGTTGGGGAGGATCTTGAACTGTTTGGTTGTAGGATTGAGGATAAAGTAGTCAGGTTTACGGTAATTCAGTTCTGTGTAGAAATAACACAATAGTAATCCATGACAAGAACTTATGATTCATTTGTTACCTGATAAACATGGTAAGAAAGCGAGATCATTGAAATGAGGGTGGGGTTTATGAGTAGGGGTACTACCACCAGTGGTGTTGGTTAAGGGATGAAATCAAGTTTGGGTACGGTGGCAAACCTATAGGTGTCCGTGGTTAATAGGTCAGAGACGGGGTGCACGAATAGGCCGGAGACGACAGCGATGGAGTTGGGATTGCGACATAGAGAGAATAAATCGCTATTGATGAGAGAGAGCCAGTCTTTGGACACAAATTTAAACCGCATGAGAGATCTTATGGGTAGAAGAATTAGGATTTCGGTCAAGAGGTCGAAACTTGCAACAACTTTATCAGCAGCAGCAGATGATGATGAATACTCTGCCATGGGGGAGGTGTGTGACACTTCTCCTATTACTAAGAGCATCTCCGGTCTTGACCCAAACCCTTCCCCAAATTTAAAATTTGGGCAAAAATCACAAAAACATCTCTTCAATCATTTACCTAAACACTTTCCCATTTTGGGTTTTACCCATTTCTTTGCCCAAATTTGGGACAAACCAAACCCTTTCCCCATTTTTCCTATGGCTACTTAGAGAGAGAGAGAGAGAGAGAGAGAAATGTCAAGTGGATTGTAGGATAGAGAGGGTGAGTCGGGTGGTAGTGGGTCGGTGATTTCTCAAATTTGTCAGAGTCGTCACCGGAGTGATGTCGGAGTCCCTAGAGTGTCGTCGTAGTAGAGGCGGTGGGTCGGTGGTTGTGGGTCAAAGGGAGATGGAGGGTTGTGGTGGTGCGGTGGAAATGGGTTGAAGGAGGAAGAGAGAGGGAGAGTGAATTTGGGTAAATTTTGGGTTTGATGGTTGGAGATGTACCTACCCAAAATGAGTTTTTACTCCAAATTTGACTCAAATTTGGGGGGGAAAATGGGTGAAGGCTCCAAGATGCTCCAAGTCAACTTAAATATAGGCAACTCACAAATGAGACAGGTTTATGAGAGTGATGTGGTGGTCAACTCTATCTTTTTTTCTTAGATACCATAAGCTGTGTTTCTTCTAAAAAATAAGAGTAGATGACTGATTATTGAGTATGGCTAAACAATTGTGCAGTTGCTTCTAGAATTTTTCCAACAAACATTGTCGAATTTTGAGGCAGATCCTATCAAGTTCATGGGAAGGACGGAAGGGTACTATCCTAGCCCAATATGGGCCCTTCTCGAGCCTAGTTAGTCCGACAATTTGTACTTTTTACCTTTCAGAACTTATCGCGAACATAGGCCAAGCAAAAAATCATGGTCATAAGACATCAATAGATATATTTTTGAAATACTCCACCAACTGATCAATCTTTGGAAAGGGGAGGCTATCTTTTGGACATGTATCATTCAAGTTGGTGTAGTCCACACATACCCTCCACTTCCCATTCTTCTTTTTCACTACAACGGGATTTGCAAGCCAGGTAGGGTACTGCACTTCCTTGATTGCTCCTGCCTCAAGGAGTCAATCAACTTCTTCATTGATGGCCTCGGCATGCATGGCTGCCGATCTTCGTGGCTTCTGAATGACGGGTTTGGTGGACTTGGAAACATTAAGGGAATGCCGGATGAATTATGGGTCAATGCCTGTAGAGACCCGAATAATTTTAATTCTTGAAATATTTATTAAATGACTAATTAGAAAGATATGGTTTATTGGGTGATATATTGAATTGGGGACTAAAGCGAAGGAATTGAGAATTGAGGGGTGAATGTGTAGTTTAAAAGATGCATGTGTATATAAGGGGTGTGTGTGTGTGTGTATGTGGTGTAAGGAACCATTTTCCCATTTCCCCATCTCTCTCCATCGTCCCCCTCTCTCTCTCATCTGGTTTTCTCTCTCTCTCTCTCTCTCTCTCTCTCTCTCTTGCTCCCTCTCAAAAACTCTCCCAAAACCTCAAGAATCATCCTCCCTCAAGCCTTTCAATCACGTTATTGAGCTCAAAATTTCGTGGGTCAAGCTCGGAGGAAAGTATTTCGTTGATTTAGAGGAGTTCGGAGCTAGAGCTCGTACGAATCTCTTGGGTTTCGCTCCTTGACCCGAGGTAGGGATTTCTTTGCTTCTTTTGTACGTAAATAGATTGATTTGGTGTGAAATCGTGCCCATAATAGTTGTTATTGACGTTGTAGTTGAATTTTTGAAATTCTGCAGAAATTCTGCTTGAACAGGAATTGTATCGATACAGCTCAGATTGGTATCGATACAGGATTCTCTGTTGTATTACGAAACTCATCTGTATCGATACTAGGAATACTAGAATTCCTAGTATCGATACAAATAGGCCTAAGATTTTGTTGTTTTGCTCCAAACTTCATTATTTTGAACCCCAATTATTTCTAAACCCTTTTGGACACCTCCTAAGCTATCTCAAGCATGTCTAATTGATTTCCTATGATGGTTCAATGTATTCCTTGGTCCGTTGGTTTCCCGTTAGCTAGAACCGAATAAGGTTTTACTTGATTAGAAAATTTGTTAAAATACATCTTAATGATAAATTGATTTCTCGGTTATGTTTGTGGCATACTTAGAGCATCGTTAGAATACCGTGTGATGTTTCATATGAACGTGTGATTAAGGTAAAGTCTTAGTTGGCTTGTAGAGTGTGAAGGTAGGCGAATGAGTCGAGGGATGGACTTGGAAGTCTCGTAATACAAGGGGTGGTAATACGGAGACTTAGGCGGATCCCGTAACACAAAGGGTGGTAATATAGTGAACCGAGTCATTGGGGATCACCGTGACGCAAGGGGTGGTAACACGGTAATCCACGTGGCATAGACGATAATGCAAGGGGTGGAAATACCGATGGTGGGAGTTTGGGATAGCGAGTTGTGTTGCAAATCGAGGAGTGTTCGAGTTTTATGAATTGTGTGGCTAATTGAGATGTTGGTATATCTTGAACAAACGTAATGAACGTTGATACACCTATGAGCAAATTGTTATCTTATGATTGAGCTACATCTCATTTTGTACTTGTCTTCCTCCTTTGCATCTATCCTCATATTTACATATAAGATTGGTAAAGATTTTTCTATTGGGCTAGTATAGCTCAACAAAATCCTTTGTTTCAGGTTCGAATGTCGGGCAATAGACTGCATGCAATGGTGTGCTTAGACATGAAGATTTTTGGAAGCTAACTCCATTAGTTACACATTCATCTTTGTAATAGACTTACTTTTGGCCAAAGATGGCATTGTAACTAATTTTCTCTTGAATTATCTTTTTGACTAAAGTTTGTAACGTTCTGAACATGTCGTATCAGTATCTAAGTTAATTTGGGCCGTGTTGCCAAGGTTGTATTTCTTTAAACATGGGGACTTGTTTGTAAGTTAAACAGGTGGGAAACTCTTTTGGGTAATATGTATGATACGCGAGGTTCTTGTATTAAAATGTGTTATTCATTTATGTTGAAAATCGAGGACGTGACAATGTCGGGCATCTCACAGGGGGTCCAGGCAAACACTTCGATGTTATCTTTAAGGAACTGGACCAACTTTTCACGCTCGGGAACCGTCAAGCTAGATTCGAGCATGAAGAAACACGATCTATCCTCATTGATTGGAACTTTAACGAGATCTTCAACTGATTTCTGTTCGGTTGGAGCCCTAACGTCTTCAAGGACAAGCTTGTCCGGAACCTCCACCCAATGCACTCTTTTTGAGCTTGGCGCCTTTCCGACCGGGGAAACATAACACTGTTTGGCCTGGATTTGATTGTCATATAGGTCCTCTTGCCTTCTGTTTGCTCGTATGTACCATACCACCTGGTGGTAGGTTGAGGCAATGGCCTTTAAAGAGTGGAGCCAGTTTCGTCCAAGGATGGCGTTGTAGGGGCTCGGCGCGTCAACAACAATGAACTCCATATTTGCAGCGACTGACCCTATTACGACTAAAAGTATGATCTTGCCGAGTGGCCACACTGGCGTTCCACAAAAGTCGATCAAAGAAATGTCGGCTTGCAAAAAGGAAGACTCCGGGATCTGGAGCTCTTTAAAAAGGGATAGGTACATGACTTCAACCGAACTTCCTTGGTCGACGAGGACCCGCTTCACAATATGAGTGGAGATCTGTACCGTTACGACAAGTGCATCGTTATGCGGCGTTTGTACCCGCTGGAGATCTCTTTCGGTGAATGTAATAGACCACGAATGTTTGGCTATCTTTGGGCATTTTGACACGCTACCAATCAAAAAAATTTGGGCAAACTTTTTTGCTTGGTCAAGTTTCGACCGAAGCTGATGTGCTACCTCCTTGTTTACTGGTCCATGGATGATGTTAATAACTCCTACCGGACGTGGAATAGGATTGAGACCTCCGGCGTTCGGTTGTCACCTCGGGGTCTTTGTCCAATCAATGTGATCATCTAGAAGTCCTTGAGACGCTAGTTTCTCCAGAAATGCCTTGTAAGGAGTGCATGCCATCGTGTAATGACCGAGCTCGTTATGGTACGAGCACCATTTCCTATTGTTGTCATTTCCTGCCTCCGTGTTAAGCTTTAGCGGGTTCGGCCAAACAAAAAATGGTTCTCGCTCTAAGGTTCTAAGGAGAAAGTAGATTGGCTCCTTGAACACCGTTGTCTCGGCTACGTAGTTGTGAGCCTTTGGTGCTTTCTTGTTTCCCACTTTTACAGTATTCACTTGCTTCTTCGGCTAGGCCGAAAGTACAGGCTTTAGAGCCGCAAGTTGAGGAGCAGAGACATGAAGGCTTTGGGGGATGGCAGACGTTTGTCCTCCTTAGAGTTCTCACTCAGCAAGGAACTCTTTGTAGGAACAAAATTGCTCGATTGTTCTCATAAGCTCGTTCATACCATGAAGGGCCCAAATTGCCAATTCGTCAAGGATCTTGCTACCTATCTCCAATCCGTTCTTAAAATTTCTCGCCGCCAAAAATTGGCCAACGCTAGGTATCTCATTAAACAGCTGCCAGTAACGCTCGACATACTTCTTAAGCGTCTCGCCGAGCCTCTTCTTCATCTGGGCTAGAGCATCTTCTTATTTTGCTTACTTATTGTTGGTGATGAAACGATAGTTAAAGGCTCATTCGAGTTCTTTAAAACTATGGATCGATCCTGCTTCTAGCTGGTTGAACCATAGTAAACTGAGGCGCCCAAGGCTAGAGAAGAATGCCTTACACATGATAACATCATTGTCAGTCATGCAGGAAATAGTGCTGCGATAACTAATGAGGTGGGTGTAAGCCTCTGTCGTGCTAGGATTGAACTTTTGGAACTTCGGGAGGTGCAATCCAGGCTTCAGCATGGTGGCTTGGATTTTTGCCGAGAATAGAGATTCGGTGAGCTTCTTTAGTTGGTATTCGAGGGTCGGTCTGGGGGGACGTCCATCTTGTTCACCCCGAGACCTTTTCGAGGCTCGATATTCCTTCTCTTTATCGGTTATCTCTTTGTGCCGACGCTAATGCGTCCTCTCCCTTTTCTCGATAGAAACTTTCTGCCGATCCTCTTCTGGAAAGTTCTCTGTACGGTAGACTCTGCGGTGGCTCGGCTGGTCATCGTGCCGAATGACTATGCTTACGCTTCTTTCTCGAGGAATCTTACGCGCGTTTTCTCGAGTCAGTTATGTGTCCGGGGTTGGCGTCTCCGTGAGGGATGTCCTCAAGCTCAGGAGGATATCCTTCAGGATCTTTGCCGTGCCTTCGAAACACTCGACTTTTACGCCCGCCAATCTCGTAAGGGATTATAGCCTAGTGGTTGTCATGCAGCTCTACTGTGTCGTAACTCTGCGAGCCCTGAGAGTACTCGTCTCCAGCCGATGATCCCGAGTAAATGGTATGTCGGCTGCCTTTACGCCGTCCACCGCTACCTCCGGTACCACCGTTGCCTCCTATACCATCGCCGAGACGCTAATGGACCAGAGAACGTTGCTGCTTAAAGCGAGCACTGTCCCTGGCCCGATTGTCTGTCAATGGTGGGTCTAACTGATCATGGATAGAAATGTGGCGTGGATCTCCATTTCCAACCAAGGGTGGTGGTGGTGGTGCATTTCCCCGTCGGCTCTTTCCCTGTGAGTTAGAGTGGGAGGCCGTCGGACGGTCTCTTGCTTTCATTCTAGCGATTTCCATTTTGAGGATAGCAACATCAGCGTTGGTCTGCTACTATTTTCTGCTTCAGCATTTGAACGTAAGCCAAAGCATCTTCATTCATGCCCACCGGGCGTTGAACGGAGATGTTGGGGCTAGGTGGAGTGAATCCAGGAGGGTGAGAGGGAGAGGTGGTGTTGAAACCGATTTCAGAGAGGATCTGTAAGGAAGGATTTAAGGGTTGAAAGGGAGGTGGTGGTTCGCCCATTTTGTCAAGCAGAGATGTGAAGGAAAGAGGTTTCAGGAATGAATGAGTCGAGGAACAAGGGAGGAGCCATCGTGGATCTGAAAAGAAGATTCACGTCGAGTTCACCAAATTGTAGGGCTCCGATAAATCTGGTTCGCTCCTTCTTAACTGTGGTTCAAGAATGGCTCCTAACTTTCACCTAGCCTTCATAGGGAAGCACGACTAAAAGACCACACCGGAGGATATCTGGAATGGCCCTTCGGTGCAAAGATGAGTACAGTTGCTCAGAGATGAAAAGCCAAGAACTAGGGTTTTAGAGTGAAAGAGCATGTACCTCTCTAGGGTTGGCATAATGGGGTATTTATAGGGCACTCCTTAGCTTGGCCTCCAAGGCTGTGCATATGCTGGTCACGCGTTGGCTGGCGTCACCCTTCCATCATGGTAGGGTTCCGTAACCATTTGTAGGATAAGCTGGCACCTTCATTGCCCTCATCCTTATCCAAGCTCGTGACCGTTCGGATGACATCACAACCGTCATCACAGCCACGATTGTCGTTCCCACGTGGATGAGCTGGCAACTTGGCTTCCAAATTCACTTAAGGCTGAACAAGGAGTCCAACCGTCAGAGGGTTGGTTGGCCGAGCCGATCACTTTGGTTCATTCCGACGGATCTTCTACTGTGAAACGGAAGGCATGCCAAGCAAAAACAAAGTAAAGGCTTGGACATAGGTGAATCGCCCAAAAACGGTTCAGCATCTTGCTCGGTATGGTGTGAGCTGTTGGCTCGACCTACTACATTGTACATACCAATTGGTTTTGGATGTAGAGTCAAATGATAGCGACTGAGTTTTTGGCTTACATCACGGGATCTATGGGATATTGAGTATTTTCTGGATGCCCATGTTATTGTCAATTATTGGGTCATCATATGGGTTAAAAGAGCGGGAGCCTTGTACACTGGATTTGCCGCCCTTGCCCTATTCCTATTTCTGTTTGGCTTTTCTTTTCCAGCAAGAGCTAGCACAAATTTACAGGTTCAAAAGGTTAGCCGAGACTGACTGGGATATTACAAGTTGGTGTCAACATCAACCATTTTAGAACATGAGACATTTATTCATGAGTCTACACACATCTCCTCCTCATCTCCGCCCGTCTACACGTATCTGCTCCTCATCTACGCCCAAAAAACCCTAAGGTAATGAGTTCAACTTCCTTTCTGATGTATTTCCTTCGTATGGCTTTGGGGTTTACATGTAATTTCCTTGGAAGGGGATTGTTTTTATCCTTTAACTTCCACATTTCATTCTTGCGCCTTCTACCTTCAAACCCAAAGGAACCATTTCCATTTTTGTCTGAACTCAAGCAAACGCTTGAACCACCACGTATTCTGTACATCATTTTCATTGAATTTGGGGAAATCAGACCATGTTTTTTCAATAAAATGTCAGCAATTTCAGACCAAATCCCTGAAACAGTATTTGAAGCCATAGCAGTTCATGATGCCTGCATTTCTATGTTAACTCAGGAACAAGAAACAAGCGCTAGATTAGCTTTATTGTCGTGCAACAAAAAATTAGACTATCGAAGAAAGAAAATTGTCATCAGCAACGTAAATGAACTTTTTATACAACAGATCCGGTTCAATACAATGGTAGCTGAGTCATCTTAACGTCATGTTAGAAATTAAGACACGGACTCACAAATCACAATATTTCAACAAAAGTTACTTAATTAAGATTTCAAAACACGAGGGTAATAACAAAACTAGTAAATTAATGGTTGTTAAAAAAAACACCCCTGTCAAATACAAGAGAGAGACTCGATGTATTCATGAGAATTACACCAGTGGTAGTCTAGCAAAGGATCGTTGCCATCATTGTGTTGTGAAGCATCACATATGGTTTTGAAACTCCCGTCAACAAGTCTGTATTCGACAAACTTTCCACCTACGGAAATCAACATATACGATTCCTCATCACTTTCTTCGCGTACAATATCAAAAACACTACACCCGATGTACGAGTTATTAGGAATCTGCACCAGTTCAGGACACACGATTCCAACCGCGACTATATCAATGTTGTACTTCATGAACCACCTGGTGTAGTCTCTCTCCATCTCATAAACCATTAGCCGGGTCGTTTGATTGTACATCTCAGAGAGGTGCAAATGGCCGCGGGACTTCCCGTAATACATGTACGCTCTGTCATACCACCACTTCCCGTGAGGAGCAGGAGGCATCAGTATGGTCCCCAGCCGTTCTTGGTCAATGTGGAAGCACAACGAATCCCCAAGCCCCAAATTCAACCAGTTAACCGCACCGTTCCAGTAAACCCCAACATGAAATAAGGTCTCAGGGAAATCAACCTCATCAACCATGTAAGAATCCCCGGAAGGCCGCCAAGAGCCGGTCTCAAACGAATATGTCTCGATATGGTAGTAGGTCTCGTGCTGCGAAATAGAAACCGATCTTCAAAGGCCAACGACTTTGTAGCGAGGTGATTCTGATGGGTCGTAAGCTAAGCATTGATCTTCAAGGCCATCTTGATGGGGCTGGGGAAGTGTTTTGAATTGTTTGGTGGTAGGATTAAGGATATGATGTCCGCCTTTACCCTCAACCTCGTTATAGCCTAAACAGAATTAGAGTCCATGACATGAATTTAAGACTATAACATCGGAGAGATTCGGAAAACGCGTGAGAGATTTGATGGAGGCATCATGATCATCAGGTTCATGAGCTAGGTCTTTCCCATTCTTGAGAGGGATGAATTCGAGTCCAAGGTTGAGGTGCTTTGTACGCTCGCTCCAGCGGAACAGACAAGTACCATGTTTGGTAGGGTGCAAGAATAGGCCAGAAATAAAACAAAGGTTGGGGTTCCAGAGGCAAGCGACGTGCGGACTGGAAATCAAAGAGTTCCTATTGAGACCCGTATTTTTGGAAAATCGTTTAAAGGTTTTATAATATTAGAATATGGAATAAATGAGGGATTTATTGAATTATTTGATTTGGGGTCAATGTGGGAAGGTTGTTTGTAGAGGGGTATATATGCAATTTGTGATTGTGTGAGTATATATATGTGTGGGTGTGTGTGTAGGGGAGAAAAATTCCCCAATCCTCTCTCTCTCTCTCCCTTGCTCTCTCGCCCAAAATTCCACCAAAACACCACCAAGATCCACCTCCATTCCACCCCTCAACCGTAGTCTTGAGCTTGAATTTCGTGGGTTTTGCTCGGAGGAGGAGTATTTGGTTGATTTTGAAGTTTGGAGAGCTAGGACTTGCTCAAATCGCGTGGGGTTCGATCCTTGACTTGAGGTAGGGATTTCTTACTCTTGTTATGAGTTTATGTGATGGTTATGTGCCTAAATCGTGCTTTAGTTCGTTGGATTTTGACTTCGTGCTCATTCTCAATTTTTTGCAAAATCGCCTAGTGTAATGCATTGGTACCGGTACCTTGATTTCTGATTGCTCTCTAGATTGGTTTGGTACCGATACCTATGTTTTATGGTATCGGTACCCAGTGGTCAGAAAATAGTTTTGAGGATGTTGAATTCCCTTCGATTGTATTGACTCCCGACTACTTCTAACACACTCTAAACATTGTTAAACCATCCATAAACTTGATTACTTTGGGTTCCAATGATTCGTTGATCATTCCAATCCCTCGATACTTGTTAAGCGTAATCTTAGCACCGTTGTAAATGAAAAAATGTACCGTAAGGATGTTTAGGTGTACTATAGGTTATACGAGGCATTGTGGTGAGTGTGATGGGTAGTCATGAGTCTGGCTAGTGATCCGAAATGTACCATTGTAACTCGTATCCTTGTGATTCATCTCGTTGATCTTCCTAAACTTCTTGGGCTCTCGTTTTATAAGATTCTAGTAAAGAGGCTAGTGGTTAGTATGTCGTAAAGTTACTTATGAGTTCAGTATGCTGTGTAGGATGTGGTGATATATACAGGGGAAATGAGTATACTTATCTACTAGTTGATGCTATGATATAATTGATTGTTTCAGAGTGCTTTGAAACGTTAATGATCAATTGGTAAGTGAATATAATGAGATCATGTGGCATGTTGTATGGATGATATAGATTGGTTATAAATTGAGAAAGAGGTCATTCAGGAATATGAAATGTGAAACAAGAAATAGAACGATACCACGAATATGAAGAAAGCCACGGATCCACCGGATGGTGCGATGCCGGAATGAACATAGGACAGACGGGGTCCCAAATGCCCACACAAGAATGAAAGGTTTCTAGTGGACGCACGGGGTCCCAAACGCCTGGACAAGAATGAAAGGTATTTAGTGGACGCATGGGGTCCCAAATGCCCAAAATTGTATTGAAACGGAAAATGGCTAATGCTTGAGAAATACAAGACGAATTGATTATGTTCAAAAAAGGGAATTTAGTGAATGTTCGTACTATTCTGCCGAGAGGTATACTCGTTGTCATTAACATCTTGGGATTCGTTGTACATATATATCGTTGTTCACATATTACTGCCAGTGCGTGATCATTGCATATACATGTAGATAGAGGCAGAATGGAGTATTTGTGTAGCAATGGACAAGTAACGGGTGTGGACAAATTGTGGTCTAATTAGGATAATTCGAGTTGGTTTATGCTTCTAGTTTGGCGTATGAGCTGTAAGGAATACCCATATGCATTCATGGTCCACTGGTTGTAGTATGCTCGTTCGTGGTGGAAATCTCATGTTTCTTTGTGGTATCTCGTTGTATTCATCCACTTTAGGTGCATGACTCATTATATTTTCTTATAACTTGCGTATAGATTTCTCTACTGGGCTAGTGTAGCTCAACCTATCATTTTCAGGTACATCACAGGGGCGCAGTCATGGAGAGTATGGAGTGCATGCAGACATCACAGACCTAAGTTATTTTTGGAAGTACTTGTCTAACTTCGTAAAACAAATAACATTATATTATTTTCTTTATTTTTGAAATACTGTATCGATTGGACAGACTTGTGGATTTGGAAACTGTAATGTATTTTGGGGCAATTGTATGTACTATTGTGAGGATTTGTATTTAAAATGGTATTGTTATTTATGTTGAAAATTGAGGGCGTGATAGTTCCAGTTTTTTGAGACAGATTTGAAGCGGAGGAGAAACTTTACCGGTAGACGGATCAGGATTTCGGTTAATATGTCACAGTTCACAATGACTTTTTCTGCTGACGACGACATGGGTGTGCTGACTGATAGGCGCGTGATATCATAGATATGAGCGCCTAAGTAGGGTGAATTAGCGCATTAGAGGCGCGTTTTATCTCATGTTCCACTTGATGCCGTATTTTGTCTTGTTTTTGGGTTTTTGTTAAGTTTCGCGGGAATAAGGTGTACTTTACGCCAAGATTGGATTGCAAGGCCTTGAAGCTGGTAGTTGGAGAGTTTGATACAAAAAGCACAAAGTTAGAATATTAAACGGTGTTTGAAGCTGGTCCATTTGAAGGTCAATATGGGTCAAGAGTTTAGCGCTGAACTAATAAGTCCACGGGCATTACTAGAAAATGATTTGCAATTTTATTGCGTGGGCCCAATGCTTATTGACTAAAAGATGGCCATAGAGTAAAAGAGTGATTGTGGGCCCATGAGATTTCCTACGAAAAAGGAGAAATAGGTTGGCTGGGAGTAAAAACAGAAAAAGAAATATAGGGCTGCTGGGGGATCACTATATATAGACGAAAAAAGAAGAGAACGGGGCCATTACTGATTCCCACGCACGAAGTACTGTTCTTGCCAGGACTCATGTGAGCAGGAACAGGGGACCAAAACCTGTTTGCTGCTGTGTACGAGACCGGCAACCTTAGGATTCGCATCCTTCGGAGTTTTCAATTCTCCCTAAATTTAACCGTTTTTTAGAACTTTGAAAAGCGAGCGGATTCTGATTGGGTAGCGAGCGCCAGATTCCCTACGACCGTATCTCCTTTTAATTATTTGTAAATAACAATTTATTTCTTAGTTTTGTTAATCTCAATCAAATTACAAGGGGTGGCTACCTAAGAGCCCGTTTGAATAAGTAACAACCCGAGTTTTTAGTCAGCACACATCACCGTCTTTGTGGATTCGATTCCGGTCTTACCGGATATTATGCTGCGTCAGTCTCCGCCCTACGCTTGGGGCAACCCATTATTTTAGGACTAGGAAATCGTCAAGCATTTTTGGCGCCGTTGCCGGGGACGGTAACGTGTGTTAAGAATTCGGTTAGTTATTTTTTTATTTTTATTTTTTTTAGTTCTATATTTTTTTAATTTTTTTTATTGTTGAAAAGAAAAAAAATGGCCCAATTTTCAAAGTGCTATGGAGGTTATGCAAACCAGTTTGATTATTCAGTGTCACTTCCTATATTTTATGGTTTGGCCTCAGAAAATCCTTTTACGCATGTTTATGACCTTGAGAAAGCTTTTGCTAGCAATGAAGTGACTCTTTTACATGTATTCCCAGCATTTTTGCGTGATAGTGCTTAAGATTGGTTTAATTTTTTAAGTCCAAGATTAACATGGAATGAGATTGCAATACAGTTTTTCAAAACTTTCAATCCATCATATGAGACTCATATGCTTTTACAAGAACTATCAGATTTCTATCAACAAGATGATGAGTCTTTGTCACAGTGTTGGGAGCGATTTAAAAATACCGTATTCTCTTGGTCGAGTTTTAATTGTAAGCTTGGCAGTTTTCTGGTTATCTTTTGTCGTGGTTTAAACCTTAAGACATGCCAGGTGGATTTAGGTCCACTGACGAATTTCTGGATAAAAATCCTGAAGAGGCTTGGGATTTCTTAGATGAATTAACCCAAAAGCTCCAATTTTGTGAGTTGACTGAAAGTTCTGAGAATACCAATTCTGATGGGAGAGAAAAAGAGAAAATAGAGTCTCCTTATTTTGATCAATTAACTGATTCTCTTTCTTGCAATCAAGTTGAAAATTTTCAAGTGATTAATTCTTGTGTATTGGAAGATGAAACAACAGAGTCACTTGTAACTAACGAAATAGTTGGTTCACCTGAAGTGCAACAGTCTTCTTGAGAGCATTCTAGTACACTTGAGATGGATTTTCATGACGCAACTCTTGAGGAGTCGTTGTCAATAATTGTGCAAAGTCTAGTTATTATAAATGATCAAATATCTGTAGCCATAGATGTTGATTTCATCACTCCTATTGAGCATCCACCATTGCTAAAGATTGTGAAGTTAGAAAAAATTGATTTTCTTGGTGTTGATAATTTTAATGTGGTTTACTATCCATTTTTCTTAAAACTCATCAACAACTTGAAAGTTAATTTGGTTGGAAATATGCAATGGGTAGAATTTAAATTTCAAACGCGGCTAAGGCAATTAAGATATTCTAAGTATTTGGTTTTGTGGCATGGTCGCGTACAATTTTTAACGAAGTGCTTGAAGTGGGGTGCGATGTTACTATTTGTTGCGCTTCATAGTATGTTAAATGTTTGGATTTTTCGTGATGGGAGTGAATGGCATTACCTTTATGTATAGTTTTTTTTTTGTTTTTGTTTTTATTTTGTTATTTATTTATTTTTATTTTTATTTTTTTAGGTTTGTTATTATTTTTTTTCTTTTTGTTGTGAGGACTAACATTGCAAGACGCTTTCGTTCAAGTTGGGGGGTCTTCTTCCCGCTATCTTATTTCTTGCATAGTTTTCTGTTCCGAGGTGATACATTTCCCTTCTTTTTTTCTTTTATGTCCTATATTTTTATTCTTTTGCTTTCAATGTAAACATTGAATAGTTCAAGTTGGGGGGAGGGATCACTTTGTCCTTTATCTTGATAATAAAAAAAAAGTTGAAAATTAAAAAGTGAAAAACATTGCATCATGGTCTTGTATAGCCACCCGTTTTATGCCTACCGGCGAGGGATGGGGAGAAAAGTATGACACGTTAATCGCGTGAAGATTTGGTGGAGTATATTTCTTTTTATTTTCGTTTTGAGGGCCCGGTTACCACGAACCGGGCAGTGCTAACATTTTTTGCAGGGTACGGTGACTTGCTCAAGGGCTGGGTAGCAAGAAATTCCTCGAACATCGGCCGAGGTCATGGTGGTTGGCTGCCACCAGTCAGTCCATTTCTTCTCCCTTTTCTTTTTCTTTTGCTGTGCCTCCATGCTTTGGGGACATAGCATGCTTTTAGTTGGGGGGAGGGGTGTACTTTGTACATGTTCTCATGGCGTTGCTAGGGGTTGTACACGTTCTCATGGCGTTGCTAGGGGTATTTTTTTATTAATTAATTTTTGGAGATATGTTTGTTATGCTTGATTGTATGATTAGGCGAGCATGTTAGAATTAGCCGAATTTTTGCACCTGTTTAACTTAGATTCATTCATATATTTGGCGCCTTTGGGAACATGTTAGTGCTGTCATTACATTGAGTAAATATCCCCACGTGGTTAATTTTGCATCCTAATAAACATTCCCATGTTCTTTGTTTTCTTTTTCTCGCATTTGCAAAAAATAGTAGGCTTTTGTTTCACAATTGAGTAGCTAGATGTTTTGGTTGCATTTGTGAGAGTTGTTAACGTGCATAGGGGATGAAACAAGGTGTTCTTTTATGATTAGACCACATATGTATCCCTTTGACCAATTTTAAACCAGTCCGAGTCAGCTCCTGAGTCTAACCTAGGAAACCGGTGTGTGGGTTGGATTGTAATTGGGGGGGGTCTAACTTTTTGCATCATGGGTGTCTTGTTACATTGGGTTTGGAGCATCGTTGTCGTTGGAAGTGAAAGTGAAAGTGAAGAAGTCTTGGTAGGTGTCATGTTTTGGAACAAACCCAACTTTCAAGTCATAAAGCTAAATCAAAAAAAAAGAAAAAAAAAGAAAAAAAGAAACAGAAAACGCAAAATAAAAAAGAGTTGAGGCAAGTTGGGAGGAATCAACACCTGCTGGCACATCAGAATAAGTGATTGTATGATCATGTTACAGGGCAGTCCTCAGCTCCGTATCAACCGCCTCAGTTTCTGGACTTAGAGGTCAGCGACGACTTTGTCGGAGTGATCTTGGACTTCCATGATGCATGAAGCTAGGGTGGTGGTGTCATTTTATGTGTTTGTTTTGGGTCATTAGTGTCGGTGGACTATTTTTTTTTTTTTGTTCTCATGTGGGTCTGAAATAACTATCGTCGATGTTTTATTTTATCGTTTACACATGGTTTGGTTGGTACCAGTGGGTGCATATCGGGTAGTTAAGGGGAAGGTGGCGGCCAGTCTGGGTAGTCGACCTTAAGCTACTATAGGCCGCCGCCTAATTTTGTAGTTTCCTTTTCGTTCAGAACCACGGTCATTATAAGCCTAATTAAATCCTTAGTAGATCTTGTGCACGTTTTTACACTCTCGTTTATGCATGTTTTATACTAATGTTGCTCATATTGTGAAATCGTAATTGGTATCTCGCGTTGTTATTCTTTGTGAGCGTTATTTTTAATTGGTGCGTGGTGACCTTTGTTCCGGTCCCACATAATTCGCCAAACGCTTTTTGATGGGATGTTTGAGAGCTTCGGTGAGCGAGTGTAGCAACATTGCCATTGTGGGGCATTTATCTCTGCATGAGTTCCAGCGCTAATTTTATTCACCTTTTTGCCAAGGCATGCATGTGTTTGAGTTGTAGGTGAGCAAGAAGGCGGAAAATCTCTTGCCCGCCTAGTTATTGTACAGCTTGCATAACCTCCGTATCCTCGTTTGTATCTTGTTAGTATTTCTTTTGTTATTTTTCTATTCGTTCGTTACTAGGGACTAGCAACGCTCAAGTTGGGGGCTGTGATAGGCACGTGATATCATAGATATGAGCGCCTAAGTAGGGTGAATTAGCGCGTTAGAAGCGCGTTTTATCTCATGTTCCACTTGTTGCCGTATTTTGTCTTGTTTTTGGGTTTTTATTAAGTTTCGCAGGAATAAGGTGGACTTTACGCCAAGATTGGATTGCAAGGCCTTGAAGCCAGTAGTTGGAGAGTTTGATACAAAAAGCGCAAAGTTAGAATATTAAACGGTGTTTGAAGCTGGTCCATTTGAAGGTCAATATGGGACAAGAGTTTAGTGCTGAACCAATTAGTCCACGGGCATTACTGGAAAATGATTTGCAATTTTATTGCGTGGGCCCAATGCTTATTGACTAAAAGATGGCCATAGAGTAAAAGAGTGATTGTGGGCCCATGAGATTTCCTACGAAAAAGG
The DNA here is from genome assembly GCA_019656835.1 of Rhododendron ovatum. Lineage (NCBI taxonomy): Eukaryota > Viridiplantae > Streptophyta > Magnoliopsida > Ericales > Ericaceae > Rhododendron > Rhododendron ovatum. The sequence goes on along the minus strand of CM033791.1, from coordinate 30,166,812 downwards.
AGAAATAGGTTGGCTGGGAGTAAAAACAGAAAAGGAAATATAGGGCTGCTGGGGGATCAATATATATAGACGATCTCCCATGCAGTTTTGGGAGCATCATACTCCTAATGAATTACAGCCTTTGGATTGAAAATAAATAAATCATAGCCCTTAGATCAAAACCAAAAATTAAAAGTAGAGTGGTTTTGTTAAAAACGAGGTGGTTTTGACCAAAAAAATGAAATATTACTTACCACAGAAACAGACAACACTTATCATTGATTAAGACAATACTTACCATCGTATAAGGCAAAACTTACCACACAAACAGGCAATACTTACAACAACCAGTTGGTTAGGTAAGAAGTTACCACTAATTTTTTAAAAAGTACCATATTTTTTGGCCAAGAAATTTGGAGATTTTGGGGATATATATATATATATATATATATATATATATATATATATATATATATATAGAGTCCCCTTCTCCTAAGGACCACCTTTTTTAATAAAATAAGGACCTCCTTTTTCCGATCAAATTTTGATGATCCGAGCCGCTCAATGTATTCAGAACGTGATTTTAAGGGTACCCGCGAGAAATCAGCAAAAAAAAAAATCGAGAAGGGCTTCATCCGAGCAATTTTTGTTATGTTTTTATCAAACGGTTCAAATAAAAACTGCTCAAATCAAGCCGTTCCTGGTCTTTTTTTTTTTGCCAATTTCTCGCGGGTATCCTTAAAATCACGTTCTGAACACATTGAGCGGCTCAGATCATCAAAATTCAATCGAAAAATGGGAGAAATGGGGAGGTCCTTATTTTAACTAAAATAAGGACCTCCTTATTTGAAAATAACTCTATATATATATATATATATCCACTGTATCCCTCCTTCAACAATTTCACAATGCTTAAGTTGTTTTTACCATGTTCTTTCCAGTTTTTCAAGTTAGTAAGAGAGAGTAAACCAAGTTTGGGTTTTCAACAATTGTTCACCCATACTTAGTCAAGATTGAAGTTCTACTTCTGTACTCACTGTAAGTCTGAGTTTGTTCAGCTTACCCATTCAATTCCAGTAAACTGTTTCTACTGTTGTTTATACTATTCATTGCTTTTACTATTCATTACTATTCATCCACGAAAATACTATTCATTATTTTTACTATTCATTACTTTTACTATTCATCCACGAAATTACTATTCATTACTATTCATCAGTACTCTTTACTTTTACTATTTAGTTATTCCCTCAGCTTTAAGTAAAGCTTCACCCCTCCTTTCCTTGACCAACACCCCATTTACTCTGATTAAACCCATGTTCTTCCACTGTATCCCTCCTTCCCCCCCTCATGGTATCAGAGCCAAGTAGGAAATTGTTGAAAGATTAAACTCAAGTAATCTGTAAGTTGTTTTTACTCCTGCTTAGTTTTTCATTTGGTATTTTACTCCTGTTGAAATTTTAGTTAGTATTTTAATTCAGTTGTCATCGGTCGACCACCTTGAGAAGACCACCTTAGGTAATCCGTAAAAGTCCCCGTGAGTAAGTCCCAGTGTAGGGCAGTGAAGGGGTTGGGAAAAAACCTGGGGTATGTGTCCATTGGGGTATGTGTTTATCATGATAATTTAGGGTTAAGATATTAATTAAAAAATCTTTAGGGTTAAAATATTAAAAAGAAAAATTTGTAGGATTAAACACAATGAATAGATTATTTAAGTGTAGTTCTTCAGCGAGTTCTTCAATGGCTTCTTTATCTGAGTTGCCGGATATAGTCAATCAAGAAGAACATAGGTACCAATTTAGATCACAACTTACTAAATCTAGTTATTTTACACAGTCAACTTTGCTTGTTTTACATAAAGAATTTAAAATTGATTTTGATAAATTATATAAAGAATTTAAGTCAAAGGAAAATAAACCAAAGAGAAAAAATTATGCTAATAAATATTCACGATCTCGACAAGAAAAAATAATTACTCACTGGAAAAGGTTCATGGAAGACACAAGGACTGAAATCTATTTTTTTAATTACCTGGATAACTTTTACAAGAAAGTCAACACCATTACGAAAACAAAATGGAAAAAACCTGATGATACTACTACGACTTCTAGTCATCCACCTTTGGAATCAATTATTATTGATTACAAAAATACATCTATAACTGCATCTCCTTTCAAATTACCTAGTGAAAAAACAGAGTGCAAACAAATTGTTGAACAGATTAATTACACCAATCAATGTCTCAAAACTATAGGTACCCAATTAGACAAAATAGAAACTAAAATTGATGAACGAACTTCATGTAGCTTCCCACCCTCTAGTAAAACTATAGAAGTGCCACTTACACATCTTTCTAGAAGAAAAGAAAAAATTAACTCTAGTAAAACTATAGAAGCACCACTTATACATCTCCCTGGAAGAAGAGAAAAAATTAACATAAATCAGAATCAACATATTCAAAAAATTGACGAAATACTGACAAAATTAACCATTAAATCAGAACAAGAATCACCTCAAGTGTCTACCATCACAAAAAATTATGACACTAGTACTTCTAGTCAAATGATACAAACTTCTTCTGATGAAGAAATCACACAATTACAGAAGCAGTTCTCTGATCAAAGAATTAACCGTCTTATCAACCCCCCAACAAACCCGACCACTCTTACCAAAAATTGGTATTCTAGACCAACTCCCCCTGACCTACAATATGAAGAAAATAATTTGGCCAATCAATTTTCTGTTTCCTCTAATAAGTTATATGAATGGAATATTGATGGCTTGAGTGAACACCAAATATTAGAAAAATTGAATCACATGTCAATGGCTGCTAATAGCTACTTAAGTAACACAGACCTTAATCAACAACAAATAGTTGATTTGTTAACTTCTGGTTTCACTGGAATGTTAAAAGCATGGTGGGACAAATACCTCTCCCAAGAGTCAAGAGAGGAAGTTAAAAATGCTGTTCAATTAGATGAAAATGGTCTCCCAATTTTTGACAACGAAATTGGAATGGGAGTACCTGATGGAGTCAATACTTTGATCTATACCATAATTAAACATTTTATTGGACAACCCAGTAACATTACTTCTAGGATATATGATCAACTAAGCAATTTGCATTGTCCAACATTAAGTGATTTTAGGTGGTACAAAGATGTTTTTACATCTAGAGTCATGCTCAGAGATGATTGTACAAAATCATTTTGGAAAGAAAAATTTATTAATGGACTTCCTAATTTATTTGCCCACAAAATCAGGGATGTTCTTAGTCAACCAACAGGAGTCATTGAATATGATAAATTAACATATGGTGACATTATTAGTACTATTCAAAAAGAAGGTCTAAGAATGTGCATTGATATGAAAATCAGTAAACAAGCCCAAAAGGACAAAAATAAAGCCAAGTATGAGTTAGGAAACTTTTGTGAACAGTATGGTCTACCACCTATAGCACCATCACGAAGAAAACCCAAATACCATACTAAACCAACTAACAATAGTAAGAGTCACAGATACTTTAAGAATAGTAAACCCAAATCATCCAAAGAAAAATATTACGAAAAACCCAAAAAACAAACTAATAAAAAGAAGCATGATGACAAAAGTAATATTACATGTTATAACTGTGGCAAAAAAGGACATTACAAAACTGAATGTAAAATCCAAGCCAAAATCAGTCAACTTAATATACCTGATACTGATAAACAACATATCTTGAAAATCTTTAAAATTGCAAATCTGAGCAATTCTGAAGACGAAGGAGATATTATTACATCCTCAGATTACCATTCTCTTAGTAATGATAGTTCAAGTGACGATCAAATTAAAATTGGTTGTACTGACAATTGCTGTAAACAAGTAAATGTACTTACCAAAGATCTACCAGAAGAAGAATTGTTAATCGATTTAATCAGTAAAATAGAGGATTCAGAGTTAAAACAGCAATATATTAAAAAACTTAAACAACTTTTAGTACACCAGGGGAAACAACCCCAGTACAGTAAACCCATAGTAAACTTTAATGCTACTATAGAACGATTCAACAAAATTAATAAAGAAGTCACTTTAAATGACATACAACATGAAATAGATCTTATTAAAAAAGAAATTATAAATATTAAGGACCAACTTCCAAAAACAACTAACAAGTTTTTCAGAAAAAAGAAAGATAGTTCATCTTCTGAAGAAACCTTAGAAGATGATAATCAGGACCAAAATCCCAGCCAAGAAAAAGATATTGACCACCTAAATAGTGATCAAGATATTGACCACCCAAACAGTAACCAAGACAGTCATAGATTAAATATAATCAATCAAATAAACATACAGAAATGGCATGCTCGTATTAAATTAATAATAGGAGATTATAAAACACAAGTTACTGCTCTCATTGATACAGGAGCAGATTTAAATTGTATTCAAGAAAGTTTGATACCTGTTAAATATTATCAAAAAACAACTGAACGATTGAGTTCTGCAAATGGTAGTAAAATGATAATTAAGTACAAATTGCCCGAAGTCAATATTTGCCAAAATAAAATAAGTTTCAAAACCTCATTTGTTTTAGTTAAAAATTTAACTGACAAAGTAATTTTAGGTATGCCCTTTATTTATTTACTCTATCCATTCACAGTCACTAGTACCAACATCATGTCTCTTGATCAACAAGTCAATTTTGAATTTTTATCAACACCAAATAAAAATGAATTAAGTCAGTTACAAAATTTCTCTATTTATCCTACTAATGATTCATTTGATTGTTTTACAGATGACTCAAAGTCAACAGAAAACTATTCCCTTTGGGAGAATCCTTCTGCCAGTATTCCCTGAAGGAACTAGCACAAAATTTAGGAAGCTAAATTACTTAGACAGCATGAATGATACCCAACAGTGTCTTCTAGATAATCTCTGGAATACGCGTGGGGATCATCGCAGGTTCTTAGACAGCTTAAATTGTTTAAGTATTTATTTCAATCAGCAAAATCAGCAGACTAGTGGAGTTGTTTTCCCTAGTTCTTTGGGTGGAGTTTCAATAAACCCATCCCTAGTCAGCACCAGTTCGCCTACTAACTTCTCTTCTTGTAAGCATTGTGAAACAATGTCTTGCAAATTTATTGATTTAAATTGCAGGTATCGTCAGCTACTAATTGAAAATAATCAGCTCAAAGCAGAAGTCACTATATTGCAGAATCAATCAAGGAAAACCTCTTTTACCCCACTGGTAAAAGTAGAGAATAAACTATCATTCCCACTGGATGGTAGTAAAGGTGAAAATGTGCAGTCATCCCCACTGGATGATGGTGAAAGCGTATGTGTATTTGAAACTTTTCAAAACAAAGCTTTCAGAACCCTAGCTTTACCACAATCTCTATCCCTACTCCCCAAGTCACTACCATTAGATGTTGTCAGCCACATTCAACATTTGGCTAGACAAAATGGTCATCATTTTCAAGAATTCCTATTTGAAACCCTTACTAAACTAGCCAGTCAACCACCCCCAGGATTATCAATCACTTGGGAAACTCACTATAATGAAGACCAGGACCGAGTCACTTGTCCAAAAACTAACCCATTGTGTTTAGAAATACCATTAGACAGATATGATTGCCCATGCCAATTAATTTTTAGTATCCCTAAAGCCTGTATCCACATGCAGCACTTCCAAGACATTGTTCTTCCATACAAAGGACAAACTATTCAAATCAGCCCAATGACCCTACTAGATCATGGATTCCTTAGGCAAATCATCTTTACTGATCCAGAACAAACTGACCGAGTCACCAGAAAGTTGGCAATATGTGTCAACAATGTCTTTGCTAAACATAGATCAATGAAATGCCAAGTTCTAGTCACGAGTAAGATGCCAGAATGGACTAACACTGGAAATGTGATACTGGCCCAACATATCATGTATCTATCATGGTATTGGACATTCAGTAGGGCATGTGCACCTATTGAACTCATTGAAGATGAATGCCCCTGGCCGTGTTCCAAGCCTATCAGGGCACAAATCAGGCATCACAGAGCCAAGTCAATTGCTAGCAATCTTGGAAATGATGATTATTTCCTTGATGGCAAGTATCGTTTAATTTGTGAAGATTCTATTCAAAAAATCAAGTCAACTGATCCTATTCAAGAAGTTCCATTTATTTTTTATACAAAATTTCAAAATCTAGTCAGAGACTACAAGATCTACTGGGATCACAATATGGGTTCCCGGACTGAAGAAGACCAAGAATCAAACCCAGATGCCAACAGTGATGACAATGGGCATGATTATTGGGATAACCAGACGAATGAAGAATTGAAGAATTGGGACAACATGATGGAATTCTAGTCAAAAGCCATAATCATTGCTACTTTTGGTCCCACCAACACCGAAAGTAGCAACAGTCATCATTATTCCCTTTTGGACCCATTTGCACCGAAAGGAGAAACAGTCAGCAATTATTTTTGCTTTTCGGACTACTTTCACCGAAAGCAGAAACAGTCACCTACTTTAGTCACTTTAGTCACATGGCTGAGTCATTCAGCACTTGTAATCCTCCGGACCTTATTCTATAAAAGGATCCGAGAAGGAAAGTAAATGCAAGTTTTAGAAAGCTTTTGAAGTTTTTAAGTTCTTTCCAGTTTTTCAAGTTAGTAAGAGAGAGTAAACCAAGTTTGGGTTTTCAACAATTGTTCACCCATACTTAGTCAAGATTGAAGTTCTACTTCTGTACTCACTGTAAGTCTGAGTTTGTTCAGCTTACCCATTCAATTCCAGTAAACTGTTTCTATTGTTATTTTTACTATTCATTACTTTTACTATTCATCTACGAAATTACTATTCATCACTATTCATTGTTTTTACTATTCATTACTTTTACTATTCATCCACGAAATTACTATTCATTACTATTCATCAGTACTCTTTACTTTATTCTTCCACTATTTAGTTATTCCCTCAGCTTTAAGTAAAGCTTCACCCCTCCTTTCCTTGACCAACACCCCATTTACTCTGATAACACCCATGTTCTTCCACTGTATCCCTCCTACCCCCCCTCATGGTATCAGAGCCAGGTAGGAAATTGTTGAAGGGTTAAACTCAAGTAATCTGTAAGTTGTTTTTACTCCTGCTTAATTTTTCATTTAGTATTTTACTCCTGTTGAAATTTTAGTTAGTATTTTAATTCGGTTGTCATCGGTCGACCACCTTGAGAAGACCACCTTAGGTAATCCGTAAAAGTCCCCGTGAGTAAGTCCCAGGGTAGGGCAGTGAAGGGGTTGGGAAAAAACCTGGGGTATGTGTCCATTGGGGTATGTGTTTATCATGATAATTTAGGGTTAAGATATTAATTAAAAAATCTTTAGGGTTAAAATATTAAAAAGAAAAATTTGTAGGATTAAACACAATGAATAGATTATTTAAGTGTAGTTCTTCAGCGAGTTCTTCAATGGCTTCTTTATCTGACTTGCCGGATATAGTCAATCAAGAAGAACATGAGTACCAAGATTTAGATACAGGATTAAGTAATTGGAACATTCCAAAAATACCAGTAAAAGAAATTTACAAGTCAAGTTTTTTAGATGATACTTTCCGTACTGATCAAGTTGCAAAAACTGCAGAACATGTTTATGCTATTACTAAACAAGAAGAGAGATGTTCTCTTCTCAGTCAACATTCAATCAAACGGCACCTAGAACGAGGATATAAATATATTCATGTAGGATTAATACAAGTAGCTATTAAACCACTTACAAGAAAAGGATTAAATTCCTCAGTACTACTATCTTTGAGAGACAGTAGATTTACTGTTTATAGTGATAGTTTGTTAGGATTAATGGAATCAAGTCTACATAATGGTCCAGTTTATTTCAACTGTTACCCTGATTTACCCCTTAGTTTAAATGATAAAAATATTCTAAAAGCATTAACATTAAATATTCAAACTGCTGGAGCAATCACTCAAATGCTCGAAGGAAGTCAATCAATTGCATTAATTTATCGCATTTATTACAAATGTATGAAAACCAATTTAAACATTCATGCATTAATCAAAAGTCCAAAAGACAAAACTGTCCTTATTCAAAGTAGCACAAATGCCAATATTCAAGTACCCAAAACTATCTCCTGGAATGATATCCAGTTACCAGCCAGTTGGCTTAGTGAAAATGAGAGTTTCCCACAGAAACTCCAGAATGACACGATTGATCTAGACTATATTCAACAATACCTAGATGGTACAGTTAGGATAAGTTTTGATCAACAAAGAACAAACCCTCCTCTGAGAATCAAAGAATTAAGTAGGTCAAATAGCTCAGTCACTATTGATAGGTCATACACTCTGCCTAGGACAGACAAAAATTTGCTTGATCCTAGCATTAAATTAAAAGGTGTTGAGTCAAGTTCACAAATTAGCAAACCCTGTTATTCTACACAGTCAAAATTTGAGGATGACGACACCTCTCAAGGGTCTCCAACTCAAATAGATTTTGAAGAACAAATTGACCCCTCTTTAAGAGTATTACATAAAGATTTTAAAATTGATTTTGATAAATTATATAAAGAATTTAAGTCAAAGAAAAATAAACAAAAAAGAAGAGATTATGCTAATAAATATTCACAATCTAAACAAGCTAAAATAATTGATCAATGGGAAAATTTCATGAATGAAATAAGAACTGAAATTTATTTTTTCAATTACCTTGAAAAATATTACAAAAAGATTAATACTGTGACCACAGTTACGAAAGTAACAAAAACAAAACCAAGTCCAAATATTAAACAAATTACTGTACAAAATCTCCGACAAGAGGCCAACCTTATTAAAAAAGAAATTACCAAATTAAAAGAATCTGATAATCAGTTAAAAGCTCAAAATGAAGAAGATACTAATTACCAGGATTGTTACCAAAAATGGTATGCTAAAGTCAAATTAGTAGTGCATGATTTCAAAATTGAAGTCAGTGCTCTTATTGACACAGGAGCAGACCTTAATTGCATTCAAGAAGGTTTGGTTCCTACTATGTATTTCCACAAAACAACTGAACAATTGCCTTCTGCAAATGGTAGCAAAATGCAAATTAACTATAAGCTACCTAAAGTACATATCTGCCAAGATGAGGTATGTTTTCGAACCTCTTTTGTATTAGTTCAAGATCTAACAGACAGAGTAATTTTAGGAACACCTTTTATTTGCTTACTCTATCCTTTTACAACTAATCACGAAGGAATCATCACTAAACCTTTTGGTCAACAAGTAGTATTTAAATTTTTAACACAACCAGAATTTCGAGAATTAAAGCAAATTAAAAGCTACCCTATATCTCCTTTAAACCAAAAAACAAATCAACTAAAATTCCTACAGAATGAAATTAGATATAAAATAATTGAAGAACAACTTGCTAATAAATCTCTAAGTCAACAAATTGAAAAATTTCAAGAAAAACTAGTAAAAGAAGTTTGCTCTAGTCTTCCCAGTGCCTTTTGGCACAGAAAAAAGCATATAGTAACTCTACCATACATAAAAGATTTTAATGAAACTCAGATCCCTACAAAATCTAGACCTATTCAAATGAACCCCGAAGTAATGGAAACATGTAAAGAAGAAATTAATGGATTACTCAGTAATAACATCATTCAAAAAAGTAAATCACCATGGTCATGTCCAGCTTTTTATGTCAATAAAAATGCAGAAAAAGAGAGAGGCGTGCCCAGACTAGTTATAAATTACAAACCATTAAACGCAGTATTAGAATGGATTAGATATCCGATTCCTAATAAAAGAGATCTAATCAATAGATTAAGCAATGCTACTATTTTCTCAAAATTTGATTTAAAAAGTGGATTCTGGCAAATTCAACTACATCCTAATGACAGATACAAAACAGCTTTTACTACTCCATTTGGACATTACGAATGGAATGTGATGCCTTTTGGATTAAAAAATGCTCCTAGTGAATTTCAGAATATAATGAATGAAATATTTAATCCATTTAGTCATTTTATTATAGTCTATATAGATGATGTCCTCATCTTTTCAAATTCAATTGATGAACATTGGAAACATTTGAATTCTTTTCTCCTAATAATAAAACATAATGGATTAGTCATCTCAGCTCCCAAAATTAAATTATTTCAGACTAAAATAAGATTTTTAGGATATGATATTCATCAGTCCACCATAGTCCCAATTAGTAGAGCAATCCAATTTGCTGATAAATTTCCTGATGAAATTACTGACAAAAATCAGTTGCAAAGATTTTTAGGATCTTTAAATTATATAGCAGAATTCTATAAAGATCTTAGGAAAACATGTCAGCCCCTATTTGAAAGACTAAAAGACAAGCCCCCTCCTTGGTCATCTCTACATACTTCTATAGTCCAGCAAGTCAAAAAATATGTCAAGACATTGCCATGTCTAGGTATTCCTACAGTCAATTCTTTTAAAGTTATTCAAACTGATGCCTCTGATATTGGTTATGGAGGCATACTCCTCCAAATAGTCAATCCCAGTTCCCCTGAACAAATTGTTCGCTTTCATTCTGGCCTTTGGAATAAAGCACAAAGCAATTATAGTACTATTAAAAAAGAAATTTTAGCACTAGTATTATGTATTTCAAAATTTCAAGATGATGTATTAAACCAAAAGTTTTTAGTCAGAATTGATTGTAAAAGTGCAAAATATGTTCTGGAACAAGATGTTAAGAATATAGCTAGTAAACAGATCTTTGCCAGGTGGCAGTCAATTTTAAGTATTTTTGATTTTGATATTGAATATATTAAAGGAGACCAAAATTCTATCCCTGATTTTCTTACTAGAGAATTTTTATTTAATAAGTCATAACAGTTTCTCATTCATTTAAAAATACTTTCCAGCTATTAAAAATCATTTTACAGCAGCATCTAGTATAGAATCCAAAGCATTTTCCAACTATTTAAACCCAGCAGCATTTACAGAAGCAGAACTCCAGCACAACCATGGCAGAGAAAAGCACAGAGAAAAGTAAAAACCCAACCTCAGCTCCAAAAAATCAACTAGCACTTCCCCCAGCCAACTGTGGAAACAGGTATCAAGTCCTTGGGCAAATCCCCAAGCCTAGTTACAGTTCTGCACTTGCATTCCCTTCATCGTCTAGTCAACCAATTGATCCATTTTGTTCAACCCAATCGATTCAACCCAGTCAACCAAGAATGCCTTACCCAGCAAAAACAACAGAGTATGTCCTCAAACCAGTTACCACAAACCTATTTTCCATTGAACCAGTCCACAGAAACATTCACAGTCCAATTGAACTAGTCAAGTCTTTTTTCCCTCATGGATGGCATTTCATCCCTGCTCACCCCAGTAAAACCCTCTCTTTCTACAAAGATATTCTTCTCCACCACAACTCAATTGTGATAAAACCCATTCATGACCGAGTCAATCCCAATAAAGTCATTTACCATTCCCTTTACATCCACAATATAGTCAGCCTGGATGAATGGGGACACCCTTCTTTATTTCGGAATCTTCCCAACCATGAAATCCAGTATAATTATTATGATTATATTGATGCATGGTTCAAAGTCATTCTCCATGAAAATGAGTCATTTACTCACTCTTGGTTTTTCTCATTTGACCATAAATTCAAGTCAGTAATCCCATCCTGATTTTCTCGATGGTGGCATCAAAATGGTGCCATCCCTGATATCTTACCATTAGAGTTAATGGATCAAGTCAATTATTTTTCAACCTTGTATCCAGTCACCAACCACACCAGTCAATTTCCAACCCTTTTGTTATTCATGGCAAAATACAAAGTTCCATGGATATTCAAATGGAAATATTGCACCAGTCACAACACAGGTTACTCGCCAATACCTAGTCAAATGGTGGGACGCATACAAGCATCACCGAGTCATTGAACAGGTCAAAGCAGAATTTCCAGTTAAAGTTCCAACCCCTGTCAAAATCCCAGCTCAAAATCAACCAAGTAAAATGACGACTGCCCAACCCAGCTCACCTACATTTTCTACAATCAGACTTGGGAGCCCAACACCAAGTTCCTCCAAGCCTTCGAAGTCAAAAACCAAATGTTCGCAATTATTGATGTTAGCTCAACAACTAATTGCCCAAGCCAGTCAAGAAGAAGATGACAATTCATCTGAAGAATCAACTGCTCATCAAGACCCATACGGATCAGCTTTCCAAGATGCCCAGGACCCATTTGCATAATCATCCAGAGCAATGGTATCCAAAGCACGGTCAAAACAAGAATCATTGCTACTTTTACTTTTGGTCCCACCATCACCAAAAGAAGCACCAATTATCATTTTCTACTTCAGTCACCTCCCAGACGAATGAAGAATTGAAGAATTGGGACAACATGATGAAAATTTAGTCAAAAGTCATCATCATTGCTACTTTTGGTCCCACCAACACCGAAAGTAGCAACAGTCATCATTATTCCCTTTTGGACCCATTTGCACCGAAAGGAGAAACAGTCAAACAGTCAGCAATAATTTCTGCTATTGCTCCACTAGCACCGAAAGCAGAAACAGTCACCTACTTTAGTCACTTTAGTCACATGGCTGAGTCATTCAGCACTTGTAATCCTCCGGACCTTATTCTATAAAAGGATCCGAGAAGGAAAGTAAACATAGGTTTTAGAAAGCTTTTGAAGTTTTTAAGTTCTTTCCAGTTTTTCAAGTTAGTAAGAGAGAGTAAACCAAGTTTGGGTTTTCAACAATTGTTCACCCATACTTAGTCAAGATTGAAGTTCTACTTCTGTACTCACTGTAAGTCTGAGTTTGTTCAGCTTACCCATTCAATTCCAGTAAACTGTTTCTATTGTTATTTTTACTATTCATTACTTTTACTATTCATCTACGAAATTACTATTCATCACTATTCATTATTTTTACTATTCATTACTTTTACTATTCATCCACGAAATTACTATTCATTACTATTCATCAGTACTCTTTACTTTATTCTTCCACTATTTAGTTATTCTCTCAGCTTTAAGTAAAGCTTCACCCCTCCTTTCCTTGACCAACACCCCATTTACTCTGATAACACCCATGTTCTTCCACTGTATCCCTCCTTCCCCCCCTCATGGTATCAAAGCCAAGTAGGAAATTGTTGAAGGATTAAACTCAAGTAATCTGTAAGTTGTTTTTACTCCTGCTTAGTTTTTCATTTAGTATTTTACTCCTGTTGAAATTTTAGTTAGTATTTTAATTCGGTTGTCATCGGTCGACCACCTTGAGAAGACCACCTTAGGTAATCCGTAAAAGTCCCCGTGAGTAAGTCCCAGGGTAGGGCAGTGAAGGGGTTGGGAAAAAACCTGGGGTATGTGTCCATTGGGGTATGTGTTTATCATGATAATTTAGGGTTAAGATATTAATTAAAAAATCTTTAGGGTTAAAATATTAAAAAGAAAAATTTGTCGGATTAAACATAATGAATAGATTATTTAAGTGTAGTTCTTCAGCGAGTTCTTCAATGGCTTCTTTATCTGAGTTGCCGGATATAGTCAATCAAGAAGAACATGAGTACCAATTTAGATCACAACTTACTAAATCTAGTTATTTTACACAGTCAACTTTGCTTGTTTTACATAAAGAATTTAAAATTGATTTTGATAAATTATATAAAGAATTTAAGTCAAAGAAAATAAACCAAAGAGAAAAGATTATGCTAATAAATATTCACGATCTCGACAAGAAAAAATAATTACTCACTGGAAAAGCTTCATGGAAGACACAAGGACTGAAATCTATTTTTTTAATTACCTGGATAACTTTTACAAGAAAGTCAACACCATTACGAAAACAAAATGGAAAAAACCTGATGATACTACTACGACTTCTAGTCATCCACCTTTGGAATCAATTATTATTGATTACAAAAATATATCTATAACTGCATCTCCTTTCAAATTACCTAGTGAAAACCAGAGTGCAAACAAATTGTTGAACAGATTAATTACACCAATCAATGTCTCAAAACTATAGGTACCCAATTAGACAAAATAGAAACTAAAATTGATGAACGAACTTCATGTAGCTTCCCACCCTCTAGTAAAACTATAGAAGTGCCACTTACACATCTTTCTAGAAGAAAAGAAAAAATTAACTCTAGTAAAACTATAGAAGCACCACTTATACATCTCCCTGGAAGAAGAGAGAAAATTAACATAAATCCAGAATCAACATATTCAAAAAATTGACGAAATACTGACAAAATTAACCATTAAATCAGAACAAGAATCACCTCAAGTTTCTACCATCACAAAAAATTATGACACTAGTACTTCTAGTCAAATGATACAAACTTCTTCTGATGAAGAAATCACACAATTACAGAAGCAGTTCTCTGATCAAAGAATTAACCGTCTTATCAACCCCCCAACAAACCCGACCACTCTTACCAAAAATTGGTATTCTAGACCAACTCCCCCTGACCTACAATATGAAGAAAATAATTTGGCCAATCAATTTTCTGTTTCCTCTAATAAGTTATATGAATGGAATATTGATGGCTTGAGTGAACACCAAATATTAGAAAAATTGAATCACATGTCAATGGCTGCTAATAGCTACTTAAGTAACACAGACCTTAATCAACAACAAATAGTTGATTTGTTAACTTCTGGTTTCACTGGAATGTTAAAAGCATGGTGGGACAAATACCTCTCCCAAGAGTCAAGAGAGGAAGTTAAAAATGCTGTTCAATTAGATGAAAATGGTCTCCCGATTTTTGACAACGAAATTGGAATGGGAGTACCTGATGGAGTCAATACTTTGATCTATACCATAATTAAACATTTTATTGGACAACCCAGTAACATTACTTCTAGGATACATGATCAACTAAGCAATTTGCATTGTCCAACATTAAGTGATTTTAGGTGGTACAAAGATGTTTTTACATCTAGAGTCATGCTCAGAGATGATTGTACAAAATCATTCTGGAAAGAAAAGTTTATTAATGGACTTCCTAATTTATTTGCCCACAAAATTAGGGATGTTCTTAGTCAACCAACAGGAGTCATTGAATATGATAAATTAACATACGGTGACATTATTAGTACCATTCAAAAAGAAGGTCTAAGAATGTGCATTGATATGAAAATTAGTAAACAAGCCCAAAAGGATAAAAATAAAGCCAAGTTTGAGTTAGGAAACTTTTGTAAGCAGTATGGTCTACCACCTATAGCACCATCACGAAGAAAACCCAAACACCATACTAAACCAACTAACAATAGTAAGAGTCACAGATACTTTAAGAATAGTAAACCCAAATCATCCAAAGAAAAATATTACGAAAAACCCAAAAAACAAACTAATAAAAAGAAGCATGATGACAAAAGTAATATTACATGTTATAACTGTGGCAAAAAAGGACATTACAAAACTGAATGTAAAGTCCAAGCCAAAATCAGTCAACTTAATATATCTGATACTGATAAACAACATATCTTGAAAATCTTTAGAATTGCAAATCTGAGCAATTCTGAAGACGAAGGAGATATTATTACATCCTCAGATTACCATTCTCTTAGTAATGATAGTTCAAGTGACGATCAAATTAAAATTGGTTGTACTGACAATTGCTGTAAACAAGTAAATGTACTTACCAAAGATCTACCAGAAGAAGAATTGTTAATCGATTTAATCAGTAAAATAGAGGATTCAGAGTTAAAACAGCAATATATTAAAAAACTTAAACAACTTTTAGTACACCAGGGGAAACAACCCCAGTACAGTAAACCCATAGTAAACTTTAATGCTACTATAGAACGATTCAACAAAATTAATAAAGAAGTCACTTTAAATGACATACAACATGAAATAGATCTTATTAAAAAAGAAATTATAAATATTAAGGACCAACTTCCAAAATCAACTAACAAGTTTTTCAGAAAAAAGAGAGATAGTTCATCTTCTGAAGAAACCTTAGAAGATGATAATCAGGACCAAAATCCCAGCCAAGAAAAAGATATTGACCACCTAAATAGTGATCAAGATATTGACCACCCAAACAGTAACCAAGACAGTCATAGATTAAATATAATCAATCAAATAAACATACAGAAATGGCATGCTCGTATTAAATTAATAATAGGAGATTATAAAATACAAGGTTACTGCTCTCATTGATACAGGAGCAGATTTAAATTGTATTCAAGAAAGTTTGATACCTGTTAAATATTATCAAAAAACAACTGAACGATTGAGTTCTGCAAATGGTAGTAAAATGATAATTAAGTACAAATTGCCCGAAGTCAATATTTGCCAAAATAAAATAAGTTTCAAAACCTCATTTGTTTTAGTTAAAAATTTAACTGACAAAGTAATTTTAGGTATGCCCTTCATTTATTTACTCTATCCATTCACAGTCACTAGTAACAACATCATGTCTCTTGATCAACAAGTCAATTTTGAATTTTTATCAACACCAAATAAAAATGAATTAAGTCAGTTACAAAATTGCTCTATTTATCCTACTAATGATTCATTTGATTGTTTTACAGATGACTCAAAGTCAACAGAAAACTATTCCCTTTGGGAGAATCCTTCTGCCGGTATTCCCTGAAGGAGCTAGCATAAAATTTAGGAAGCTAAATTACTTAGACAGCATGAATGATACCCAACAGTGTCTTCTAGATAATCTCTGGAACACGCGTGGGGATCATCGCAGGTTCTTAGACAGCTTAAATTGTTTAAGTATCTATTTCAATCAGCAAAATCAGCAAACTAGTGGAGTTGTTTTCCCTAGTTCTTTGGGTGGAGTTTCAATAAACCCATCCCTAGTCAGCACCAGTTCGCCTACTAACTTCTCTTCTTGTAAGCATTGTGAAACAATGTCTTGCAAATTTATTGATTTAAATTGCAGGTATCGTCAGCTACTAATTGAAAATAATCAGCTCAAAGCAGAAGTCACTATATTGCAGAATCAATCAAGGAAAACCTCTTTTACCCCACTGGTAAAAGTAGAGAATAAACTATCATTCCCACTGGATGGTAGTAAAGGTGTAAATGTGCAGTCATCCCCACTGGATGATGGTGAAAGCGTAATGTGTATTTGAAACTTTTCAAAACAAAGCTTTCAGAACCCTAGCTTTACCACAATCTCTATCCCTACTCCCCAAGTCACTACCATTAGATGTTGTCAGCCACATTCAACATTTGGCTAGACAAAATGGTCATCATTTTCAAGAATTCCTATTTGAAACCCTTACTAAACTAGCCAGTCAACCACCCCCAGGATTATCAATCACTTGGGAAACCCACTATAATGAAGACCAAGGACCGAGTCACTTGTCCAAAAACTAACCCATTGTGTTTAGAAATACCATTAGACAGATATGATTGCCCATGCCAATTACTTTTTAGTATCCCTAAAGCCTGTATCCACATGCAGCACTTCCAAGACATTGTTCTTCCATACAAAGGACAAACTATTCAAATCAGCCCAATGACCCTACTAGATCATGGATTCCTTAGGCAAATCATCTTTACTGATCCAGAACAAACTGACCGAGTCACCAGAAAGTTGGCAATATGTGTCAACAATGTCTTTGCTAAACATAGATCAATGAAATGCCAAGTTCTAGTCACGAGTAAGATGCCAGAATGGACTAACACTGGAAATGTGATACTGGCCCAACATGTCATGTATCTATCATGGTATTGGACATTCAGTAGGGCATGTGCACCTATTGAACTCATTGAAGATGAATGCCCCTGGCCGTGTTCCAAGCCTATCAGGGCACAAATCAGGCATCACAGAGCCAAGTCAATTGCTAGCAATCTTGGAAATGATGATTATTTCCTTGATGGCAAGTATCGTTTAATTTGTGAAGATTCTATTCAAAAAATCAAGTCAACTGATCCTATTCAAGAAGTTCCATTTATTTTTTATACAAAATTTCAAAATCTAGTCAGAGACTACAAGATCTACTGGGATCACAATATGGGTTCCCGGACTGAAGAAGACCAAGAATCAAACCCAGATGCCAACAGTGATGACAATGGGCAATGATTATTGGGATAACCAGACGAATGAAGAATTGAAGAATTGGGACAACATGATGGAATTCTAGTCAAAAGCCATAATCATTGCTACTTTTGGTCCCACCAACACCGAAAGTAGCAACAGTCATCATTATTCCCTTTTGGACCCATTTGCACCGAAAGGAGAAACAGTCAGCAATTATTTTTGCTTTTCGGACTACTTTCACCGAAAGCAGAAACAGTCACCTACTTTAGTCACTTTAGTCACATGGCTGAGTCATTCAGCACTTGTAATCCTCCGGACCTTATTCTATAAAAGGATCCGAGAAGGAAAGTAAATGCAAGTTTTAGAAAGCTTTTGAAGTTTTTAAGTTCTTTCCAGTTTTTCAAGTTAGTAAGAGAGAGTAAACCAAGTTTGGGTTTTCAACAATTGTTCACCCATACTTAGTCAAGATTGAAGTTCTACTTCTGTACTCACTGTAAGTCTGAGTTTGTTCAGCTTACCCATTCAATTCCAGTAAACTGTTTCTATTGTTATTTTTACTATTCATCTACGAAATTACTATTCATCACTATTCATTGTTTTTACTATTCATTACTTTTACTATTCATCCACGAAATTACTATTCATTACTATTTATCAGTACTCTTTACTTTATTCTTCCACTATTTAGTTATTCCCTCAGCTTTAAGTAAAGCTTCACCCCTCCTTTCCTTGACCAACACCCCATTTACTCTGATAACATGGGTTTAATCAGAGTAAATGGGGTGTTGGTCAAGGAAAGGAGGGGTGAAGCTTTACTTAAAGCTGAGGGAATAACTAAATAGTAAAAGTAAAGAATAGTAAAAACAATAAATAGTATTTTCGTGGATGAATAGTAAAAGTAATGAATAGTAAAAGCAATGAATAGTATAAACAACAGTAGAAACAGTTTACTGGAATTGAATGGGTAAGCTGAACAAACTCAGACTTACAGTGAGTACAGAAGTAGAACTTCAATCTTGACTAAGTATGGGTGAACAATTGTTGAAAACCCAAACTTGGTTTACTCTCTCTTACTAACTTGAAAAACTGGAAAGAACTTAAAAACTTCAAAAGCTTTCTAAAACTTATGTTTACTTTCCTTCTCGGATCCTTTTATAGAATAAGGTCCGGAGGATTACAAGTGCTGAATGACTCAGCCATGTGACTAAAGTGACTAAAGTAGGTGACTGTTTCTGCTTTCGGTGCTAGTGGAGCAATAGCAGAAATTATTGCTGACTGTTTGACTGTTTCTCCTTTCGGTGCAAATGGGTCCAAAAGGGAATAATGATGACTGTTGCTACTTTCGGTGTTGGTGGGACCAAAAGTAGCAATGATGATGACTTTTGACTAAATTTTCATCATGTTGTCCCAATTCTTCAATTCTTTATTCGTTTGGGAGGTGACTGAAGTAGAAAATGATAATTGGTGCTTCTTTTGGTGATGGTGGGACCAAAAGTAAAAGTAACAATGATTCTTGTTTTGACCGTGCTTTGGATACCATTGCTCTGGATGATTATGCAAATGGGTCCTGGGCATCTTGGAAAGCTGATCCGTATGGGTCTTGATGAGCAGTTGATTCTTCAGATGAATTGTCATCTTCTTCTTGACTGGCTTGGGCAATTAGTTGTTGAGCTAACATCAATAATTGCGAACATTTGGTTTTTGACTTCGAAAGCTTGGAGGAACTTGGTGTTGGGCTCCCAAGTCTGATTGTAGAAAATGTAGGTGAGCTGGGTTGGGCAGTCGTCATTTTACTTGGTTGATTTTGAACTGGGATTTTGACAGGGGTTGGAACTTTAACTGGAAATTCTGCTTTGACCTGTTCAATGACTCGGTGATGCTTGTATGCGTCCCACCATTTGACTAGGTATTGGCGAGTAACCGTGTTGTGACTGGTGCAATATTTCCATTTGAATATCCATGGAACTTTGTATTTTGCCATGAATAACAAAAGGGTTGGAAATTGACTGGTGTGGTTGGTGACTGGATACAAGGTTGAAAAATAATTGACTTGATCCATTAACTCTAATGGTAAGATATCAGGGATGGCACCATTTTGATGCCACCATCGAGAAAATCAGGATGGGATTACTGACTTGAATTTATGGTCAAATGAGAAAAACCAAGAGTGAGTAAATGACTCATTTTCATGGAGAATGACTTTGAACCATGCATCAATATAATCATAATAATTATACTGGATTTCATGGTTGGGAAGATTCCGAAATAAAGAAGGGTGTCCCCATTCATCCAGGCTGACTATATTGTGGATGTAAAGGGAATGGTAAATGACTTTATTGGGATTGACTCGGTCATGAATGGGTTTTATCACAATTGAGTTGTGGTGGAGAAGAATATCTTTGTAGAAAGAGAGGGTTTTACTGGGGTGAGCAGGGTTGAAATGCCATCCATGAGGGAAAAAAGACTTGACTAGTTCAATTGGACTGTGAATGTTTCTGTGGACTGGTTCAATGGAAAATAGGTTTGTGGTAACTGGTTTGAGGACATACTCTGTTGTTTTTGCTGGGTAAGGCATTCTTGGTTGACTGGGTTGAATCGATTGGGTTGAACAAAATGGATCAATTGGTTGACTAGACGATGAAGGGAATGCAAGTGCAGAACTGTAACTAGGCTTGGGGATTTGCCCAAGGACTTGATACCTGTTTCCACAGTTGGCTGGGGGAAGTGCTAGTTGATTTTTTGGAGCTGAGGTTGGGTTTTTACTTTTCTCTGTGCTTTTCTCTGCCATGGTTGTGCTGGAGTTCTGCTTCTGTAAATGCTGCTGGGTTTAAATAGTTGGAAAATGCTTTGGATTCTATACTAGATGCTGCTGTAAAATGATTTTTAATAGCTGGAAAGTATTTTTAAATGAATGAGAAACTGTTATGACTTATTAAATAAAAATTCTCTAGTAAGAAAATCAGGGATAGAATTTTGGTCTCCTTTAATATATTCAATATCAAAATCAAAAATACTTAAAATTGACTGCCACCTGGCAAAGATCTGTTTACTAGCTATATTCTTAACATCTTGTTCCAGAACATATTTTGCACTTTTACAATCAATTCTGACTAAAAACTTTTAGTTTAATACATCATCTTGAAATTTTGAAATACATAATACTAGTGCTAAAATTTCTTCTTTAATAGTACTATAATTGCTTTGTGCTTTATTCCAAAGGCCAGAATGAAAGCGAACAATTTGTTCAGGGGAACTGGGATTGACTATTTGGAGGAGTATGCCTCCATAACCAATATCAGAGGCATCAGTTTGAATAACTTTAAAAGAATTGACTGTAGGAATACCTAGACATGGCAATGTCTTGACATATTTTTTGACTTGCTGGACTATAGAAGTATGTAGAGATGACCAAGGAGGGGGCTTGTCTTTTAGTCTTTCAAATAGGGGCTGACATGTTTTCCTAAGATCTTTATAGAATTCTGCTATATAATTTACAGATCCTAAAAATCTTTGCAACTGATTTTTGTCAGTAATTTCATCAGGAAATTTATCAGCAAATTGGATTGCTCTACTAATTGGGACTATGGTGGACTGATGAATATCATATCCTAAAAATCTTATTTTAGTCTGAAATAATTTAATTTTGGGAGCTGAGATGACTAATCCATTATGTTTTATTATTAGGAGAAAAGAATTCAAATGTTTCCAATGTTCATCAATTGAATTTGAAAAGATGAGGACATCATCTATATAGACTATAATAAAATGACTAAATGGATTAAATATTTCATTCATTATATTCTGAAATTCACTAGGAGCATTTTTTAATCCAAAAGGCATCACATTCCATTCGTAATGTCCAAATGGAGTAGTAAAAGCTGTTTTGTATCTGTCATTAGGATGTAGTTGAATTTGCCAGAATCCACTTTTTAAATCAAATTTTGAGAAAATAGTAGCATTGCTTAATCTATTGATTAGATCTCTTTTATTAGGAATCGGATATCTAATCCATTCTAATACTGCGTTTAATGGTTTGTAATTTATAACTAGTCTGGGCACGCCTCTCTCTTTTTCTGCATTTTTATTGACATAAAAAGCTGGACATGACCATGGTGATTTACTTTTTTGAATGATGTTATTACTGAGTAATCCATTAATTTCTTCTTTACATGTTTCCATTACTTCGGGGTTCATTTGAATAGGTCTAGATTTTGTAGGGATCTGAGTTTCATTAAAATCTTTTATGTATGGTAGAGTTACTATATGCTTTTTTCTGTGCCAAAAGGCACTGGGAAGACTAGAGCAAACTTCTTTTACTAGTTTTTCTTGAAATTTTTCAATTTGTTGACTTAGAGATTTATTAGCAAGTTGTTCTTCAATTATTTTATATCTAATTTCATTCTGTAGGAATTTTAGTTGATTTGTTTTTTGGTTTAAAGGAGATATAGGGTAGCTTTTAATTTGCTTTAATTCTCGAAATTCTGGTTGTGTTAAAAATTTAAATACTACTTGTTGACCAAAAGGTTTAGTGATGATTCCTTCGTGATTAGTTGTAAAAGGATAGAGTAAGCAAATAAAAGGTGTTCCTAAAATTACTCTGTCTGTTAGATCTTGAACTAATACAAAAGAGGTTCGAAAACATACCTCATCTTGGCAGATATGTACTTTAGGTAGCTTATAGTTAATTTGCATTTTGCTACCATTTGCAGAAGGCAATTGTTCAGTTGTTTTGTGGAAATACATAGTAGGAACCAAACCTTCTTGAATGCAATTAAGGTCTGCTCCTGTGTCAATAAGAGCACTGACTTCAATTTTGAAATCATGCACTACTAATTTGACTTTAGCATACCATTTTTGGTAACAATCCTGGTAATTAGTATCTTCTTCATTTTGAGCTTTTAACTGATTATCAGATTCTTTTAATTTGGTAATTTCTTTTTTAATAAGGTTGGCCTCTTGTCGGAGATTTTGTACAGTAATTTGTTTAATATTTAGACTTGGTTTTGTTTTTGTTACTTTCGTAACTGTGGTCACAGTATTAATCTTTTTGTAATATTTTTCAAGGTAATTGAAAAAATAAATTTCAGTTCTTATTTCATTCATGAAATTTTCCCATTGATCAATTATTTTAGCTTGTTTAGATTGTGAATATTTATTAGCATAATCTCTTCTTTTTTGTTTATTTTTCTTTGACTTAAATTCTTTATATAATTTATCAAAATCAATTTTAAAATCTTTATGTAATACTCTTAAAGAGGGGTCAATTTGTTCTTCAAAATCTGTTTGAGTTGGAGACCCTTGAGAGGTGTCGTCATCCTCAAATTTTGACTGTGTAGAATAACAGGGTTTGCTAATTTGTGAACTTGACTCAACACCTTTTAATTTAATGCTAGGATCAAGCAAATTTTTGTCTGTCCTAGGCAGGGTGTATGACCTATCAATAGTGACTGAGCTATTTGACCTACTTAATTCTTTGATTCTCAGAGGAGGGTTTGTTCTTTGTTGATCAAAACTTATCCTAACTGTACCATCTAGGTATTGTTGAATATAGTCTAGATCAATCGTGTCATTCTGGAGTTTCTGTGGGAAACTCTCATTTTTACTAAGCCAACTGGCTGGTAACTGGATATCATTCCAGGAGATAGTTTTGGGTACTTGAATATTGGCATTTGTGCTACTTTGAATATTGGCATTTGGCATTTGTGCTACTTGAATATTAACAAATCAACTACTATAACTGCTCTCATTGCAGTTATAGATGTATTTTTGTAATCAATAATAATTGATTCCAAAGGTGGATGACTAGAAGTCGTAGTAGTATCATCAGGTTTTTTCCATTTTGTTTTCGTAATGGTGTTGACTTTCTTGTAAAAGTTATCCAGGTAATTAAAAAAATAGATTTCAGTCCTTGTGTCTTCCATGAACCTTTTCCAGTGAGTAATTATTTTTTCTTGTCGAGATCGTGAATATTTATTAGCATAATCTTTTCTCTTTGGTTTATTTTCCTTTGACTTAAATTCTTTATATAATTTATCAAAATCAATTTTAAATTCTTTATGTAAAACAAGCAAAGTTGACTGTGTAAAATAACTAGATTTAGTAAGTTGTGATCTAAATTGGTACCTATGTTCTTCTTGATTGACTATATCCGGCAACTCAGATAAAGAAGCCATTGAAGAACTCGCTGAAGAACTACACTTAAATAATCTATTCATTATGTTTAATCCTACAAATTTTTCTTTTTAATATTTTAACCCTAAAGATTTTTTAATTAATATCTTAACCCTAAATTATCATGATAAACACATACCCCAATGGACACATACCCCAGGTTTTTTCCCAACCCCTTCACTGCCCTACCCTGGGACTTACTCACGGGGACTTTTACGGATTACCTAAGGTGGTCTTCTCAAGGTGGTCGACCGATGACAACCGAATTAAAATACTAACTAAAATTTCAACAGGAGTAAAATACTAAATGAAAAACTAAGCAGGAGTAAAAACAACTTACAGATTACTTGAGTTTAATCTTTCAACAATTTCCTACTTGGCTCTGATACCATGAGGGGGGAAGGAGGGATACAGTGGAAGAACATGGGTGTTATATATATATTCACATCACTTTAAGCTATATACACCACATATTTTTCCTTTTTGCTAAGAATTGGGTAGTGAAAAACCTAAAAAATTGTGTTCAATTATAAATCTAGTTTAAAATTTTAATTTGTTATGAAGATATAATATAATTAGAAGAATTATCTGAAAACATAAAATTTGAAAAATATTTTTCATAATTTCTAAATAACATTATAAATGTATTTAATTTATTTATTTTTGAATAACCATTTATTATATATATATATATTTAAGTAATTTACTTTTAAATATTATGGAAAAACTATATTATAGATATGTTTACTTTTAAGTAAGTTACTTTAAAATAACCATTTATTTTATATATATATATATATTTATTTATTTATTTTTAATAGTACCTACCACATTAAATTTTATTTGAATCTACTTGTACTACTTTTATGATAAATTAAATTAAAGGAATTTATATTAATAAAATTACTTTTAAAAAAAGGATCAAATAAATGAGATATTTCAATTTATTGGTTCATTAGTGGTTATTATGACATTAGCCAAGTGATCAATGTCAACCATTTTTGAAATTTGCTAATTATATAATTTGAAAGATTGAAATAAATAAGTCTGTGGTTAATCAATTAAACAAATTAGTCAGACTACTTTAGCCAATTGTATTAATTTTCACTAATCATTATCAATCAATATCATTGTTAACTACCACACCTGCCAAATATGATTTTAATCGATTCAAATCATCTAATCAATTGGCTGAACATATAACTAGATCAATCAATTATAAATGAATCAATCCTTGTTGATTGATCGCTGGTAAGTATATTAGTATCAATACTATTAGTTGTTAGATTTGTAAATTATATTATATTGATTACTGTAACGCCCCGAATTTTGGGTACGTTAAAAAGACAATTTCATTAAAAACCTCAAAAATAGAGTCTGGCTCTTATTACAACAAATCTCCCACAACAGTTCAATATTTACACAAATGAGGGGGGGGGGGGGGGGGGCGTACTATGGTTCTTAACTACAGCTCCACCTGCTCCTCCATCCTAGCCAGCTCTTCAGCTCCAAAAGCCTCTAAGGTGTACCGTTCATCTTGATAATCTACAAGGTCTGACACATTATACCGGCGTCGCCACCAATATAATATGTCAGGGTCACCAAAAAGGTAACACCGTGAGCTACATCGCTCAATAGGATAAACCTTACCGACCAACCTTAACTTACAACAATAGGTCATAATAAAACATCGATTTTCACATGGTACGTATATACACAGTTGACAATGACACATCCACATTCATTAATCATCTATCGTTGGTGTCCAAAATTTTTGGGTTTCTCCTACGCGACTCATCATAGACCGTGTCAACAGTTTCACATTTCAAATTAACCTTTCAAAAATCATTTGCATTGGCTCCGTACCGTGGATAACTAAGCTACACACCCAATCTTTCAAAATCATTTACATTGGCTCCGTACCGCGGATAACCAAGCACACACTTTCAAAATCATTTGCATTGGCTCCGTACCGCGGATAACCAAGCCACACACCCAACCTTTCAAAATCATTTGCATTGGCTCCGTACCGCGGATAACCAAGCACACACTTTCAAAATCATTTGCATTGGCTCCGTACCGTGGATAACCAAGCACACACCCAATCTCGATTCTGCCGCGCGGGTCTCCTGAGTATCCTCACAATGGTTCCGCCGCGCCGGGTTTCCATTGGCACACAATTGCATTGGCTCCGTAACGCGGATCACCAAGCACACACCCAACCTCAGTTCTGCCGCGCCGGTCTCCCTAGTATCCTCACAATGGTTCCGCCGCGCCGGGTTTCCATTGGCACACACACAAAACACACACCACACAATGGGCTACCACGTCCGGCCACATTGCGGTTTTCAAAACTTTTCACCCTTTTCAAATATTTCTTTTACACACGCACACACACAATTCACATAATGCCACCCAAAACCGGTCATTATGTAGTTTCAAAATATTTTCTTCCTCGAAAAATATTTCCTTTCGTTAATCACACCCTAGGTGCCATGTTTCTATTTCCTCGGTTCTCGTGTCTCGTTATCATACAAAGACTCCGTGGTAGGACTTTCCACGTAAACATCCATTGAAATCTAAACTAACAAGATCATCCAATTCTATATTAGTAATCATGTTCATAACCACTTATAGCATAACGCCACATGTACAGACGCTCTTGGAGTGTATCACTTATGCTTATTCAAAGCACAACGCCACATGTACGGACGTCTTTGGAGTGAAATCACTTATACTTTATCACACCACAAGTACTACAAGCAACTCATATATGCATACTCATAATCAATATCAAAAATACAAATACTTCTAAACAAACGATAAGTTCTATCTTAGCAATTCAAAACAACAACGTTATACTTGAGTAAGTAAGTAAATAGGAAGTAAGTAAGGTTTTCCTTACTTTATACTTGGGATGGAAGATAAGGAGATTCTACTTCATATTTGGGATAGTAGATAAGGATAACTACCTTACTTCTTGGCGGTAGTCGGCTACGGAAGGTTAGTCGGCGGTCAGACGGAGTAACTTCCTAGGGTGGTCTTCGGTAGTTTCGATAGAGAAAGGTCTCTCTCGAAACCTAATCTTGACTAACACTACTCTACTTTATGGATCGAAGGTGGTCGAGTGGCGGTTTAGTGGCGGTCTTGGATAAGTTTCTTGAAGAACACAAGAAGAATTCAAGAACAAGAAAGAACTAAGTAAGAACAAAGAAAGAACAAAGGAAGTTCTAGAGAGAAGTTGGAGCAATGAGAAGGTGTGAGTTCAATGCTTGGTGTAGACACCCCAATCTGGGCTTCCAGATTAGTTTACTTACGGTTTTTGATTCCCCAATGATGAAATGGATCAAGAACACCTTGGGAATGATAGCGTGTTTGAGCTTTGAGTGTTTGCAAAACCCTTGAACCTAACCTAGCCTAAGCCACTTCAAAAACCAAAAACCCTACTGGCACATGTTGGTTTTGCTCGCACGCGCCGGTCTGCGATCCGCGTGCTGGTTAAAGTGGCAGCCGACCTTGTACTTTCCACTTCTGGAAGGTTTCTGGAAGCTTTCCACTTCTGGAAGGTTTCTAGAAGCTTTCCATTTATGGAAGGCTTCCATTAATGGAATAGTTTCTATTAATGGAATGCTTTCCATTAATAGAAGATTTCCATTAATAGAATGGTTTCCTTTAATGGAATAGTTTCCATTAATGGAGGGTTTCCATTAATGGAAGGGTCTTGCCCTATAAATACCCCCCCATATGCTTCCATTTGAAGGGTTAGAAAATCCACTCCTTGGGTTAGAAAGGTTACAAAATCTTACACCCCATTTTCACACCACTTTCAAACATCAAAGTTCAAACACCTTTCAAACTCAAAACCGAAGGTATAGCATACCTACTGTCTTTCTGTTCTGATCCCTGAGGGGGGCTGGCAGGGCCAAGGCTGGTAATCAATACCAGTCCTGGTCCTAAAGCTGACAAGGTTTCAAAAACCGTCATGGTAGGAACCAGCGCGCGATGGTCCCACTCTCTCGCGCGACACTCCGGTGCTGCATGAGATGGACCGCGTGGGGATTGGTGTCCTACTGTTTTGTGCTTTATTTCGTGTATAGATCACTCTGTTGAGCATGTTAATAACCAGTTTACTGCTTTCCTTTGTTAGAAATTGCTAGCCGTAGTTCAATTTGCATGTCTTCTGTTTTGGAGTACCCCTGGGATCATTCTGGACCTGTCCCAGAACCCAGAAATGTGTAAACCAAATACTGGTCCGCGCCAGGGCGCACCATCACGCGCCAGACTGGCTTCATCGCGCGACAGTGCGCCAGGGCGCACCATCGCGCGCCAGACTCACTCCGTCGCGCGACAGTGCGCCAGGGCGCATCCTCGCGCGCCAGAGTGACTACATCGCGCGACAGTATGCCTCTGACCAGTGAGTGGCCTTGCACGGGTAGCTTGGTTTTAGGTCATTATTTTGTCCCCACGCTGTTTATGGGGTGTTTTATTAATTTGTAAGGCTTTACAGCCTTTAAACTCTATATTATGCTGCCTATAAACTGCGTGGTTTGTCCTGGGTGTGCACTGGTCCTTCCAGAGCCCAGATGGTTTGAGAATAAGAGCTGTGGGTTTGAGCTCACCGGCGCGCGCGTGTCTTGGAGTTGTGCGCGCAGGAGTGAACAACATGCAGTGACTTGTTCAGTGCATACTGGTTTCTTCCTACGCACGTCACTCCAAAACAGGGGCCTCCCAGTTTGTTTAAACTCCCACAGCAGTCTGTTCTCATCCTATACTAACTGCTCATCCATGCTATCTATCACATCTTGCAAACTGTTACAGTTTTAATCCCCTTAAACTGTTCCCCCGCCCTAATTGGCTAAAAAATTGATTAATCAAACAGAATCGCAAACAAACATTTTCGTAAATGCCTAAGTAGAGACCGATCTCCGGATTGGGCGAGAGGGGTGCCATAAAACCCTTCCCCTCTCGTAACCCGGCTCCCGAACCCAGATATGGTTATGACGGACTGGTTCCTTAAACTTTTTCAAATCAAACAGCGCGACAAGTGCTTCGAAATACGGTTCCTTGGGTGTCGGACCTTCAAAACCCGAGTGGCGACTCTGTATTTTGCGAGCGCTTGCTTCCCAGCTGAAAGCGTTCCCTCGATCCGGGCCCAACGCGTTTTGGAATCCGAAAATTCCAAGGGCACGCTGCCCACACTTGGAATGGCTTGCTATTTATAGGCAAAGGCATGCCCTCTCCCTCTCTCCCAAGGCCGGCCCCCCTCTCTCTCTCTCTACCTCAAATTTTGACACATGGCAAGCAATCTTGGAAGATCAAGGTCTAAATCCTAGGCTTGCATGGCTAGTTTGTACCAAGGATTGATTTATGGAAGATTTGTTGGAAGATTTGGAGACAATGGTACAAGATTTGGGTACTAAACAATCCTAGAAGTACAATGGGGAGTTAAGTTTAGGCTAGGAAGAATATTACCCAAGGATTTGAAAGATGTAGGAAAGATCATGGAAGATCAAGGAAGGTACAACCAATCTTCTTCTCTCTCCCTCTCTCTCTCTCTCGCTCTCTCTCTCTCTCTCTCGGGTCTCTCTCTCTAGTACACACACACACACACACACACATATATATATATATATAAACAAGAAGAATAAGTAAAAAGTACCAAAGTACTAGATTTACCAAATCAAATACCCAATAAAGAATTTCAATAAGGCACATGTTTGATTAAATAAATAAACTAGTGTACTAATGTACTCTAGGATGATCAACTCCCCAATAAATTAATCCAATTGGGTACAAAATCCCAATATAAAATAATAAAAAGTACCTAGGAGAAAGATTTTGGGCTATTACCCAATGGATAATAAATCCCCTAACTTCTATTGTCCAATGGTCAATAGCTACTAGGAAATTTTTATAATAAAATAATCAAGGTTGTCCTTTAAAGCATGTGACAAAAGCCCTATATTAATTTAGGTGTGGTACCAAGTACCCCAATTAAATAAAAAGGCTAGGATTCTCTCCATTAAAATAATAATAAAGTACAAGTCAAATCAACTTTATTGAAAGGTTCCCTAGTCACATTGGTACTTTATTTGGTCAAAAGACTCTATTATCCAAGGGTCACTAACTTTCCTAACGGTTATTACCCAATGGATAATAATTCTCCTTGCGGTTAATAACCAATGGACAAAAGAGTACAAGTACCTTTTATTTTAAAATAAGATTTTGAAAGACTACATGTACTTTGATTTAAATATTAAAAAGTTTTATTATCCAATGGGTAAAGATTATCCTAACAATATGGACCAATGGGTAAAGGCAAAAAGTTCAAAAGTTTCAAAAGGTCCAAAAGGTTCATCTAGTAACTAGGTGAGTCGGTTGCTTAGTTCTTCCAAGTAGTCGGTTGGAAACTAACTAAATTGGTCACGTAGGGTTTCTAGTCGAAAGTTTAACAAATGACTCAAAATCTAACTACGACGAAAATTAATAAGAAATCATATAGCCACTCAAGAGAAAATAAGTAATTCAAATAAAATTCAAATATTTAACGAAATTTTTATTGACCAAAATTCAGGGGCGTTACAATTACTGTAAACTATATTAATGAATGGTACCCAAATATATTCTTGAATGGTACACTTGTAATTAATGAGTGACACACTTGTAATTAATGAGTACAAATAGGTTTTGAAAAAAATGAGTATGAATTTGAGTCTCCCAAAATTTGGGTGAGAAAATAGATAAAACTCAAAATGGGTAGGCAAATGGGTATAACATTGGAGATGGATTTTTAAACTTTTTACTCAAATTTTGGGCATAGGTAGTAAAATGGGTAAAGATTGGAGATGCTCTTAGTGGTTACTCGTACATTTGCCAAGTAATCAATGTTAACCATCGAAACTGTTACCCCTTCATTTTCCAAGTAATCAATGTTAACCGCCAAGTAATCAATTTTGAAATTTGCTAATTGTGTCATTTGAAGGATTGAAATAGATAAATTTTACTGGTTTAACAATTAATTAGTCTACTTTAGCTAATTGTATTAATCTTCACTAATCACTATCAAAATCTGATCCAAACATATAGTTTCACAATTAGTGGTACAAACTAACATAGATATGTTTACCATAAATACTATATTACCTACGGTATGACAAACAAAATTATATTACCTATAGAGAGTACCTACGATTTTCATAACCATACTAACCATTTCCATAGTCATACTTACCACAAATACAGGGTTCAAAACATGGAAAGCTTCATTAGATTATTGTGAAACACTTATTCAAGATTCTTCAATTTATGGAAGATAGACCCAAATGCATTATGGTCATCATTATGGTGGATATAGTCGATAACCTCATTGGTTTATGTATGTGGTACACTTTAAACATGCATGTGTATACATACTTGTTTCATTACCTTCTCTGAGCAAAAAGAAAGAACAAAACGAGAAGGTCATGCATTTGCTTACTAAAATCTGGGCATACTTGTTAATTCCATAGCAATACTTATCATATAAATAGGGTGTGCTTACTAAAATCTGGGCATACTTACGATTTTCATAGCAATACTTACCATATAAATCGGGCGTGCTTACTTAAATCTAGGCATACTTACCATTTCAGTAACCATACTTACAAAAATCTGGGCATACTAACTATTTCCATAGCAATACTTACCATATAAATACAGCAAGACATCCAACTCTCGTAAGTGCATGCGGCCATCTTATTCGATCTTCTCTCTCCAATTGTTTAGCTTCTCTATATCCTTTTTTGAGCATACCCACTCCTCGACGACTTCACAGTACCAGCATTGTCCTTGTGCATAGTATAGTTTCGAATACTAATCTATATTACATACTATTGTGGGTTGAAAAAATCACGGTTCAAAAGGGTCAAAGGGGTCATCGAGTAATCGTATTATTCAATTGTCTCAATTCATCTGTAACGTCATTACGAGTCATGAGAAGGTATTGCACTGTTTTGCCGAACATTAGCATACTCCTATAGTAAGTATGACATTAATGACGGGTAGGTATACATTTATGTATATCATCATTAGTGTCATATTACCTACCATATTAAATTTTATTTGAATTTATTGTATTACTTTTTATGTTAAATTAAATAAAAACATTTATATTAATAAAATTATTTTTAAAAACGGATCAAATAAATGAGATATTTCAATTTACAGATTCACTAGTGGTTACTATTACATTAGCCAAGTGATGAATGATAACCTCAAAGACTGTTACTCATTTATTTGCTAAGTGATCAATGTTAACAATCAAATAACCATTTTTTAAATTTGCTAATTGTGTAACTTGAATGATTGAAATAGATAAGTCTGTGTTTAAATAATTAAACAAATTAGTTAGCCTACTTTAGCCAGTTATATTAATTTCACTAATCACTATCAATCAACATCATTGTTAATTACCACAATTGCCAAATATGATCAATTGGCTGAACATATAACCAGATCAATCAATTACAAATGAATCAATTCTCATTGATTGTTCGCTGCCAAGTATATTAGTATCAACACTATTAGTTGTTAGATTTGTAAAATATATCATATTAATCACTATAAACTATATTAATGAAATTGAATAGCCTAATTTCATTAAAAACTATCATAAATTCAATTGAGAATCCTACAAAATTATTCAATAGCTATTAAACGAAAATATATTTATCGTTCAATTTTGTTGTAACAATCAACATGTAGCGTTATTTTATAATATATATTAACTAAATTTGTAAGCTATCAAAATATTAATAAATATCTTATTTTTTTCCATAATATTTAAATCTAAGTTACTTAAATATATCTATAATAAATGATTATTTGAAAATTAATTAATTAAATACATTTATAATGTCATTTGAAAATTATGGAAAATATTTTTCAAATTTTTATATTTTCATAACAAATTAAAATTTTAAACTAGATTTATAAATGAACACCATTTTTTAGATAATTCTTCTAATATATAAATCCCTAAAATCTGCAAATTTTTCCACCAAAAAATCAGGTACTTTTTTTTTTACTTAATGGTAACTTGTTACCTGATCAACCGGTTGTAATAAGTGTTGCCTGTTTGTGTGGTAAGTGTTACCTTATACAATGGTAAGTGTTGCCTTAGTGAATGGTATGAGTTGCCTGTTCTGTGGTAAGTAATCCTCCGTTTTTTTGGTCAAAACCGCCTCGTTTTTAACAAAACCACCTTATTTTTAGTTTTTGATTTTGATCCAAGGGCTGTGATTTATCTATTTTCAATCCAAGGGTTGTAAATCATTGGGAGTATGATGCTCCCATACCACTTGGGAGCATCACAGAAGTTTTGCAAAAGAAGAGAATGGGGCCATCACTGATTCCCACGCACGAAGCACTATTCTTGCCAGGACTCATGTGAGCAGGAACGGGGGACTAAAACCTGTTTGCTGCTGTGTACAGGACTGGCAACCTTAGGATTCGCATCTTTCGGAGTTTCCAATTCTCCCTAAATTTAACCGTTTTTTAGAACTTTGAAAAGCGAGCGGATTCTGATTAGGTAGTGAGCGCCAGATTCCCAACGACCGTACCTTCTTTTAATTATTTGAAAACAACAATTTATTTCTTAGTTTAGTTAATCTCAATCAAATTACAAGGGGTGGCTACCTAAGAGCCCGTTTGAATAAGTAACAACCCGAGTTTTTAGTCAGCACACATCACCATCTTTGTGGATTCAACTCCGGTCTTACCGGATATTATGCTGCGTCGGTCTCCGCCCTACGCTTGGGGCAACCCATTATTTTAGGACTAGGAAATCGTCAAGCACTGACGACGACATGGGTGTGGGGCTGTCGGAGGCTTCGACTCTCGACTCGTTATTAGATCCAATTGAAATCATATCGATCGATCACCAACGCGCGCAATTGTTGCCTGGAGTTGTGGACAAAAGTGTGTTGATGAACTTGTGTATATATATAACATAGACATGTAGTGGAGTTGCCTGTTGTTTACGTGTTCATAATAAGACCTTTACATGATTCAAACATTGTGCGCTGTAAACTTCTTGTCTTTGACTATGAAATTTCAAACTAACCAAGAAACAAACAAAACAAGAAATTTCGAGACTTATTTCCCTGTCTTCATTCATTAATCTCAGTCAACATTCCGTGTTCCATTAAACTTCTCCCAAAATGTGTAGTCGTCTTCTTATCTTCGAGAATATTTCAATTTAATGGACAACTTACAACTGTCCAAGATGATCATTGTTGTCCACACACAGGGGTTGCATAATAACAAGAGTTTCCTCTAGACTTTTCTGTTTGACAAGTTTTTTTTTTTTTTTTTTTTTTTTTTGGGCGAAGGAAAACATTTTATTGAAAAAATGTTGGGGAAGGGGATAACCAAGGGTCGGCTACATCCAAATGGGTCAAAGCCCAAACACCTAAAATCAGAAAATGGACCAAAATAAGGGCCCAAGCTCACCCCTAGACCCAAAACCTCAACTACACCTAGAAAACTCTAAACCTCCCGCAGCCATCCCTCCACCGGCCGCATTCACGTTTGACTAGTGTTATAGCACGTTTGTTGCACGTTTTATTTTCTTCATATCATTTCAGTCTTATACGATATCGAAAGATGTAAAAAAAGGGATGTAGGAATTGCATCCGATGTATATAATTCGACCCAAAAAAAGAAAAATCAGGTCATCACATTGCCTACTTTCAGTTCCTTTTAGAATTTTGTTTCGCAATTGATAAACGAGGCCGGTTCTCTACAATCTGCAGCATACATTAGCATTTTCATTGGTGGAATGTTCATATTTGGAAATTTAAGTACCAAAAACACTGCATCATTAATCATTTAAATACTCTCATATATAGCAATGCCAACTAACATAAGTGAAAAATAATGTTACATTTGTACGTTAAGAATTGCATTCAGATACAAGAGACCGTCTCAATGTATTGAAAAGCATGAAACCAGAAATATCGTAATGCATCCTCTATCATGCCACTACTGTCACAATGCTCCGGGGCAACATCGCCTATCTTCTCAAAGCTTTTATTCGCAAGATTGTAACGTATGATCTTTCCAGGTACGTGCAACACCAGAAACGATTGCTCATCTTCTTTTTCTTCTTCCCGTACAATGGCAAGTATAGCAAACGAGTAATACATTGGATCCCACGACAGCCTCTGCATCATCTCAGGAAATGCAATTCCAACTTCGCAAAGATCAACATTGTACTTAACAAACCACCCGGAATAGCCAGCTTCCATCTCGTATACACAAAACTGAGTCCTAGCATCGTAGATCTCAACAAGATGCAAATGGCCACGAGACTCCCCATAGTACCTAAACGGCCTCCCATTCCCTTCACCCTGAGGAATCGGAGGCATTGACAAGATTCCAAGCCTCTCATCCTCGATGTCGAAATACAAGGAATCCCCCCAAGCGTTAAACCAATGAATCGCGCCATTCCAATAGACCACGCCAGGCAAATGCGTATTGAGATCGCCGATAAATGGTTCACCAGAAGGCCTCCAAGTGCCAGTCTCAGACGAGTATATCTCAATTTGATAACGCCACTCACTCTGACAAGGCTCTCTAGACAAAACTGAAACGGTGCCCAATATGCAAACTACTTTGTAGTGAGGTGATCTACATGGGTCAAAAGATAAACTCAACCCTCTTACTTCCCCACGGGATTTAGGAAGTGAAGTGAATTGCTTGGTAGTAGGATTGAGGATGTGGAATTGGTGGTTGCCAGTAAGGGGGAAGCTAGTACAGCATAATAAGCCGTGGCATGAACTTAAAATTTTCATTCCTAATGGAAAGGTTGTAAAATTTCCGTCGGTTGGATTGCCATCATTTTGAAGAGGGATGAAATTGAGTCCGGAGTTGAGGCGCCGACCGGACGAGTACAAGAATAGGCCAGATACAGAGCTAGGGTCAGGATTCCGGCAGCATGCAAAATGGGGTGTGGCGATGAGAGAGAGCCAGTGCTTCGATACGGACTTGAACCGGAGGAGTGATTTCACCGGTACCCGTATGAGGATTTCGGTTAAGAGGTCATCGTCGGAGGCGATCGTATCGGCGGAAGATGGATACTCAGACATGATGGATTTCAAGAGTTCGAATGAATGCCTGGTCTTGTGTATCAATCTATTGCTTGTCTTGCTTCAACTCTTAACACGTGGTGTGCTTTATTTTTGATATTTTTTTTGTAGTTTTCTTGGCATTGCTTTGTTGAATGTTGACAATAAGTTGCTTGTGGAAATTGGCTTTTGACGAGGTCGGTAGGAAGGAAAATACTCCTACTAGGGAAGACTGGCCTGAAAGGAAGATTCCTAACTGCCGACTATAGAAATCATTTCCCTTTATTTTTCATTCCTTCCGGTAATTTTAAAAGAAGATAATATGAGGAAGACTAAAAAGGAAATGGCAGTGTCTGGTCCAGAAGCCCATTGCAGTTCAATCAAATTTAATCAAGTGAATGGCAAGTTTTAGTAAGAGTAAGATCACTACAAAGCAAAACAAAGACTACAAAGACAAGATAACGAGAAGAAAGATAAGAGCATAACAAAATCATTACAATGAACGCGCGGCGGCACCTATGTCAAACACGAGAGAGAGATTCGACGTAAGGATAGCAATCAGACCAGAAATATGTAGGCACATCCTGTACCCCTCCCTCGTTATCGAACCCCTCCGGAGCCACCACGCCTCATATCTCCTTGAAATTCCCATCTGCAAAACCGTAGCCCAAGATTTTACCAGGTACGTGCAGGACCATAAACGACTCCTCGTCTCTTTTTGTCCGTACCACACAAAGCACACTAATCGAACTACACCCCGCGGCGCCGCACGATTCCGATGCCATCGAGATCGTCAACCCGGTATTTCACCGACCACATAGAGTAATCCCTCGCCATCTCATAAACATCAACTTGATTCGTCGGACCAAAACGGTAGGTCTCAACGAGATGTAACTGGCCCCCAGATTCCCCATAATAACTAGACTCCGGACCAGAACAGCGGCCCCAAAATTCCCCATAGTGCATAGAATCCCAACCACAACAATTTCTAAGCTCTCGTGCTGGAGGCGCTAGAATGATTCCCATCCGCTCTTCGTCGACATTGTAATACAGTGAATTCCTATTCCGCCTACGGTTGAACCAATGAACCGCACCGTTCCAATACACCCCAGAGTTGTCATACTTGTAGAAATCTACTGCGAACAGCTCACTGGAGGCCTTCCATGATCTGGTCTCAGATGAGTACGTCGCAATCTGATAGTAGGGCATGCACCGCCGGACATATTAATGTGTCATAACGAGCGCAAACGATTTTGTAGTGAGGGGATCTTGACGGATCAAAAGCTAGTGTTAGGCCTCTGAGTTCGGAGAGATGGCGGTTGGGGAGGATCTTGAATTGTTTGGTTGTGGGATTGAGGATAAAGTAGTACAGTTTATGGTAATTCAGTTCTGTGTAGAAACAACACAATAGTAATCCATGACAGGAACTTATGATTCATTTGTTACCTGATAAACACGGGAAGAAAGCGAGATCATTGAAATGAGGGTGGGGTTTGTGAGTAGGGGTACTGCCACCGATGGTGTTGGTTAGGGGGATGAAATCAAGTTTGGGTACGGTGGCGGACCTATAGGTGTCCGCGGTTAATAGGTCGGAGACAGGGTGCACGAATAGGCCGGAGACGACAGCAGTGGAGTTGGGATTGCGACGTAGAGAGAACGAATCGCTGTTGATGAGAGAGAGCCAGTATTTGAAAACAGATTTGAACCGCATGAGAGATCTTATGGGTAGACGAATTAGGATTTCGGTCAAGAGGTCTGAACTTGTAGCAACCTTATCAACAGCAGTAGATGATGATGAATACTCCGCCATGGAGGAGGTGTGTGACACTTCTCCTGTTACTAAGAACATCTCCGGTCTTGACCCAAACCCTTTCCCAAATTTAAAATTTGGGCAAAAATCACAAAAACATCTCTTCAATCCTTTAGCCAAACACTTCCCCATTTTGGGTTTTACCCATTTTTTTGTCCAAATCTAGGACAAACCAAACCCTTTCCCCATTTTTCCTACGGTACTTAGAGAGAGAGAGAGAGAGAGAGAGAGAGAGAGAAATGTCAAGTGGATTGAAGGATAGAGAGGGTGAGTCGGGTGGTGGTGGGTCGGTGATTTCTCAAAGAGGGTGGGTCGGTAATTTCTCAAATTTGTCAGAGTCGTTGCCGGAGTGCTGTCGAAGTCGTCAAAGTGTCGTTGTAGTAGAGGCAGTGGGTCGGTGGTGGTGGGACAAAGGGAGAGAGAAGGGAGATGGAGGGTTGCGGTGGTGCAGTGGAGGTGGGTGGAAGGAGGAAGAGAGAGGGAGAGTGAATTTGGGTAAATTTTGGGTTTGATGATTGGAGATGTGCCTACCCAAAATGAGTTTAAACCCAAAATTTGACTCAAATTTGGGGAAAAAAATGGGTGAAGGCTCCAAGATGCTCTAAGTCAACTTAAATATAGGCAACTCACAAATGAGACAGGTTTGTGAGAGTAATGTGGTGGTCAACTCTATCTTTTTTTCTTAGATTCCGTAAGCTGTATTTCTTCTAAAAAAAAAGATTAGCCAACTGATTATTGAGTATGACTAAACAATTGTGCAGTTGCTTCTGGAATTTTTCCAACAAACATTGTCGAATTTTGAGGCAGATCCTATCTAGTTCATGGAAAGAACGGAAGGGTACTATCCTAGCCCAATATGGGCCCTTCTCGAGCCTAGCTAGTCCGACGATCTATACTTTTTACCTTTCAGAACTTATCGCAAACATATGCCAAGCAAAAAATCATGGTCATAGGACATCAATAGATATATTTTTGAAATACTCCACCATGGAGGAGGTGTGTGACACTTCAATGACCAACTCAACCTAAATATAGGCAATTCACTGATGAGACAGGTTTGTACAGTAAAAATAGGTGTGCATATAAAGTAATGTTGTGGTCAACTCTATCTTTTTTTTTATCAGATATCGTAAGTTGTATTTTTCTTCTAAAAAAAGAAAGATTAGCCTGCGGGTTATTGAGTATTGACTAAACAAGTGCGCAGTTGCTTTCGGAATTTTTCCAACAAACATTGTCGAACTTTGAGGCAGATCCTATCCATCTTGTGGGAAGAACGGAAGGGTGCTATCCTTGCCCAGTATGGACCTTCTCGAGCCTAGCTATTCCGACGATCAATACTTTTGTACCTTTCAAAACTTATCGCGAATATAGGCCAAGCAAAATATCATGGTCATAGGACATCAATAGATATATTTTTGAAATATTCCGCCATGGAGGAGGTGTGTGACACTTCTATAACCAAGTCGACCTAAATATAGGCAATTCACAGATGGACTGGTTGTTACAGTAAAAATAGGTGTGTGTATAGAGTAATGAGTTGGTGGTCAACTCTATCTTTTTTTTTATCAGATATCGTAAGCTGTATTTCTTCTAAAAAAAAATTAATAATTAGCCAGCGGATTATTGAGTATGAGTGCTGCTACAGGTACAGAAATTTGGGGACAGAAATTCTACCGACGGCCGCCGGTGGGCCGTCTCCGGCCACCGGACGGCCGATCCGAGCCGTTCAAAAATTCTAAAAAACAAAACCGAGGGGCCCAACGCGGGAATCAATGTCATCCGAGGTGTGTAGGGTGCTTGATCGGAGCACCCCTTTTCGTGTGTATATGTATAGTTACATATACACACGAAAAGGGGTGCTCCGATCAAGCACCCTACACACCTCGGATGACATTGATTCCCGCGTTGGGCCCCTCGGTTTTGTTTTTTAGAATTTTTGAACGGCTCGGATCGGCCGTCCGGTGGCCGGAGACGGCCCACCGGCGGCCGTCGGTAGAATTTCTGTCCCCAAATTTCTGTACCTATATCATTTCTGATTGAGTATTGACTAAACAATTGCACAGTGGCTTCTAGAATTTTTCCAACAAACGTTGTCGAACTTTGGAAGCAGATCCTATCTAGTTCATGGGATGGACGAAAGGATGTTGTCCTAGCCCAATATGGGCCCTTCTCGAGCTTAGCTATTCCGATGATCAATACTCCACTTTATACCTTTCAAAACTCATCAAGAACATAGACCAAGCAAAAAACCACCGTCATATGACATCAATCAATATATTTTTAAATACGTTTATATAATAGTTAATAACGAGTTATATCTGAAATTACTAACCAAATAGTCAACATACAAATTGCTCCCAATTTGGTAGTTTTGTTTAGCACTTGTCAGCAATTCTTTTCAATCATCATTTTCCAAAAGCACCAAAAAAAACTCTAGATTCTCGATATAAAATCATTTCTGCAAAATGTTCTTCAGAAAGTGTAACCAAACTAACGTAATTCAAAACCAATTCAGTGTATTCATTTACAAACTAAAATCACGAAATACTACTTCTCTCTGTCTCTCTCCTTTGGTTACGGTAGATCCCACAATACCCCATATACCCCTCTAATGTGCTCATGTGGACAGCACATGGGTATTTTCCGTCAGAAAAATTGGACGGAAGGCAACAGGGGGTTGACATTGAAACTTATCAAGAACTATGGTTAAACACCAAATAGTGACTCATTGTACTGGAAAGAACGATACCAAGGATATGTCAATCGACTCTCGATGTCTCCCCAGCTGCGAAACCTCGGTGGAATCGCGACGTCGCATATCTTGTTCAAAGTCCCATCGCCGAAGAAATAGCGCAAGATTTTACCAGGTACATGCAGCACCAGCAACGACTCTTCATCTCTTTCCATCCTCACAACACAGAGTATACTAAAGTGACAAAACCGGGGGTCCCTCGGAATTCCAACCGCATCAAGATCGACGCAGAATTTCAAAAACCACCCGGAGTAATCTCTCTCCAGCTCGTGAACATCAACCCTATGCGTTTGATCATAGACCTCAACCAGATGCAAGTGGCCCCGAGATTCCCAGTAATGCCTGAACTGTCGATTGTACCAATCGTTACCCTCCGGGATCGGTGGCAGGGGAATATTTCCCGACCGCTCATCGTCCACATTGTAATACACTGAATCTCCTATCCCCCAGCTGTTGAACCAGTTAACTGCACCGTTCCAGTACACTCCAGCATCATACTGTGTCTCGTATTTTGCTGTGAACGGCACACCGGACGTCTTCCATGAGCCGGTCTCAGATGAATACATCATGATACGATGGTAGGGTCCTGCTGGATAAGTTGGAGCCAAATCATTTACCAAAAAAAAAATTGGAGCAAAATCAGCGTAACAAACGCAAACAACTTTGTAGTGAGGGGATTTTGACGGATCGAAAGCTAGGTGTTTACACCATATTTTAGCAAGATGGTCATTACTAATCGACTGGGCTAAAAAAATGTTACGTAGCAACGGTTAATGAGCTAATTTGATTACAGCTCGATAATGACAAAGTATCAAATGGACTGATCGACTAGTCACGAACGTGCATCATAGTCAGGGACGTGTGGCATTTGGACAAAGGACAAGTGAAGTAGTGGAAAGAGGCAGTTGAAGATGACGCACGTGATGGAATTTTCTGTCAAAATAACTGCCTCATGTAGATCATGGAGCAAAATAAGGAAGTACAAAGGAAATAACCGCTCAATTCAAATCAGAGGAGGGAATTCCATCTGGTTTGAATTTCAAGTTGAAGCTGCAGCCTATAAATACAAGAATTAAAGACATTTAGGGACCCCCAATCAATCGCCCAAAGGCTTCTACTTTTATCTGTACTTTACATTTCTTGCTCTAGGAGTAGCTTATAACGTAACTGTCCGTTCAATTGTGTTCTCACCGTCGATCGACTTCTACATCGAAGAATAATAAAGTCCATTTTGTTGTTCTTCTTTCATCTCCGTTCACTTCATTAAGTTTGCTTCCAGAGAAATCCTGAAATACGGCAAGAAACCAAACTCCACCACTACAAACACCCACATTCCAGCACGCTCAACAACTCTTAGTCGATTCGTCGACTGCAAGTAAAAAATAGACAAACACTAGGGCGGGGCATATGAGGTTGGAGAGATGGCATCTTGGGAGGATTTTGAACTGTTTCGTTGTGGGATTGAGGATGAAATAGTTGGGTTTAGGGTTATCGACATGGTTGTGGCCAAAACAACACAATAGTAACCCGTGACAGGCATTTATGATTCGTATATGAGCTCGTAAACCTGGAAAGAAAGCAAGATCTGTGAACCAGGGGTGGGGTTCATGGATGGTGTTGATAAGAGGGATGAAATTGAGCTCGGGGAAGGGGTATAGGGGTGCAGGAATAGGCCAGAGACGGTTGTTGAGTCGGGATTGCGGAGGAGAGCGAAGAAATGGCTGGTGATGATAGAACGCCAATGTTTGGACACGGACTTGGAAATCCTAAGAGATCTTATGGGCAGGCGAATCAGGATTTCAATCAAGAGGTCAGAATTGGCAGCAACTTTTTCAGCAGCAGATGACGACGATGATGATGATGGATACTCAACCATGGAGGTGTGTGATACTTCTCCTGTTTCAAGTCAACCTGAATATAGGCAGAGAGAATATTGTATGGCATTGGTAGATATGGGTATCAAGTATACCATAATAGAGTAGTCAACTTTCTACCATTTTAAAATAGTACTCTACTATGATACTACTCATTAAGCAATTGCACGGTTGGTTCTCTGGAGTTTCCCTATTGGAGTTAATAACATTTTTGAATTCTGCCACGGAAGTTTGTCTTGCCCTTTCGTCAATTTTATTAATTAAAATAGCCGTCGAGTATTGAGCCATGTGGTGAAAGCTTCAACTTTGAGCCCCCAATCAAGGTTCTTTTTTTATTTTTTTCCCTTTTTTCATTTTCAAGGGATTTCGTGATCTGCTGCCATACGATTGATTCCTTGGGTTTTCGAAATAGTGTAAAAGTTGCTAATTGTAGGCGCGGTCAAAATTATGACCGTTGACTTGCGAAGAAGTTTGACCGATCACTCACGCACCAACGTGTGGAGGGGTCGGGAGAATGACACATGGCTAGCGACTGCAACGCGGAGAGAGAATTGGTGCCACGCAGCACAAGATAGGACCTGCAAGCTGAACGAGCTCGCGAGGGCAGATGGACCAGCGAGAGCCATCGCGAGGGTCCCGAGGTTGCGAGACCCCAGATTATGTAGAGTTGATCCAGCAAGACCCCTAGAGTATGTAAAGTTCACCCTGCGAGCTGAACAAGCTCGCAAGAGCAGAGGGAC
This sequence comes from Rhododendron ovatum, assembly GCA_019656835.1. Classification (NCBI taxonomy): domain Eukaryota; kingdom Viridiplantae; phylum Streptophyta; class Magnoliopsida; order Ericales; family Ericaceae; genus Rhododendron; species Rhododendron ovatum. The sequence goes on along the minus strand of CM033791.1, from coordinate 30,123,398 downwards.
CAGCGAGAGCCATCACAAGGGTCCACGAGGTCAAATGCCCGAGTAAGGGACCAAAGATGCGAAAAGGGGGCCAAGATTGTGCAGAGTTCATTCGGCCAAACCCACCCACCCCCCACACACGCACGCGCGCACGAATACACGAATCAACCATATTTCAACCACACAACACAACTCTGAAATGAGGCGAACCTACAGTTTCCCAGTTTCCCAGAGAAAATAAAGCTTCTTCATCTGCCCATCAAAAATCACTTCTAAGACAAATGAGATGCTGGCATTCTGATAAAAGTTCTTCCACATTACACAGAACTAACATTTAACCGGAAATTGAATAATGTCATCCCAAAATGATATCGGAATCTAAGAAAAGGTATTTGTACCTGTTAACGAGAGGCAAGTAGATTCAAGTTCAAAAAAAAGAGGCAAGTAGATTCCGCGGACATACCTTGGCATAGCCTGCATATAAATCAAAAAGTGTTTAATTTGTATTACCTCAACGTTTTTTTTTTTCCTTTTTGCTTTCCAGTTCAAGATGTATTTCCTTACAAGGAAAAAAGAGTGATTTCCGTACACATACAGAGAAAATTCATAGGGAAAATAAATAAATAAATACATTGCTGTTTATATACAATGATATTTCAAGCCTTGGCAAAGGTAGCTTAAAAAGTACCAAAATAAGGGAAGGATTAGAATACTACTACTAAGAATCAACTTGAGTGGTCCACCAATTTTGACTACAGTGAACAAAAATTCTCAAATCCTGAACTAATTTTTAACACCTTTTCCGCATTCCCACTCATTTCAAGCAAAAGAAGCCTCCTATAACAGCAGTGAACAGGGGCTTTGGGCTTATGGTTGGTGGTGGGAAAATTGAAGAAAGATGAAAGCGTTTACCCCCGACATTGCACTATTGCTACAATGTGGCATAGAGTTCATACCATCTATATGCTAACGCGGCTAATACCAGTATTCCGTGTATCAACAATAGACGCTATTCTGACTGAACTAAATGACAGTACTCGCCAAATAAATAAATAAATAAAAATTTACAGTGATATAGAAGTTGTTTGTATCTACATATTTTTAGGATACAGCTATATTTTACGATAAAGATGCATAACATATATAGTTATATTAACATTCTTGATTAAAAAAACAATCTTGATTAAAAGCAATTACCGTCAAACACTGGCAAGTGACTCAATGTACTGATACGAACGAAACCAGGAATATCTCAATGAACGAGAACTCTGTGGAGCCACCACATCACATATCTTCTCCAAAGTCCCATCTCCAAAACTGCAGCGCAAGACTTTATCAGGTACGTGCAGCACCAGAAACGACTCCTCATCTCTTTCCATCCGTACGACACAAAGTATATCAAACAGACAATACCGAGGGTCCCGTGGAATTTCAAGAGCATAAAGATCAACGCTAAGTTTCACAAACCACCCGGAGTAATCTCTCTCCATCTCGTAAACATCAACCCGATGCATCCCACTGTTGATCTCGACGAGATGCAAGTGGCCCCGAGATTCCCAGTAATGCCTGAACTCCCGACCGTACCAATCATTACCCTCTGGGATTGGAGGTAGTGGAATAATCCCCAACCGCCCTTCAACCACATTGTAATACACTGAATCTCCCTTCCCCCAGTTGCTGAACCAGTTAACCGCACCATTCCAATACACTCCAGAAGTATACTGTTCTCGGCCTTTGGCTGCGAACGTCACACCGGAAGCCTTCCATGAGCCAGACTCAGATGAGTACGTCATGATCTCATGATAGTATTCCACTGCATAAGTTAACATAGATGTAGTGTGACGAAAGCAAACACAAACGGAAACGACTTTGTAGTGAGGGGATTTTGACGGATCAAAAGCCAGGGTAAGGCCTCTGAGGCCTGAGAGATGGCATTTGGGGAGGATTTTGAATTGCTTGGTTGTGGGGTTGAGGACAACGTAGTTGGGGTCACGGTTTTGATTTTGAACAGCATAATCAGGGTTATGGTTTTTCTGTCGGGTGTAGCGAAAACGGCATAATAGTAATCCGTGGCATGAATTTATGATTCGTATATTATCTGATAAACCCGGAAAGAAAGTGAGATCAGTGAATTGGGGGTGGGTTGGGTTTCTGATGGTGTTGATAAGGGGGATGATATCAATTTTGGTTTTGGTAGCATAGGGATGCAGGAGAAGGCCGGAGACGATTGTGGGGTCGGAATTGCGGCGGAGAGCGAAGAAATTGCTGGCGATGAGAGAGAGCCAGGATTTGGACACGGATTTGAATCGCACAAGAGATCTTACAGGTAGGCGAATCAGGATTTCAGTCAAGAGGTCCGAATCCGCAGCAACTTTATCAGCAACACATGATAATGATGAAGCATACTTAGCCATGGAGGAGGTGTTTGATACTTCTCCTGTTTCAAATCACCCTGAATATAGGCCATTTTCAGTAAGAGGATTTCATAGTATTGATAGATGTGGATATCAGGTAACATAATAATCAACTCTTTATCAGCTCATATAATATGATATATTTCAGGTAAAAAAAAGTTAACAGGAACCCAAGGGATTTGGCCAAGTGGACATGAGAAAGTAACAAATGTTTGTCCTCTATGAATCCATGAGATCGCATTTTCCAATCCCACGGAGGCCACACAATCCAAACATTCGGGCCACTGGAGGATTTGTCCGGTCGTTAATTTCAGGGCCCCGGATCAGTCGAGCTGCGTGAAAGCTAAAGCTAACTTCAAGCTTTGGAATTTGCCAACATTTTATTACATTAGCAGGTTCAAAGCGAACATTTTAAATGAAGCCTCTATATTAAGTTGTACTTACGGAGTACAAAACTTCAAAAAAAAAAAGAGTACGAATTAAAACTAATCAGTAAACAAACATAAATAAATCAAAATCAAAATCAAAATAAACGTTCATGAAAACTCATTGACAACTAGACAAGGCATTCTCAATCCCAGAAAAGCAACGATGCTCAGATACATAATACCAAATTAACCAATTGTTTCAAGAATCAAAACCTAAACCAGTTGATTCATCACCCTCGATACGAAAAATCAAACCCAAAATCAAGCCGAAAAAGAGACCCCGAAAAACATCAAACCCAAAGTAGAAGATTTTCGCCCAAAATACAAAACCCTGAGTTCCTCATAGTTGATACTTGATGGACAGAAACCAAGTGTGAAGACAGAGAAAAACTTACTTAGCGAAGATTGAGTTTAGAAAATGGCCGGAAACAACCGAATCTCAGACGACGAAGGTAAAAACCCTAATCTAACTCCACGAAGATGTGTATTTCTGAAGCATATTTGCTACGAAATCTGTGGCGCTCACTTTCTTTTTTTTTCCCTCTTCGCGCGTTTCTTGCAGATGAACTCGATGTTGAGGAGGATGAGAGAGAACCCGTCGACGGTGATGGAGTCAACAACGAAGAAGATGAGGAAGACAGTATTATGGCCATCTCTTCTGCTTTTTTGTTTTGTTTTTACCACTGTATACTCTTGTTAGGGCCGTCTCTTCATTCTAGTTGGTTACTAGGGTTTCTGACGGCTCATAAGTGTGTATTTAGTTTAACCTTTTTGGCGCCGGGAAGAAGGGGCTTATTTTAGTAGGTTAATAGGTTTGGTGACTTGTGGTGGAAAACTTATTGGGCGAAACGTTGATTTTGTGCATTTTATCTTTATGCATGTAATGTGGTGCTTTGTATGTATTTCTTTTTAAAAAAAATTTGAGTGATTTTGATGTGTGTTGCTTTTTATGGGTTTTTGACCTGTTGGAGTTAATTTAATGGTAATTCACGTTCATGTTGAGTAAGATAGGAACCCATTTAGTTACACAAAAAAGAGATGAAGATAGGAATCCATGTTCATAGTCTTAGTTTAAAATTTTTGAGTAATTTTAATGTGCATCATTTTGTGAGCCAAATCCGATCAATCCGTTTCGGTAGCTGCTGAAGCAAGGAGCTCGATCCAGTACGAGTTTGTAGCTTAGAGCTCTGAGTTGATAGTTTCTAAAGTGCGAAGGGCGCTCTTTATCAACAACGCATTCATTGCATTCATTCATTGAATAATCAAGCGGAGGCAGCGTATTGAACAAGCTTCTGCCATATCGCTACACAAGCGCCCGCTCTACACCACCGAAAGAGAGAGGAGCTGCTTATTCTACTTCTGCAATTGACTACTCCTGTTCATTAAGAATAACAACGCTACGCGGAGCTTTTAACATTCACTATGCTACGCGCTACATAGCTCTATTCATTCCATCATTCAATACACACGGAGAAGAGAAGAGGAAAAAACCTATAGTCTAATAAAAGGAGGAAACACGCTTTCTAAAAAATCCACTAACCGGCAGCTCTATGTATCAGCGCGTCGGTATTCTCAAATCCGTCCCTTCCCCCACTCTTTATTGGCTCCTTTTGTAGGAATATAGTCAAAGTAATTGGGTTTTTGACCTGTTGGAGTTAATTTAATTCGAATTCACATTAATGTATATATATATAAAAGACCGATAGGGCCTCGTGAACTTTCCTATATATATTGGTCTTTGTAGCAGGGATTAAAAATCTCATTGTACATGTTCTCCACTTATACATGGCGTGGAGGATGGGGTGAGGGAGCAATAGGATTGCACCGCCCAAAAGCAATTCCCGATCCCTTTCACAAACACCCACACCCCCCCTCTCTCTCTCAATTAAATCACGACATTGCTGATTGTTGTAGTACAAAAGCATCTGTGTTCTCTTTTAGGGTTTTCGCTCAAATCGCACTTGCTCACAAATCCTAGGGTTTTTCGTGCCCTAATTTTCGCTCCAGAAAATGGCCGGAAACAACCGAATCTTAGACAACGAAGGTAAGAACCCTAATCTAACTCCACGAAGATGTGTATTTCTGAAGCATATTTGCTACGAAATCTGTGGCGCTCACTTTCTTTTTTTTTTCTTCTTCCCGCATTTCGTGCAAATGAACTCGATGTTGAGGAGGACGAGAGAGAACCCGTCGACGGTGATGGAGTCAACGACGAAGAAGATGAGGAAGACGGTATTATGGCGTTCTCTTCTGCTTTTTTGTTTGGTTTTTCCCACTGTATACTCTTGTTTGGGCCATCTCTTCATTCTAGATGGTCACTAGGGTTTCTGACCGCTCATTAGGGTGTATTTAACTTCACCTTTTTGGCACCGGGAAGAAGGGGCTTATTTTAGTAGGTTACTAGCTTTTGTGACTTGTGGTGGAAAACTTATTAGGCGAAATGTTGATTTTGTGCATTTTATCTTTATGCATGTAATGTGGTGCTTCCTATGTATTTCTCTTTTAAATTTTTTTGAGTGATTTTGATGTGTGTTGCTTTTTATGGGTTTTTGACCTGTTGGAGTTAATTTAATGGTAATTCACGTTCATGTTGAGTAAGATAGGAACCCATTTAGTTAACCAAAAAAGAGAAGATAGGAATCCATTTTCATTGTCTTAGTTTAAAATTTTTGAGTGATTTTAATGTGCATCATTTTATGAGCCAAATCCGATCCATCCGTTTCGGTAGCTGCTAAAGCGAGGAGCTCGATCCAGTACGAGTTTGTAGCTTAGAGCTCTGAGTTGATAGTTTCTAAAGTGCGAAGGGCGCTCTTTATCAACAACGCATTCATTGCATTCATTCATTGAATAATCAAGCAGAGGCAGCGTATTGAACAAGCTTCTGCCATATCGCTACACAAGCCCCCGCTCTACACCACCGGAAGAGAGAGGAGCTGCTTATTCTACTTCTGCAATTAACTACTCCTGTTCATTAAGAATAAGAACGCTACGCGGAGCTTTTAACATTCACTATGCTACGCGCTACGTAGCTCAATTCATTCCATCATTCAATACACACGGAGAAGAGAAGAGGAAAAAACCTATAGACTAATTAAGGAGGAAACAAGCTTTCTTAAAAATCCACTAACCGGCAGCTCTATGTATCAGCGCGTCGGTAGTATCAAATCCGTCCCTTCGCCCACTCTTTATTGGCTCCTTTTGTAGGAATATAGTCAAAGTAATTGTGTTTTTGACCTGTTGGAGTTAATTTAAATCGAATTCACATTGATGTATATATATATAGAAGACCGATAGGGCCTCGTGAAACTTTCCTATATATATCGGTCTTTTTAGCAAGGACTAAAAATCTTTCACTCTACATGTTCTCCATTTATACATGGAGTGGAGGATGGGGTGAGGGAGCAGTGAGACTGCACCGCCCAAAAGCAATTCCCGATCCCTTTCACAAACACCCACACCCCCCCTCTCTCTCTCAATTAAATCACGACATTGCTGATTGTTGTAGTACAAAAGCATCTGTGTTCTCTTTTAGGGTTTTCGCTCAAATCGCACTTGCTCACAAATCCTAGGGTTTTTCGTGCCCTAATTTTCGCTCCAGAAAATGGCCGGAAACAACCGAATCTTAGACAACGAAGGTAAGAACCCTAATCTAACTCCACGAAGATGTGTATTTCTGAAGCATATTTGCTACGAAATCTGTGGCGCTCACTTTCTTTTTTTTTTCCTCTTCACGCGTTTCGTGCAGATGAACTCGATGTTGAGGAGGACGAGAGAGAACCCGTCGACGGTGATGGAGTCAACGACGAAGAAGATGAGGAAGACGGTATTATGGCCTTCTCTTCTGCTTTTTTGTTTTGTTTTTCCCACTGTATACTCTTGTTTGGGCCGTCTCTTCATTCTAGATGGTCACTAGGGTTTCTGACAGCTTATTCGGGTGTATTTAGCTTCACCTTTTTGGCGCCGGGAAGAAGGGGCTTATTTTACTAGGTTACTAGCTTTTGTGACTTGTGGTGGAAAACTTATTAGGCGAAATGTTGATTTTGTGCATTTTATCTTTATGCATGTAATGTGGTGCTTCATATGTATTTCTTTTTTAAATTTTTTTGAGTGATTTTGATGTGTGTTGCTTTTTATGGGTTTTTGACCTGTTGGAGTTAATTTAATGGTAATTCACGTTCATGTTGAGTAAGATAGGAACCCATTTAGTTACCCAAAAAAGAGAAGAAGATACGAATCCATTTTCATTGTCTTAGTTTAAAATTTTTGAGTGATTTTAATGTGCATCATTTTATGAGCCAAATCCAATCAATCCGTTTTGGTAGCTGCTGAAGCGAGGAGCTCGATCCAGTACAAGTTTATAGCTTAGAGCTCCGAGTTGATAGTTGCTAAAGTGCGAAGGGCGCTCTTTATCAACAGCGCATTCATTGCATTCATTCATTGAATAATCTAGCGGAGGCAACGTATTGAACAAGCTTCTGCCAGATCGCTACACAAGCCCTCGCTCTACACCAACAGAAGAGAGAGGAGCTGCTTCTTCTACTTCTTTAATTGACTACTCCTGTTCATTAAGAATAAGAACGCTACGCGGAGCTTTCAACATTCACTATGCTACGCGCTACGTAGCTCTATTAATTCCATCATTCAATACACATGGAGAAGAGAAGAGGAAAAAACCTATAGTCTAATAAAAGGAGGAAACAAGCTTTCTTAAAAATCCACTAACTGGCAGCTCTATGTATCAGCGCATCGGTAGTATCAAATCCGACGCTTCTCCCACTCTTTATTGGCTCCTTTTGTAGAAATATAGTTAAACTAGTTGGGTTTTTGACCTGTTGGAGTTAATTTAATTCGAATTCACATTGATGTACATATATACTAATGCCAGGCTACGTGCTCTGCACAAATCACGTGCTCAGTAAAAAAGTTCAAAGCGATGTTTTGAGGATCGAAATATGGTGATGTTTGCTGCGAAATGAAGGTTGATATGTTTTTATAAATGCATTCATTAGGTAGAAGTTCACAGTCCTTGCATAATGATATCAATACCAAGAGTAGATGCATTCGTAATTGTTCGCATCAAACACCATGGTATGTAATTCTACAAGTACATTAGGATTGAGTACAAATGTGTGGTAGGTTGATAGCTTGTGTGCATGAACAAATGATTTCCACCCAACTCCAGTGAAGAATCCGCTAGCGTATTTGACGGTCCCCAGCGTGTCCCCAACCGTGTCCCCTATCAAAAAATAATAAAAATTATATTATTGGACACGTCATGTGGCGTGTCCAATACGTGTCCCCGACTCCAAAACATGGACATAACGCCCTTTTGGAGTGTCGGTGCTACATAGCCTCGTACATTCAATCATAGCACTAAGGTAAAGGAATAGTGATGATCACTTTCATGAAAATCAACTCACCCCGAGGCCAAATGTACATTAATTTCCAAGAATACAACATAAGAACATATTGTCAATCCATCTGCTAATTTTAGTGATACCTTCCAACCAACAATTTTTAAGGGCAACTCAAGAATGAGACAATGTAATAAGTCAAAACTAAGACTATGCAAAGAGATGAAAATTTTGGGGAAATAGCAGTTTGATGGGGAAGAAGATACATGCTTTGCAACAACGCAGAATTTCAGAACAATTGGAAGAACAAACTTGTTGATCCGTCCCCGAATGAACGAAGATCCGTGGGTCTAACCAAGGTCCTACACAAAGGGCATGTCCTTTCTCTCTCAAACCTAGAAATAAGAATAATTGACGTTAGTCACAAGGGGAACCTGATAGAACAAAAAACACTGGCCTTGACTAAATCAGACACAATAACCCAAATGCCAAAAACTTTTGTAACTAAAACTCTTCTTTAAGAAGCACTCTCTCTAAATTCTGCATTCAACATTGACAGCGACTGAAGATAATACTCAACAGAAGATCTCCTTTTTTCTCTTTTTTTTTCTGGCCAACAGAAGATTTCAATTCTACACAGACATGAAAATATTTTTTTGAGGGTAAAGGAAACAGAAGAAGAAGATATAATGAAATTAATGCAAGGGCTAAGCCGCTTCACTTCATTCATTATTTTGTTCTTTTTTCCTTTCACCTTTTGCTTGCCCTCATAAAATCCTACCAATCTCCAAACACAGCCTAAAAGTACTTGGCAGAGGAAAACATCCCTTGCCAAAATGCATACCCTATGCGTCCAAAGAACGTATACTCATCAAGAAAACCAGTAGGATTTCAGGGAACAACTTAGTAACATATGTCAATTTTCTTTTGGTTTTCTCCCTAGATTTGCTTGCATTCTTTACATTAGTTTCTTTCTTGCTGCCAGCCATTTTTAAGTCATTCATTTGGTTTGAACTACGTCCAACCGAAGACCTCAGTGTATTGCTCGTGTTCTTGCTTTGCTTACCAGCGTAACAGGCAATATTTCCGTTCGCCTATCCTTGTTTGTATACCATAATATGTCTCTGAAAGGCAGCTAGGCTTATGATATTACATCTAGTTGTATAACGTAAAACATCATTACAATGGCAAGCATCCGCCCAACATCTTTCGACTATAACTGACTGCGGACTCAAAGAACGCTTCAAAACTCCAGCTTAAACTGTCTCCTAATATTTCCCTAACATGTTAAAAGTATGACAACAACTTATGCTCTATTAGAGTGCAGTTCTTGACCAACGAAATCAACAAACAATTCCATGGATGATTAACGTACACAAAGAGACTTTTACCACACACAGAGTCTTTCAAAAGAAATCCAACCAATTAGATTTACAGCAGACTTTGTAACCAATTAGATATCATGCATGGCATATGTGGGAAGAAGGGTTCCCGAGGGGTCGCTTACGTGTGAGTATTCATGAGCTAGAGAGGTACGATTGGTTGATGATTAGTGGGGGGAAGAGGGGAGGAATCTTATAGGGTGAGAGAAGGAGCAGGAGGTACCGACAGAACAGAGGAAGCATGTCTCTTTCTCGTTCTCCGCGGGGTATTTGACCTCTTCCGGGCTTAAGCAGGTGAGGTCACTCCTTTTCTCTGAGGAAGAATATTCTCCTTCCTCAAATTCAGTGTTCACGCCCTTTTTTCCAGAAAAAGGTCCTCTCTAATCATTGGGAATGTCAGGGGTATTTATAGGGCACCTGGGCCTAGGTCAGGCCTAGGACGGCGCTCGTATTAGACCCCGACACGTGTTCCCTCTGTACCTCCTGGCCTTGGGGAAACTTGCCCCTTCCGCGGACACTTGTCCGCAGGACGGCTTGTAATCCCGCGGCGATACCTCCATCCCAAGCCACAAGAAATTCCCCAATTCCCGCCGAAGCAAGGTTGCGACCTGCGGCGATCGTATTTTCTCCACGGGGTCCCTCCCGGACCCTGCCTCTAGGCTAGGACGGGACTCCGGGAACTCTTCAATGCCATTTTTCGAGGTGACATGGTTCCCCTCTGCTAGAACTATTTCAGGATGCATTTTTAAAATTCCGCGGGACCATCGGGGCTTCCGCGATGGCCTCCCGCAGGGACCAATACTTCTCTTTTCCGTTCACGTGCCTTTCTCCCATTGGGTGGTCAACTATTCTTCATTAGGTGAAGAACTGACCGAGGCTACTTTTCTCTGCGGGTCCCTTTGCCACGTGTCTGTAAGCGATTGGAAGGTCAAATAGTCTTCCTTGATAATAAGTTTGACGGTTTTGACCGTACCTACAGCATACAGTATAAAAATAACAATAGTCCAATTAATTCGATGGTTCTAACCATGATTTGGCCTACGTAGTTAGGTGACTGAGAAAATTTCCCGGAGTCATGTTTCGTATTTCTTTCCTGTGTGGTTATACAAAATAATTAGATTGGCATAGTGACTAAGAGTTATTAATATAATCAGTATAGCAACTATTCCAACTCTCTAACTGGTTTTTCCAAATTATTAGGATTTCGATAACCGAACACAACCATGAACACCTCAAAACCAAATACCACATCACTCCAATCGACCAAAATCAAACATCTATACAAAAATCTATCAAGAGAAATACAAAAGTTCAAACCCCTCTCTCTCTCTCTCTCTCTCTCTCTCTCTCTCTCTCTCTCTCTCTCTCTCTCTCTCTCTCTCTCTCTCGCTCGCTAAAGACTATCAAACCGAAGTCAAATCCAACAACCCTCTCAGGATGAAGGCGATGAGAACCCCAGCCAAATCGACGATCTGATCGATTAGCTTTATTGGCGTGACTGCTGGAATTGCAGAAATCAAATGCAGGTACTGGCGGCTCTACATGGAAGGGGAGATGGTCACATGACCACCCCAAAAAAATTTTCCCCTTCATAAAATACTTGAAAAAATTGTACTACTGTAGGTTAGTTCATTATTTGAACACCTAGCCTTAAATGACACACCCAATCCAAATTACATGAACACTCACCCAAAATATTAGCCCACAAATCAATTCATTCGAACACTCAGCCTTATATTATGAACACCCATCAATTCAAGTAATTCATAATCGAACACCTATTACATTGGTCTAAAAAAGGTACATATTATTATGAAAATATTATAAGAACATGACACTGCAGTCTGCTCCCCTAATCAGATAGCGGGGAAGAAAGGAAGATAAAGAAAATGAAAGAACTCTCCACTAAACTGTGTTACAATAGCCAAACTTTAATTTAATAATGAGAGATCCATAAGCTCTTAAACATCAATTTATTCTCCAATGGTAAGCGTAGGATACCTTGATATACATTGTTGGGCACCTTTCCTAAGAGTTTAAGCATTTGAAAGAGTTGGTGACTTAAGATGTTTTAAGAGGTCTGTTCTCATAAAGTCTTTGGTTTGAGTCTCGTGATTGTGTTTGTTCCCCTGCTATATTTGGTACGACTTATTTGTGATTGTGCAAAGGTTAGTTCAGTTTATTCACCTCCAGCGAGACGGGGTCATGCATGTGGGGGAGTGTTGGATGGCTACAATGGCCTATGATTTTTGCAGGCACTCTCAAAGATGATCCATTTTGGTAAACAATTAAATTTGTAGAGGAGGCTAAAATTCAGACTTCACTAGATGCATATAAAACAAAAAAGATAAAACATAAAACAGCATCCTTATAATTACTCACATGCAAGATGAGATAAAAGGAATGCCACTATAGAAAGGGTGAGTGTGAGAATCTTTACCCACAAAGTATACGTCCACACCAGGAAAAAAAGTGCATGATAAAATTATCAACTCTCCTCTATTGGGGACTTAAATCACTTAGGGCTTGCTTAATTGGCCATTGGACTGAATCATATGATCTTTAGGGGATGAGTATTGGCAATTGTCTCACATATAATCTGGTAGGATCACTCATCCTAAGCGGCTAACATAGCTGTCTGCATTAGGGAAAAAACAATGAAGAATGTGCAAGGTAATCTAGTGAAATTGATCCTGTGACAGCGAACAGCCAACACCAGATATGATTTCCTATCTTACTTGAACGTTAGAACCAAAAACTGGTCAGGAATCATGTTGTTATAGTCTGCTTTGTTTCCTGCTCTGTAAGCTAATCATGACGCAAGCACAACACAGATGATAAGAACAAAAGAGAGAGCCTATTCACAACTTACCAGATCTGGAAGCTTTCAAAGGGGTGACTTTGCTAGGGGCATGACCAGATAGTCTTCGTGTTTGTCAGATCTTATCCAGTCTCCGGCAACCATTTGCATCAATGACCCTTTGGCCTTAACCTGGTCAAAGAAAAAGATAATCTCCAAATCAGAATAGAAAAGCATAAAATTCATGTTATCAGAAGGCAAATTTATGAGTAGATCAATTCGTAAGTATCTTAACCCAGAAGGATCCATCTCAATAAATCAATCATACGAGTCAACTTTGAAGATGATAAATACTGAAACCAATATCACCTATGAGGGTAAAATGCTTTTTAAAAATGCTTTTTAACCTCCTAATCTATCCTTAGCATGTCCAAGATTGTCCCCAACTTTTCCTAGAGTATCAACACAATGTTTAAAGTAAAAGAAATATAATGAAAAACCAAACATGTTTTTAGGCATATTTGACATGTGTTCGAAGAGTGTCGTGTCGTGTCCGTGACCAACACCGATACGTGAGCCCGGTAAACGTGTCCATGCTTCTTAGGTTAACACCCAAACCCAACACTTTTTCGATCAAACATGAATGTCAAAATGTAAAGGTCACATGAAAGCACAACCCATCCTAGTTTCATAGAATCTGAACTCTGCAATTTGCATAGAACCCAAATACAATCAACAACAGACCAAGTCAATTCACAATCAAAAAAAGCCATAATGAAATCAGAAATAGAAACCAAGTCGACGATAGCCACTCAACTACCCCACCAACATTTGAACCTGTAATAAGTATAAAAGAAAAAAGATAACCCTAGCTTCCATCTCGTTGGAAGGGTTATCGTTAAGCCTTGGTACATTTAACCTTACGCGGATTCCTCTTCATTTTAAAGTTCTTGTGACATTTTGACCGACAAAATCGGAATATCTGAATTTCGGAGTGATTGTCAGCGGTCTTGGGTCAAGAAGCTTTATTAGCTCTAACTTGAACATTGACACTAACACTGATTATTATATTCGCATTGTCTGTAACATTAACACATCATGAGATAGCTCCCAAATAAACATACTCCGGAATTTCACAAACTGTAAATGCAAATAGGAACAACTGTTAAGCCCTGAATAGTCCATAGGAAGCATTAAGCCTGTTGCACTCACTTTCTGAAATCACTGATAGGACATAACCATGTAAACAAACTTTCAATATCTCCCTATGGAATTGAGAACCAAGCTTGGTCAGGTTTGTGTAAATTGCAAAAGTTCATACATAAGAATTGATTTCCAGACAATTAATTACTTTGTTTGATCAGACAATAGTAACTATGGAACACCATTGTACTGCGGTCATATATCCCAAAAACGAGAATAGAAGGACAAAGTGTCGCACAACGCTACCTTTGCATCATTCCTAACAAACTGAATACCATGTCCAAGATACACAATAGGAGGAGCATAACCAACACTTTTCCAATCTCATGGTGGCTGTGGGTTAAAAAAACCCTCTATTTCCTGAAAGGGACAGTATGTATTATGTAAAAGGTTTACCAAACCCATATTAGTCGGATCTGAATAAGTTCCTCGCAAGGATCAAAAGGAGACCACCAAGCAAAAGCCATGCTCACATATACAGAATTAGACATTCCAAAAAAGGATATCCCCAAGTCTTGAACTTGAACATCACATTGTGACATTAAAAACAAAAACAGATACAAAGAATCGCCAACTTCTTTAGCTGAGAACCATAATAATCACACGGTTTAGTTCAGTTATTAGAGTGTTTCAGCTAAGCAGACTTAGGAACAATATCATTGGCAGTCAATCCCTATAGATGAGATGGTATGGTTATATATAGGTTAGGTATATGTATATATGCCCCTACTGTTATGAATTTTTCTTCTCCTTTCCTTACATCAAGGATTTCTCTTCTTAAAATTAGGGTCTCTCTCTTTATTACCTGACAAAAACCATACTTCTGGTTTTTGTAGAAATAGTCCCAATTTGATCACTTGGCTTCTTGGGTTCTCGAATTTCTTTCCGAATTCCATTTTTTTCTATGCGATTCACTATTTTTATAATTTTCAATCACAATTTATCTGTTCTGAAACAGGGTTTCTCCACCTTTCTGATTCCCAATTAATACATGTTTCTTCCAATAACTATTAAATCTCCAAAAAAATGGAGAATAAAACCGAAGAGAAAACACCCGATTCAGGACTACAGATTACTGAGAACCCTTTGTTCAGCAGAAAATTCTCATTGCCATGGGTTCACATAAAAATATAGCAAAACGAAGGTGGAGAGAAAGAAGGACCTCGGAGGCGATTGATGGCGAAAATCTCAAAATCTTCGCATCTGACTTGGAGCTCCCAAATCGGCAGAGCGATACAGGCGGAGGGCCAGAACACCGTCGGCGATGTCGGGAATTCTCCTCCTCCTCCTACTGAAACCACCGAAATGATGTGAATGGCAATCGGAGGTCCCTTTTTCTTGTCTACCTTACAACCAATTCCAAATGCAGAAAGAGATAATGGAACCCTAATTTCAAACAAAATCTTATCAACACGGAACCCTAATTTTTTTGGGTTGAACAAGTTATAGTGAGGAAACTGAAAATCTACCTCATACACACACAGACCTTGATGTCGCGTCGGTTCCGGTGATCGTCAATTGTATTCCCCAATGCTGGGCCGAGCAGATTTCGCCTCTTCAGCTCGTATCCAGCTCGAAAACCCAAAACCCAACCCACCCCATGTTCGTCCGACCTCGAAAACCCTGCCCCAGTACTCGTCTCCCTCCTGAAACCCTATCCGACTTCTGAAACCCCTAAATCGTCCATCCTCTCTCTCTCTCTCTCTCTCTCTCTCTCTCTCTCTCTCTCTCTCTCTCTCTCTTCCACTGATTCTCTTTTATCGGCAGGCAGATTCTTCGTGCCGAAGACGACCCAGCCGCTGAGCTCCTCCCTAACTTTCCTCTCCAAATCTTCTCCTCCCACAGCTAATCGGCCATCATCTGCTCTAGGAAGCCCGACTGGCCGCCTGCCGCAGAAACGGTGGTAGACGTATGGATGGATGGAAATGGGAAATGGGAACTGGGAAATGAGAAGAAGACGTGGACAAACGAATTGGGAAAAACTGAAAAAGCCTTGATTCCAGGCAGGATCCATGTGCACACAGTAACTGCAGGATGCAATTTTACCGGGAAGCCCCCAAGCTCAGGACCACTACGTGACAAAATAGTATAGAAAATTTGGGACACGGACGGAAAACATGAAAAGTCCGAAAACCCGTTAAAGTAATTCAAAAATAACCCAAATAGTGTCTATGGCCCACCACTTTTGAGAGCAAAATGACGAAAACGCCCAAAATCCTAAAGAAGTAAATGTAATTTGCTAGTTTTCGAACCGAGGGACATAATCGTCCGGAGATGGCTAAAGAGAGAGCCACAATTTGGAACTCCATTCCTTTATAGGCGGCATGGAGTCAATCTAACTCCACGAAGATGTGTATTTCTGAAGCATATTTGCTACGAAATCTACGGCGCTCACTTTCTTTTTTTCTTCCTTTTCGCGCGTTTCGTGAAGATGAACTCGATGTTGAAGAGGACGAGAGAGAACCCATCGACGATGGTGGAGTCAACGACGAAGAACATGAGGAAGATGGTATTATGGCCTTCCCTTCTGCTTTTTTGTTTTGTTTTTCCCACTGTATACTCTTGTTTGGGTCGTCTCTTCATTCTAGATCGTCACTAGGGTTTCTGATGGCTCATTAGGGTGTATTTAGTTTCACCTTTTTGGCGCCGGGAAGAAGGGGCTTATTTTAGTAAGTTACTATGTTTTGTGACTTGTGGTGGAAAACTTATTGGGCGAAATGTTGATTTTGTGCAGTTTATCTTTATGCATGTAATGTGGTGCTTCGTATGTATTTCTTTTTTAAATTTTTTTTAGTGATTTTGATGTGTGTTGCTTTTTATGGGTTTTTGACCTGTTGGAGTTAATTTAATGGTAATTCACGTTCATGTTAAGTAAGATAGGAACCCATTTAGTTACCAAAAAAAGAGAAGAAGATAGGAATCCATTTTCATAGTCTTATTTTAAAAATTTTGAGTGATTTTAATGTGCATCATTTTATGAGCCAAATCCGATCAATCCGTTTCGATAGCTGTTAAAGTGAGGAGCTCGATCTAGTACGAGTTTGTAGCTTAGAGCTCTAAGTTGATGTTGCTAAAGTGCGAAGGGCGCTCTTTATCAACAACGCATTCATGCATTGAATAATCAAGCGGAGGCAGCGTATTGAACGAGCTTCTGCCAGATCGCTACACAAGCCCCCGCTCTAAACCACCAAAAGAGAGAGGAGCTGCTTATTCTACTTCTGCAATTGACTACTCCTATTCAATAAGAATAAGAACGCTACACGAAGCTTTCAACATTCACCATGCTACGCGCTACGTTGCTCTATTCATTCCATCATTCAATACACATGGAGAAGAGAAGAGGAAAAAACCTATAATCTAATGAAAGGAGGAAACACGCTTTCTAAAAAATCCACTAACCGGTAGCTCTATGTATCAGCGTGTCGGTAGTCTCAAGTCTGTCCCTTCCCCCACTCTTTATTGGCTCCTTTTGTCGGAATATAGTCAAAGTAATTGGGTTTTGGACCTGTTGGAGTTAATTTAATTCGAATTCACATTGATGTCGATTAAGATAGGAAACCATTTTCGTAGTCTGAGATGTGTTTTGGTTATCTTTTTAGCAGTAGGGCATGATGAATATGAAAGCCATTGGTTACTAGGGTTTGTGACAGTCCATTAGGGTTTATTTGGTTTCACCTTTTTTGCTCCCTGAAGAAGGGACTTGTTTTAGTAGTTTTTTTTCCCTTCTTTCTTGAATTAGCTGTGACAATGACTTGTGATGGAAAACTTATTGGCAAAATGTTGATTATGTGCTTTTTATCTTTATGAATGCAATATGGTGGTTCGTATTTATTATTTTTAAAATTTTGAGTGATTTTAATGTGTTGCCTTTTATGGGGTTTTGACCTGCTAGAGTTTAATTTAATGGGAATTCAAGTTCATGTTGATTAAGATAGGAGCCCGTTTTTGTAGTCTGAGGTGCGGTTTGGTTAACTTTTGGCCAGAAGAAGGGTAAGATGAATATGAAAATGATGGGTTCATTGTTGATTATGTGCATTTTACCTTTGTGCATGCAATGGGGTGGTTCATGTTTATTTTTTCAAACTTTTGAGTGATTTTAATGTGCTGCATTTTATGGATTTTTGACCTGTTGGAGTAAATCTAATAGGAATTTGCATTCATGTTGAGTAAGATAGGAACACGTTTTCGTAGTCTGAGATGCGGTTTGGTTATCTTTTTGAGCAGAAGAAGGGCAAGATGAATACGAAAATGATGGGTTCATTGTTGATGATGTTGATGGAGAAGAACAGGATGATGGAGAGGAGGAGATGGCAAACAGCGATGTGGAGAGGCAAAAGAAGAAGAAAAGGAAGAAAAGGTATCATCCATTCTTTACTTGTGCTACCATTGGTTCTTATCAGTTCCTGGCTTCCTGCTCTTATTCTTGTATTTCCACCTTTTTTTAGAGATTCAGAGAAGCATTACAAACTTGATGAAGATGATTACGAGCTTCTCCAGGATAATAATATCACCGGCTTCCATTGCCGGAAACCTGTGAGCGTCCTTCCCTTCTATCTGTATTTTGTTGAACTAAATAAGGATTATATACTTATTTCAATGGGTATTTGCTGTTGATGTTGCTTGCAGAAGGAGAGCAAAAAGTTCAAGCGGTTGAAGAAAGCTCAAAGAGATACTGAAGGTGAGCACTCTGGGTTTTCTGAGGAGGAGGAGCTTGATGGTAGTTGGAAGAGTGGTCGAATGGCTGAGGAGAAGCTTGAACGGAGCTTATTTGGCGGGAAGGGTATAATTGATGATCTTTTTTTTTTTGCTCGGCTATAATTGATGATCTTGGTCATTGTCTTCATGGTTCATTAGGTCATTGATAACTTACCATTGTCCTGCAATATTTTAGGACCCTCTCTCGAGGATATTGCTGAGGAAGAACAACCCGAAGAAGAAGAGGATGGCGACATTGGTGAAGAGGATGATGAAATGGCCGATTTCATCATGGATGAAGACGACATCGTTGATGTTGATGGGTTTCCTATGAGGTATAACTTGCATGAATTATCTTTCGTGTTGTGAATATGAACTTGTGCTAATCTTTTTTGTTACTGATGATTTAGTTCCTCATGCAGGCGGAAGAAGGTGAACAAGAAGAAGTCTAGGCAGGCACCAGGTGTTTCGTCATCTGCACTACAAGAAGCTCATGACATATTCGGTGATGTTGATGAACTTCTAAGGCTCCGCAAACTAGGTTTAGCTAAGATGGGCAAGCATGATGATTCTGGCGATTGGAGGGAAAAGAAGCTTGAAGATGAATTTGAACCAATTGTCCTTTCTGAGAAGTATATGACACAGAAGGATGACCTGATTAGGGGGATAGATATACCAGAACGAATGCAGGTTGTGTAGTGCATTTTTAAGACTCTGTGTTTTGACCAACACAAAGCCTTTATGCCAGTGGTTGAATTTTGTCTTTCTTGTAGATATCCGAGGAAGCCACTGGTGCACCACCAACAGATGAAATGAGTATAGATGAGGAGAGTAACTGGATTTATAATCAGCTCATGACTGGCGCGGTTCCTCTTTTTAACATGAGCGGTACAGGAGCAGTTCAAGGGGAGCGTGAACTGTTGATAAATAAGGATGACATTATGCGTTTTATGGAGCTTATGCATGTTCAGAAGTTGGATGTAAGTACTATAGATCTTTAAGACTGAAGGCTCTTTTTTTAGTAGGTCTCCTTATTAGTGTGCCTATCTTTTGCTCTTTTCTTAGGTTCCGTTTATCGCCATGTACCGGAAGGAAGAGTGCCTTAGCCTGTTCAAGGACCTGGATCAGCATGAATCTGAGATTGATAATAATGACAAAGCTGACAAAAAACGTACAATAAGGTGGCATAAGGTGAAATGAACTTGATGTCGATTGTTGTACAAAATGTTCAGATTGAGGTGCATGGGGATTCAAGCATGATCTACTTCTTTGCAGGTTCTTTGGACCATGCAGGACTTGGACAGAAAGTGGCTATTTCTCCAGAAGCAAAAGAGTGCTCTCCAGTCATACTACAGCAAGCGGTTTGAAGAAGAGTCTCGCAGAATATATGATGAGACGAGCCTCACTTAGAATGAGCAGCTTTTTGAGTCGATTACCAAGTCTCTCAAGGCTGCTGAATCAGAAAGAGAGGTCGATGATGTTGACTTGAAGTTTAACTTGCATTTCCCCGCAGGCGAGGTTGGTGTAGATGAAGGAAAATATACGAGGCCCAAGAGAAAATCACAATATAGTGTTTGCAGTAAGGCTGGTCTGTGGGAGGTCGCAAACAAGTTTGGCTATAGTTCGGAGCAATTTGGGTTGCAGATATCTTTGGAAAAGATGGTATGTATGCTTGTTTTGGCTTGCCATTTTAATTTTTTCATGCTTTGAGTGGAACTGGTGCTTCATTGTCGTGTTTGTGTTTTTGTTCTTGGTTTTCCGGCAGAGAATGGATGAATTGGAGGATGCCAAGGAAGCCCCAGAAGAGATGGCTTTTAATTTTACATGTGCAATGTTTGAAACACCTCAAGTAGTGCTGAAAGGTTCCAGGCACATGGTATGCTTAATGTTTTTGTTGTGCATAGACATGTGAGCTATGATGTTTGCTATAATATACTTGCTTACTCGCACATAAATCTTTGTAATTTTGTGATCTGTTCCAGGCAGCAGTAGAGATAAGTTGCGAACCATGTGTTCGGAAGCATGTCCGTAGTATCTTCATGACAACGCTATTGTATCAACAAGTCCTACACCTGAAGGTCAAGTGGCCATAGATACGTTCCACTAGTTTGCAGGTGTGAAGTGGTTACGGGATAAGCCATTGACAAGATTTGAAGATGCACAACGGCTTCTTATTCAAAAGGCTGAATAAGAGAAACTTCTTCATCCTGTTTGCTTCCAATGTAGGTGTAGTGAAAAACATACAATGAGACCCACGTGCCACCCACGGGGGTTAGGAAACAACAAGAGGGTCGTTGTGTGTGGTGTCGATTGTACTGTGTGAGAGGCTGTGGGCCACCCCCGCCCATGATCCAATTCAAAACCACCGCCTTAACCCTAACAACTTACAAAATTAATGTTACTGTATAACATTTTTTACTCTCCCTCCTGTTCTCCTCCCCCACCCACCAAATCTACCCTCTGTTGATCCTTCCCCGTTTTCTCCCCCCGTCCGTTTCTTGCTTCTATTTTATGGATTCGGTGGCCTGGCCTCTGTGATGGTTCTCTGTCCTTTGTGCTCGGCTTTTTGGTTCATATCAGTGCGTGGTCGTCCGGCAAGCGGTGGTCGACGGTGTGGCTAATAAGGTGTGGCTGAGTTAGGTTTTTCTTTTGTTTTTTCTTCTTTAACCAGCTGTCTATGGCTTGGTTTCTCTCGGTCTGGTGACTATCGATCTAGTTTCCCCAGATTCGGTGGGAGAAAGTGGTGGGTTAGTAATTTTTGTAGTTATGTTAGTAGTTTTCAACTGCTTCGTGTTGTTTCTGGCGATTGTAGTTGTGTTTCTGATTTCTCAGAGGTGATATCCAATACCTCGATGTGGTTGCGTCGGCCCATCGGCTTGCCGGCAGTTGTCCATTTGCGCGCCTGAGCTCGAAGTGACAGTTGTGCTCACACAGGTTTGATCAAGTGCCTGTGTAAGTGGATTTGGGTGTCATTTTGCCTGCCTGCGTCTTTACTCACTAACAAGGGCCCAAATTTCATACATGCGCTCCTAAGGTTTGAACTGGGGGTCCTTGTTGGTTTACCTCTTCTGCAATTGATTCTTATGTATTGACATTTTGCCAACCTGCATTTGCGATAGTTTAAGTGTGTGTATCTAGGATTAGGTAGTTTTGGTTCTCTCCTAATCTTTTGAAGATTTCTGTAATGCCTTCGGGCTTTGAATGATATATGACATTGACCATTTCAACAAAAAAAGAAATGACTTAAATTAAAATGTTTATTTTATTGCTTCAAGATTCTCGACTCGAGAATTAAGGAATTAAAGAACTTACTGACATGCGATCAAGAGCACAATATTTGCTTGGTCTCCAACAATAAAGCTGGACAAAATGAACAATTTTGCTCATCGAAGTGTGACTCAAAAATGGGCACATCCTCGCCAGGATGAACAAACAAAATTGCTCAACCTTAACCTTGCAATTTCACTTCCCATTTCCTGTAAAAACTTAGGTTTTGCTTTGATTAAAAGCTTTGTACAGGAACTAGCAAAGGGAAAGGAAACGCCTAAAAAAATGGATATTATGCCAAAATGACATTGCATTGGTGGCTCCCCACGATTCTTTGACAAAAAGGGTGTGCACTATAACAAACCAAAAAATGACTTTGCAAAGTCATTTTGGCCGCAACGGATGGACTTGTTATCGAAAAGGGGAAAAAAGTGCTTTCCAAAATACTGGGCACATGAGAAACGTATCATATACTAGATAAAGACTACATAAATAGAAACTGGACTTCTACTTTTTAGGAATAGAAACTGGAGAAGTATGCTACTATTCAACTGGATAAGTAAGCTACTATTCAACTGGGGCAATACTACAAAATCATATGCCATTAGCCATACTATTAAAATCCATACCATTCAAATCCAAACAGACTTGGGGCACTCTACCACTTGGTGCCACCCCAGCCAGAATTTCCACCACCAGCATCCGCATCACCAGAACCACCACCACTACTTCCCCAACCACCACCACCACCACCGCTTCCCCCACTGCTCCCCCAACCACCACTTACACCACCGCCACTTACACCATCACCACTTCCACCACCACCCCAATTGCCACTGCCACTCCCACTCCAACCACCAGGAAAAGCCTCCCTGCCTGGAGAATTTTGAACTTTGGCACCTGGAAAGCTGCCCCACCCATCCCGCCCATCATTACCATCATTATCACCACTGCTGTTATGAGAGCCTCGGCCACGGCCTCGGCCACCATAGGGCCTGGGAAGCCCACTTGGGTGCCCATCCTGATTGTTGCCCCTGTAATCACCATTGCCTCTCCCTGTAAAGGCAAAACATATCCTCTGTATCGGTAAACCATATCAAGATTGACAAGATAGCTAAATCGGTACAAGTATATTTGGCAAAAGGAATGCAAGACAAAAAAACCCTCCCTTACATTATTACTCTACAAATTATTGTTTCACAGTTAGGAGATAAGTCATCTTCACTGTAGGTACTTTTTCAAAATGATCCAAGTATGAAGAGAAATAAGAACGGAACAACTGCAGGTAGCTCAAGCAATCATCCTTACTCCCTAAAACAAGTTTGTTACCAGTAGGAGAGGTAGCAGCTAGGCTACCAATAAACAGACTACGGGTGCATTTACAATTACCATGCTACACTTAATCACATCAAATGCAATGCCTCAAAACTCTATTTTGAGGTACAAAATGCATCATGCCTCTAGCAACTCTCAGGCTGAATGTGGCATAAAAAAATCAGATTGAAACAAGCTGTAATTCCCAAGAGCCAAGACAAGCTGGAATTGATACAGATACAGCAAAAATGCGGTACATTCATACAGTACTACTCCCAGAAAGTACTTATCATCCAGTATGGATGCTTTTGTGACCATGTCCTACATTTTCCAAGTTTTTAGCAAGTGGAAACAAGAAACCAACCTAATAAAGGGGCTTGTTGAGAAAGGCCCCACACACGAAGCAAAACAAACAAACAAACAAACAAAAAACCATAAGCAAGTATACCAAAGCACGACATCAACAATTTACCAACATACCTGATCGTGAACCTGGATTTCTTTCCCGATCTCCTCTCCAGCCACCGTCATTACTAGCGGAACCACCCCACCCACCTGAGGACCCCCCAGTTGCAGGGCTTCGCATTGGCACCATCGCAGCAACTGATCGAATTGATTGCGCAGAGTCATGTTGTGGATCATCAATATGCCTCTGGAAATATGCTACGAGCCGATCAATGTCCTCAAACATCTTCTTCCGAAACTTGAATCCCTTTGGATACAAGCCGATATACTCATGATGTGGGTTTGTGCTCCGTATGTATGTAAGAATAAATGTGCCAGGATGTTCATGCGATATGCCAAAACAATAAACAATCCTCATCGGATACTCGGATTTCTCAATTCTCAACACCTCATCAACTTCTGCTTTAGTGCCCTTCCTGAACTTGCGGTAGCTCAACATTACCTTCAAATGAGTCACTAATGGATCAACATAACGGTCCATTACCTGCATTAAATGGCCAAAAAAAAAAACAGGCTTAGTAGATCCCCACATGTATATCAAATATATTAAGTCATCACTCCACATGTTGAGTCAACATTCATACAACAAATCTAAGTGGCCAAGCGCTATCCAGAATATCAGACGAAACATAATATATTTTCCTAATGAGCACTTCTACGCAGTTGTTCTAAATCGCCAAAGCTTAGCAGTTGCGAGTTGATGGGATTATCACAACAATTTCAGCAAGCATTCCTTCCCAGGAAGTTCAAGAAGCAAATGAATTTGGTCAAGTATATAGTAAGTAACTAATGATACATTAAGATGTAACATGGTTTAACATAGCTTTAGTGGCCCGCAATACGGTTGTGGTCCCAGCTTAATGGTATCTCAAGTATCGAAAAATGTGGAAGTGGAACAGAAATCAGAAAACCTGATGATTCTTTTCAAGCACCAGCCAACACTTGAAAGCTCATTAATAAACATGCTTGGATCAAACTTATCAAAATATGCTTGCAACAATTTCTAGTTAGCATTTTTCCACCTGAAACATGTTTTCTTATATCATCTGTTTCAAGGCAAAAAAGGTAGAGTTCCAGCAAGCGAGGGAATGTCACTTTAAAAATCATGAGAAAAGGTACTACAAGCACAGTAATAATGAAATTATAAATAGAAACAAAAATTGTGGATGGTAAAGAAAGTAACAACTAAAGACAGCATTTAACCAAAATTATAAAAGGCACCAAAAATTGTTCAAACCTGTAAGCAGGATGAAGATCTTACGTTAACCACCATTTATTTAAATTGGGAAGTAATGTAACTACCTTCCACCAAATTGTTGACATGTAATTTGTAATCAGGGTAACCAAAAGAAATCCCCTGAAAATCATGACGGAAGATATGCAATTGCACTGACCTCATCCAAGTCCTCAAATGTGTCCTCACCGATTTTCAACGTTTTCCCAATGCGAAGCAAGCTTGTGATGTCCTTGTGTTCCTTTCCACCTTCAACTATGTCTTTGTGAGCAAATACCCCATCATAAACTTTGAGAGTTAACGTCAAAAATGAGGGCCCCCGAGAACTAGGACGGAAAATACTTTCACCTGGTTCCTTGTCAGACAGGAACTACGCAAAGAAAGATGAACAGAGAATGTACATGAATAAGCAAGAAGTACCCCACAGAAGAAAATAGAGCATATAGGAAATACAAATGAGAAATGCAGAAGACAGAACATTTTAAATCCTACAAGCTCCTTCCCAGGATTATCTCAATGTCTTTCCAAGGAAAATTTAAGTCTGAATCATATCCGGACTTCATTAATACTCCCTCTGTCCCATTTTCATTGTCCATTATTCTATTCGTCTCTTTTATGTCTTTTGCCTATATCTTTTAGTGTGGATCTTGAAAAATATGCAATATAGATCTTGTTTGATGGATCTCGATTAGTTCTATAATACAAAGTTTTCAAAATTATGAAAAACATTATAGATCGAAAGATATAATCAATTCAAAAATGGACAATGAAAATGGGACAGAGGGAGTAATGTGTTTAAAATATTCTCTTGCAAGTCCTCAATCCCTCGTGATTCCTAACTGCTAAAAACAAGCATCACTATTATGCATGAAAACAGCATTCATCCAAACCTATTTCTGATGGTCTGCCCTTCACAATTCGAACTATGAAATTGTGATTTCATGCAAAAAATGGTTGGTTTGGAGGCTATTTTACATGGACTTGGGTATGGCGTCGGACACCGGTAAGAAATTCGTGTTCAATTCACCCAATACCGTAGTTCAAGGACACAGAAAAAATTCTTGATTTGATATGTTATTAAATGTTTCTTTCACTTTCAAGGGTAAACTAACATATATTCAACATAAGGTATAAGCTAAAAAGAGTACTTGCACATACCATGACTCAAGTATCTCGGTGTTGGTCACATTCCCTCCACATATTTAAGTGTCCATATCATAGGTTGAAAGCATATAAAATACAAACATAATTAAGATGCGAGAGAGCTGCAAGAATAAATCACCCCTATATGTATTCTTAACTAGCAGGGAAATAACAGTAATAACATATTAGAAACTTACCCCCATTGCTTCATCTGCTGTAATATTTTGGAACCGAGGATGAACAATCATCCTTGGTTTGAAATGCTTCTTAGCAATCTCCCTTTCTTTGCGAGCTTTCTCTCTGTCACTCTGTGAGCTGCTCTGGTCTTCATGGTAGAACGCGTCCATGGTTCGATGATTCTGGTAGCGGTTACTCCTCATGTCATTTTCTCTACAAGTTAGGAAGACCTGGTACCTGTTGATTTGAATCGACTTGATCCTGCACGTAAGAATATCACCTTCATGCAATTTCTCTGACAGATCACCTTCTTCCTTCCAATCATCTGTATAGTCTTCTCTAGTAAGCACACCAGTCAGTCCAGATTCAAGCGCACAAATTGCTCTTTGAGCTTGCACCCTGCGTACTGTTGCCTGCACAATTCTTCCTTCAGCAACGGTATGCTCTGTCTCCCCAGAAATCATATAAAATTCATCCTCCTGACTTCGCTCAACATACTGTCTACGCCAGTCCTGAAAGCCTTGTATCAACTCCAATCTTATCTTATCAAGAGTTTCTCTCTTATTCTCCCATCCCTTGTCCTTAGAATATTCGACAACATTAAATCTTTTTAATAGATCAGATTTTTCTCTAACATGCTCTATTGCAATCTCCAGCACATCCTCATCCTCATGCATATCATGATTATCATCTCCCACATCTGCAAGAAAAATATCTTTGGCCAATTCCTGAGCAAGACCATAAGATTCCGGATGTATTCTTGTATCATCCAACAAATCAATGTACTGACTGCTGCTGGCAGCCAAACCAGTCCGCCGGACACGCAGAAACCCAACAGAATTAACAAAAACCTTTTTACCAAGACCATGAGCTGTCAACAGATCTTTACGAGTGTAGATTGATCCAGATCTTACCAGGGATCTCTGTAGAGATGCTGCCTTTCTAGGACCAAGCCCAGAAATAAATTGTAAAGGAGAAAATAACCACTCATGAGCTATAGCCAAATTAACATCCAGACCAACTTGATTAGTGACATCTACCATAACCTGTTCAACCATCGCATATTTCTCATCAGCAGTAAGAAAGCTATCTAAAGGACTGAGTTTCCAAGATAGTATCTCTCTGCCAGGACCACAAAGTGTCGCAACCATTGCAAGTGAATTTTGCAGATAACGGCCGAGAGAAACCGCCCTCCTAACAATCCCTGAAATAAAGGTGGAGATAAAAACACAGCGAACTTATAAAG